>CM070507.1:61726978-62211035 GCA_036346375.1 Guadua angustifolia
TAACTCAATAAGGCAAAATGAAAACAGATAGAAAAATTCAAATAAAACAATTTCATAAAATAGGAATGGTCTTAATGTTTTATTATTTTCATATTATGTGCTTATGTTAATTAATTCTTTACATATGCATATATTTCTTAACCTTTGATTCAAGTATTAATGAAACTTGTTTCATGAGTTTTATTTCTGTATTCTATAATTCCATAATACTATAATCATGCATTTTATTATTTATAATTTCAGATTCATAAAACCAAAATTGCTTAAATAAATTTTTGGACTACTTTCTTGCTATATACAATAACATAATTATTTCTTATAATGAACCCTAAATATTTTTACATATTTAGGTTCCTAGAATTCAATAAGTCTAGAAAAATTTGTTTGATTCAATTTGGATGTTATTTGCAAAATTTCTATGTATGACATATTTGGGGTTCTTTATTTAAATTTGGATTAAAAATTTAAACGAGTTCAATGTCAAAATATTTTTGTATATTATTGATCTAAAGGATTTTATCTGAATTTAGGAATTTATTTTGTAAAATTTTAACTTATGGTTCAAAAGTTATAGACATTTGAATACTCTAGGGTTTGATAAATCTTGAAAATCAAAGATTTTGCCATTTAAAAAAGCGCTTTTGGCGAGTTCGCTTTCCATTTTGAGTCTGTAATTGAGGCTGACGGTAGGGCGAGATATTGCGATCTTTGTCTTGTCTTGCAATGAAGTGGAGCCCTGTGTGATGACACAATGTGGTGAGGGTAATGACCCTACTTGCGCATAATGACTAACATAACAAGGCTAACAAGTGGGTCCCAAAAAGTCGTTATGAAGCGGAGTTGATTGGTTTTGAGCTCGTCGGCGATGAAGCATCACCGGAGGAGATGAATGGGTTTCAGTTTCATCTACACGGCTAGGCACATCTAAGGGAGGTATCAATTGATCGGGGTGGCGAGTTGGTGCCAAGCGACGCAGGCGGTTAGAGGCCATGTCGATGAACAAAAACTCAAAATGGGTATTTATTTCGCGTAATTATCAGCATAATGAGTATCAGTGAGTGCTAAGTAATGTATTTTAGCGATTTACTTGAAGAAATTGCATGCGTAGTAAGTTGCCTTCACCTGCGTGTATAGCTCCTGCTGAAGGAAACATGAATGCTTAACTTGCTCTGTGGAGGATGAAGTGAGTGGGCGCCTAGGATGGGTTTCTGTGATCATAAGGAAGCTCTAGCCCTACTGGTTCAGTTTGATTTGGAGTGTGGAGGTGCGCGTGAAGATTTTCCTCTTTTCGGGTTTCTGCTGGACTTGGAGAAGAAAAGTGGTTCCGGAGCGGCCGAGGCAATGGGGTGATGTGCTATGGTTGGCTGAGAGTGTATGCGCTGGTTTTTATAGGGGACAAAGGTGGTTAGAGCTTTGGTTTGTTCTACATACCTAAAATGGCGGTCATTTAGAGCAACACGACAAGATATTCTGGCGATGGCGGTCTGCAATTTCAAGTGATTGATATTTTGTGGACAAAGAATGACAATTTTGCGGCAAGACTTTGGTTTCTTGAGTGCGGTGCGTGAGAGACAAGCACTGAACGTGCTTCATCGTTTGTGTTTGAGTAGCGAGAGAGAAAAGCGGAAGAGGAAGAACAGGAGAAGAAATGGGAGAGGGGTCGACGTGTGGGGTAAGCTGGTGCGGGAAATCGTAGCTGATGGTTGGGCCAGCTCAATGTGCTCGCCCACCCGTAGCAAGCTCAAATGGGATAGCTAAGGAAAGGTTCTCAGGCGGGCCTAGGTTAATCCTCATGATTAGATGGTACATTGACTTGTAGATTTTATGAAAAATTTTTCTAAAGTCGGCAAGTTAAATATAAGTTTGTAGCAAAATTTTTGAGGTAAAAAATCTTGGTATAAATTTTACTAAAATTTAGACAATGTATTTTCCATTTTTTGTACCGCTCGTTTTATATTTAATTAATGATCAAAATGATTTTATTATTTTTATGAAAAATTTTATGAATATTATTAATAGTATTATTTATCTTTTGTAAAATTTTAAATATTTTATATTTTATATTTAATTTGTAAAACTTACGACATTATCATTTTTAGTTTTATTTATTTTCTATTTTCGAATTTCTAAAAGCCTCAAATATAGGTTTTGATTTTTGATCTTTTACAGGAGGTAGATAATGCTCTCGTGTTTACGTGGTAAAAAATATCATGGTTAGATATTTACAGGAGATTTACCCACAACTGACATGACGAGATCGCATTTCTTTTTCAGCATTTTATCACATGATCTTCATTGATTTTTAATTGCTAGCATTATCCCGAACACCATAGTTAGGGTTCTAGACAGATCAAGCATTTAAATATAATTTTTCTGATTTATAGTGATCTAATGTTTTTACCTTTTTACTTTTACCATTTTACCATACCACTTAATTGATTTCCTTTTAATAGCAAGAAGCCAAAAGAGCTCACAATAATTCAAGAAAAAACAGAAAATGCAGAAATAAATTACATAAAAGTTTTTGATTTCATATTTCTCATTTTATTAAATTTTGGGCTGTTACACCTAGACATATCTTAGTTTAGCATAATGTAAAGCCCCCATTTTTGATAATATTATCAATAATGGGTTTTGTGCACATACAGTACTAGTCCCATGATCAGTGGCTAGTACGAACATTTTACAAATTGGAATCATATCCATACACATAGATATATTATATTCGCATAAGCATGATAAGTTTGAGTACTAGTATTACAAGCCAAAATATTGCAGCAGAAAATTATTTATCTTACAGTTTGCCTCTAACACATAATCCCCAGGCAATAGACAAGGTAAAACCCCAAGAAAATATCGTCTTCGTAGTCCCCGAATCATGCAGAATCATATATGTTATCGGGAAATTCTGTATCGTCACCTAAAAACAACAGTGAAAGCAAGATTAAGTACATTGTGTACTCAGCAAGACTTGTAGTGTTTTACAGATGCAATTTCAATAAAATGCAGCTTATAACAAAAGAGGAAGGCTCTACAGTTATTTTGCATTTGCAGAAATCAAACATAATCATATGGTAGATTATAAACGGAATTTGTAAGACGGCACGGTTCTTAACCAAGTATGTTAGAATTTATAGATTTCGCAACTAGCCTACCTATTGATTTCAAACCACTTCATGATCGAATTCCTTGACATGAAGTATATTGCTTCACATCGCTCCCAAACAAAACCATTTTTGAAAATAACAAAAAGCTAACTAAATGATGACATTGACAACTGCCCATGTCCACGGGCATAGCTAATTGATTAGATTCTCTACTCTGTAGAGGTGTATAGCTTTACCCACAAGAAATGATCAGCTTTTTGTGCAAGCTATTAGCACACTTCCTTTGATGTGCCGTGTTTATCATAACATAATCAAGTACATTATCTAGACCTAACTTTACGGCCCAGATGATGTGAAACCATTGCTATGTGGCGAAATTTCGGCATCCCTTGACCGGCTTACATGCTGACTCAACGGAATCCCCGAGTCGGGAGGCCCCTGGCCACGACACTGGTAGCGTGGCTTAGGTGCTCGACCTAGATGTGGCCGCTAGTTGACCCGAGCACGCCCCGCCGACTTCGGGAGGCTCGGCAGGCCCTTGATTCGGGCCGTAGTCCACCCTTGGATTTAGGATCAAGCATTTGACCGGCGGTTGCCCAAGGCGTAGTAGTCGGGTAGGAAGTAGGTGCTGCAACATGTTGCTGAGAGGTTATTGCCACCAACGCAGCGTGTATGAAGCCCACTTCCGTGAATCTCTCCGTCCGTTGCATCTTGCAGAGGAGGTATAAAGACCAAGGATCGCCAGCTTTTGAAGGACACGAGGACAACACACAGCACCATAGCTCGAGCTTAGACATAGCCACCATCAAACTTGAGTCAGATACATTCACGCACTCCGTAAACAAGAAAGAACACGCCGCAAGGCGATGGCGTTAGCCATTATTCTCACGGGGCTCGAACCGGTATAAACCTCATCTCTTTACGCTTGTCATCTTGCTCAAGCCATCGTCGCGTTTACTTTTTTTCTCCGCTCGAAGCGAAGCGATACAGATCCCGTGATCATATCGACCCCCCATCTCATTTCTTGCAGCTTGGCGATCCGATTGCCGACACCGGGCGCCCACCGTAGTCTGCAGGTGCCGCTTTTTCGCGAGAATGACATCAAGGTCCCAAGAGCATGGCGCACTTCATTGACGGACTTTCCTCAAAGCGTGAGTTCGAACACGGACTCCGATTCCGTGTCCTCGCTTTTGCATACACGCCACTTTCGAGCATCACGTTACGATGGCGAGCGGTCAAGGCGCTGGAGAAATCTGCGGATGGGCCGGATCGCGCAGACACGAAGCGCTTCGCCACGGATGGTGCATGTCGCGTGTAACTGCTATAACCACCTTCCGTGGAGAGGCCCGGAGAGAAGGCCGAAGACGCTCTTTACGGCCGCTTGTCTCTCCTCTTGGAGCGCCTCAAGGCATCGCCGGGTCATGGCTGACCCCGATAGGCGAGGTCGGAGTTCTTTGGCCGAGCCACGCCGAAGAGCTTCGATCGGAGTCATGCGGCAGAGGTCATCCTCACCCAACAAAGAAGTCAACACTTTCGAGGACCCACTCCTAAAAGCGATAACCATTCACGTCAAGCGGCCGCTCACAAGACCCGGCTCGGACGCCTCTTCTTGCAGAGTCTGGTCCCCGAAAGCAGCGGGATCAAAGATTAGGCTTTGACGCAGACGCCCAAGGCCCCACGAACTGCATTAAGCTGGCCAGTCCGAGCCAGCAAGCCTTCACGAACTCGGAGTCGACCGCGTAAAAGTGTCCGGCGGACCTTCCCCGAACGTTTAGCGGTAGCGCCGCAGGTTAGGTGACCGCTGGCGTTATTTACTAGGTGATTCCTGTGCCCCGGCCGGGTGTCGTTCTAATCAGAAAAGTCGTGTCACGGAGGCAGCCCCGACTCCAAATCCCAAGAAGAAGTAGGGACCTTGGCCGGTGATGACCACACCGTAGCACAAGACCGGTTCCAAAATTATCGCATGTATGGTGATTCGAGGCGGCTGACGCGTGCGGCGTGGCTTCATTTGCCTCAAGCCAGCGGCCTGATTGAGCTGCTTGGCGGGACCAAGAACCCCGGCGAATTCTTGTCTATTTACTCGACCGCTATCTTGGCGACCAGGGGTGAAGAGTTGGTCATGGCTAATTACCTCCCCGACTTCCCGGGCGGTGCCTATTTAACTTGGCTTTTCAACCGTAAGCCCGTTCCTCTGTCGCGGGCGCCAAATCCAGAACACCGCCGCCTCCAACTTTCGTAGCTATTGCTACGAGCGCCGGAGGGAGAAGGACTCGACCGTGGTCATCTGGTGGCAAGAACGAGCAGGTCACATGATTTCAGGCGGGCGATTCATCCGCACGAGGAACCTCGATTCTAAGCATCTCCGTGAAGCCGCCATCAAAGCCTTCAAGTTGGCTAAGGTCCGCGATCGGCGCCTTACCAAGACTCCGGAGATCTTACCGAGGCTCGGCGTCATTAATAAGCTTTTCGCAAGATGGCGAGCATTCGGACGCGGATCACGGATATAGACGCCAATCCGCTCGGAAGCGCGATTACGACTAAGGTAAGCTTTGGTCTAAACCAAACAGAGGTCTGTCCGCCCAACTCAGAGGGGGCCACTACATCACCACCAAAGCGGAGCGTAAGACGCAGGCGGCTCCGTCACGCTTGTTGATCGTTTAGTGGATGTGGCAATGGCGAGATCCTTGAGGTCCCAGATCGAGGCCTGGAGGGCTCCAAACCTCGCCAAGGGCTGACCTACGACCTCGCGGTAGCGCACAGAATCCGGCCCAGCGGGAAGGGCAGCGACGACTGGTTCCCAGGTGCGATGCTTCGGCCGCGAAGGTAGAAAAACGCCGAGGTATGACGAAGGTTATTTCTGCCGTTTCATAGTAATGCGATCAATACTGTCTGCTGGGCTGCGGGGCCAGCAAAAGCAAGCCGGAGGCCTTCACGATGGGCGAGTGGAAATGCCCGTGCTTCAAGGATGTTCACCACTCGGAGCAAAAGTAAACGCCGACGCCGAACCGCGATGACCTCGATTTGAGTTCCAATAAGGCGAAGCGCCTTGATCGATGTCATCTTCTACGATCGTTTACGCTTACCGGCCAGTAGCGAGGTCAAAGCCGCCTGGGCGGATCTATTCCGAAATCGCCACTGGGAGGCCGCCGAGCACCCTCGCAATCGGCCGGAGCCACCATCACCACCTTCTCTGCTAGGGACGCTCTCCTAAGTATGGCTCGATCAAGATCGCTTGTCGTGACCAGAGCAATTAATGCCATTACCATGCTCGGGCGCCGCTATGGTCGACGCGCGTTCTCTTAACTTGTCGCAGTGAGCGGCGCTTGACCGGCGCAAATTCCCGGTCGAGGTCAAGGTCATCGCCATCCCCTTCTTCGGGATCGTACCTTAAGCTCTCGACCATTCCTTCAGGCGGTGGTCTTTGCCGTGCTAGCCGGCGCACCTTTCGAGCAATCTCCTCGAACCAAGCTAGTCACCGCCGAGGTGGTCGAGGTGACTTCCCGATCCTACGCCATCCTACCGGCCGCCTTACGGGTCAAGTTTATGGCGACCAACCATTATGGCCATCGGCGTATGAAGCCGCTGGCCTAATGGCATCATTACCGTATGGGCGATCTGCCCGGCGCGTGATGGATGTGAGACTAAGGCCTTGGCTCTCGCGGTATGCCGCCTGCCCGGCCGTGGCGGGAAGCGGCAACGCCTTCGCCAAAGGCGGCAATCCAGACCAGTGCGCAAACGAAGACCGTACTTGCTCGATGAAAGCGACCGACCAAGTGCGTCCACGCCTCGACCGAGCTGAGTTTCAAATAGGAACTTCGAGCTCGTCACCTTCCTTCGCGCCAACAAAAGGTATATTAAGCTGGGAACCCGCGGACATACCCAAGGCGTCCGAGGGAGGTGATCGAGCACATGATTACTGGTGAAATCCGGCTCGACACAGACGTAAAAGTTGCATCGCTTCTCCGGAGAAAGGTCGCGGCCATCAAGAGAGAACCTTGACAAGCTCTTGAAAGCCGGTTTCATCCGTGAGATTGACTACCCGAGTGGGCAGCCAACTTACGGCCATCGTGCTTGAAGAAAGGAGAAAGTGGAGATAATGCGCCGACCATACGAGTTGAACTCGCTGTTCCGGCGACAACTTCCCGCTTCCAGCGCATCGACTGTGATCGCCGACTCCACCGCCGAATGCCAAGATGTTGAGCTTGTGGATGCTTACTCGGGATACCACCAGATCTTCGTGGCGGAGCACGACGACAGAAACAAGACATCCTCATCATCACACCGCTTGGCACCTATTGCTATCACGACCATGTCGTTATTCATGCGCCAAGCGTGGGGCCACGCGTTTGACGTCGATGACCAAGACTTTCGAACCTAGATCGGGCGAAACCTTGGGGTCTACGTGGACTACATCGCCGTCAGAACCCCTCGAGGGCGCATTAATGCTCGCGACCTTGAGGAAACCTTTGCCAACCCGAAGCAGGCACAAGATCAAGCTTAATCCCGAGAAGTGCGTGTTGGTAGCAAGGCCGGGGAAGGTACTCGGCTACATGATCGGGGCTCTGGGTCGGCCGAACCCAGAGGAGATCGAGGCGATCAAGAAGATGGCGCGCCCGACTCCTGCCAAGCGGTCGCAGAGCCTCACCGTCAAGATAGCCGCCTCAACAGATTCATCTCGAGGCTCGGCGAGCGTGGGCCCCCATTCTTCCAAACTACTGCGCCAAGCCGCGGGGAGCTTCGAGTGGACTCCAGAGGCGCGGCCGATCTTTTGACGATCTGAAGGTATACCTCTCGTCCCCACCCTCCTTACAAGCGCCCATAACTCACGAGAGGTTGCCGCTCTACTCTTGCGGCACCGCCCGCGCCCGTCGTGGCCCCGCTTACGGTGGCTAAACGCGGTCTCAGCAAAGCACCCAATTTGTTACGTCTGATGAGGTCTTGCCGCGGCCAGAAGGAGCGCCTACCCGCAGTCTGCGAGTTGTTGTATGCTCTCCTCATGGCTTCACAAGTATAACTCCAAGCACTACTTACAAAGCGCATGCGTGGTTGTCGAGAGCAACTTCCGCTTCGGGGACATCCCGAGAACCCAGAGGGTGGAGGGCGAATAAGCCAAATGGGCCATGGAGCTGGCGGCGTCGAGCGCCCAAAGTCGTGCCCTTGGACGGGCCATAAAGTCACAAGTGCTCGCTGACTTTGTGTGGTCGAGCAGACGTCGCAGTACCGCTCTCGAGCTTCAGTCGAGGAGGAGAAGCCTCAGGTCATGTTCTTCGACGGCTCAAGGTCCTTGGCAAGCGCCGGGGTGGGATCCTCATCCTTACCCATTGTGACGACACCGCCTATAGTACGTGGTTGATTTGGGTTTTCTAGCGACCAACAATGTGGCGGAGTACGAGGCCCTCCCCAAGCGAACTTACTGAGCTTGTAAGTGCAAAGGCATTAGGCGTATGCCGGCACTGCGTGAAGGGCGACTCCAGCTTCGCCGTCACAACCAGCTCAACAAGGACTACCAATGCTCGGGGACTCGATGGCAAAGTACCTTGCCGAGGTGCGAAGATGAAGAAGTGGTTCCGTAAACCTGGAACTCAAGCACATCCCCTGTGAGGGACAACTCAAGGCAGGACTTCCTCTCCAAGCTTGGCTCCTCCGACGCACAATATCCCCTCCGGACGCTATCCACGAGACGCTGGCGGCCCATCGATCTCTCGATCAAGAGGTCATGCTCCATCGTGGTCGTGGTGTATCCCCTCTGGGCGAGCCCATCCACACTTTCCTTGCTAGAGGCGACGCCACCTTGCCCGCCGAGGAAGCGAGGATCAAATGACGAAAGCAAGCTTGTACACGCTTCGTGGGCGGCAAACTCTATAGATGGAATGTATCCGTGATTCCATTCGATGCCGCACAGCGGAGGAGGGTAAGTACCTATTGCTTGACATTCACTCGTGACTCGGTGGGCAATAATCTTCATACTGGATTTATGGTTGGCAAGGCCTTCCGTGATGGGGTACTACCTTGGCAACGGCGCTTCAGATGCTACCGTGATATCGTCCGCACTTCTGTCGAGCATGCGGCCCACGCCCGATGTCGCACCAGCCGCTTCACGCCCTTCAGACCATCCAGCTCGCTTTGGCCTTTCTCGACACAAATTTGGATATCCTCGACCCTTTTCCACTTAGGCGGCCTGGGGAAGAAGTTCCTGTTCGTGGGCCATCGACACCTTCACCAAGTGGATCGAGGCTCAACGGGTCTCGAAGCCATCCTTTGCTCGAGCGGCCGCTCGACCGTTTTCCGCTTGCCGTGGTCACGGTGCACGGGGTTCCGTGCAAGATTATCACCGACAGCGGTACTCGGTTTACCTGTTGAGTTGTTCCGGGGAGTTTGCGAGAACTTCGGCATCAAAATATGCTTAAACCGTTGGCTCACCCCAGAAGCGGCGGAGAATGAAGGAACACGCCAGCGGCAAGTCGCCCAGTATGCCAAGAAGCGAGATTCTGAGATGAGCTTGAACACTACGGCAAGACACTGGGTGGACCAGACTTTCCACCGTCTCTATGGTCTATGTCGTACCCGACAACGCCAGAAACCAAGGTGGTCCACACCCTTCCGGCTAGGTGTTGATGCATCAAAGCAAATCCGCTTCCCCGAGGAATTCTGGCGGGCTCTGCTTATGGTCGTCATTTTAGTCGACTAAATCGACTTCGAGCAATTTAGCGGTCTCTCGACCTTACCCTTGCGTAAGAAGTAAGATGCCGTGGTAATGCTGCCATACGATCAGCGACTACCCGCAAGCTCTCTTCGCGAGACATGCTGCCTCGATCCGGTATGACCTAGAAGCTCCTTGTTGGGGACCTAGCCCCGAGGGCAGATTCGTGGCCGGTCCAGCGCCAACAAGTTATCCCCACGATTGGGAGGGCCCCACAGAGTCGCTTCAACAGATCGCCGCGGGGGCTTACATCTAGCTAGCGATGCCCGATGGCGAGAGCTCTCTGCTTCGTGGAACATAGATCAACCGAAAGTTTTATGTGTAACCTCTATACCTTAAATTAAAATTGCTCATTTATTCTCGCTTTTTATGTCCGCCGCCGCTTGTGTAGTCGATGCGTTTCTTTTCGTCCCAAGACTTCTTCTTTCCACGACCTTAAATGCGCCGCATTATTTCCTTCTCGGTCTAATCCACGAAGCTCGGCAGCGTCCCTCCCCCTCAGGGAAGAGCTAAAACATAAGCCGAACCTCTTCGCATCTAGTTTCTCTCGTGTGCTAGGTCCGACCAAGAGCCTCGCCACTTTTGTTCAGGAGGCGTGCGCTGCAGACGCACGGGCCGGTGGATTCAATGTTAGTCCAAGGCGAAACCGCCTCTCTCGATCTCGTTTTAAATCACGACTATGTCCTCTGGACTTTTCTCTCCATTTTGCGAGGTCATAACCATCAAGTGCAGAATCTTACTACCAAGCCCACGTTGCTCGACCTCGGGCCCAGAGAGGTGGATAAGGGTATCCTGATGGCATACCGACCCACGGCATAAGACTAGGAGCAAAAGGGACCGGACACCAAAAATATCCTCGACTATAAGCTTAAAACAAGTCAATAGTTTTTCCCTGCTCTCCAAAACAAATCACAAATCTATTTACACATGTTGTCTTCTGATATTTACAATGTCTCGGCCATCTCGCAAGCAAGCTTCTCTGCTTCAAGCTCCACGACTTTGGCCCTCGCCAGGCCGACAAGCCGCTCACAGTTACGGAGGAGCTACTAGTGGAAGCATCCTGACTCGGCGCATTGCCGTCTGGAGTTGGGCCATGGCGCTCATCATAGCCCGCCTCTTTTGGCGCTGGGCCGAGCCTCCCTTCGAGCTCGAAGATCTTGGCCTCTCGGGCTCAGGGCGCCGCCCGAGGAGGGCGAGCGATCCCTTGGCGGCCTTCTCCAAGGTCTCGACTTTGGCCCGCTCGACCTCGACCGCCTTTGGCAGCGCCTGCTTCTTTTCGAGCTCCAAGACCTTGGCCTCGAAGCTCGGGGGCGCTCAGGCAGACGCGTGGCCTCATGCAGCTTTCTCCAGAGCTCGACTTTAGCCCTTTCGGCCTCAAGCGCCTTTGGCCGAGCAGAAAGCTCTTGCTCCGCGGCTTTAAAGCCGAACTTCAAGCGCCGAGGCCCTGGCTTGCTCGAGCTTCCGGCGATTGAGCTACCTCCTGCGCCCTCATGCGTCCGTGAGATCGTTGAGCGCCCAGGTTTTACGCTTTCGAGCCTCCTCTGCGCGACCTCGATGGTCCTGATGAGTGCAGAGCGCTCCGCCTCGCGTGCCTCAACCACATTCATGAGATCTCTCAAAGGCCACCAAGATGTTTCTCGAAGGCCTTCTGGGCCTAGGGGAGATGTTGTCGGTTGCCTACACGATGTGACAGTGACCCAAAAATAAGAAGGAAACATGTAGAAAGGTGTGCGAGAGGGGTCCCTTACCTCAAGAGCGGTTGCTCAAGGCCCACGCGGGTGAATTCCACTGATCATCAATACGATCGCGAGGATCTCCTCCTCCTCATCGATCGCCCGTGCCAAAGGTCGAGAGTCCACCTCGACCACGGCCAGCCTTGGCCGCCGACCTTTGGTCGCCAAGGAAACGGCCTGGTCATCAGCGCCTCCTCCGATGGGTTCAACACCGCCGACGGGGAGGCGTGGCGGCGATGTTAGTCCCGACCTCCACGGCCGGGCCCCGCTCTGCCTCCCGGCAGCCAAGGATGGCGGCCGATCCGCCAAGCATTCTCGACCTCTGTGGGCACAGGGATGCCACGGCCTCAAGCCACCGTCTGTTACAGACTCGGCAGTCTGCTGAGCTCCTCGGCTCCCACCACCTTCCGTGGCGGCTGGAATCGCGACGTCTGGCGCCCGAGGCGGCCGTGGTCTGGGGAGCCTAGGGTGTCGCCTCGGGCAGCCCACTAAACTCCTAGGTGTCCCCTCGCAGGGGCCTCGGGAAGGTCGACAACGACGGCCCGGCGTCGTGGGCCTCGCTGGTGCTGAAATTCGCTTATTTGGGCGCGGTGGTTTCCTCCTCGGTCGGGTCGGAAACCCCTTGGTAGAACTCACTAACAAGGCGAAGTTTGATGGCCCCGAGAGGTCGCGCTCGGGCGTGAAGGCTCGCGGCGGGATCAACTCGGGTGTCCTCCTCCTCGGACTTCGGACTATACTTGGACAGCGGGTATCGTCCGCCAGGCAAGTTTCGAAATCGGATGCTCGAGGTCTGCGATCAAAAACATACACTAAACCGGAAAGATCACGAGGAAGACAGAAGTCCAAGAAGCTAGGATTTACAGGACGCCTTGACCTCGCCTTTGAGGGGCCGGTGAAAGTCTTGTTGCCGGGCCGTCGGGGCACCGCTTCGGCGCTGACGTCGTGTGACCGGGGTCTCGGGCCTGTGTTGCCCCACATCATCTCGCTCATCCGGGCTCAGGAAGCTTGAGATCCCGGGGCGGGAGAGGGCTTCGAAGACTGGCGGCGGCACTTGGCTCTTTTCGGGCAAAAAAGGGAGAAGCAGCGTTAAACGGCAAAATGCGCAGAAGCACGGGCTGAGGAGGCTCGGCCGGTGGGATCCTTATCAGTGTACGATCCCCCACTCGGCGTGGCGCTTCTTAAGCTCTCCCGGTGGCTTTGCCCAATAGGGAGGTCTTTCTCCCTTTCTTGCCCTTGCCCTCGCCGCAGGCGGAGAATCCTCCTGGCCGTCTCCAACAACCCCGGTGATCTCGCGAAACAGCGAAGCTAAAGAAGGGCTCGTGGGCGCATGACTCGAGCGCTTATTTGGATGGCACCTCCGCCTTTCGCCGAAACCACGTTTTTCGGGGCGGGGTCGCTAACGACGCATCGCTACTCGCCTTCCCTCGAACATCTCAACCATCCCGAAGCGACCCAGATTCCTTCGCTATTTGCAAAAAGAGGCAACCGTCGGGAAGGATCAAAAGATAGACTTCGAGCAAGACCTTGTGGCAAGAAGGCTTACCGGACGCTGCACTTCGCGAGTTGGGTCGTCTACTCGATCTCGTGAAATGGGTGCATCCTCCTCCAAGAGGGACACGCGATTCCGCAGAAGTCATTAACTGTCGCTTTGCGTTGAGGCCTCGCGATGGCACGCGATGTGTATGAGGGCGATATTTCCCTCATCGACCTCGAGGTCGCCCGCCTCGAGGTCCCCTCTTCCCGGGAAGGAGGCTCCCTCGTACCAAAGTGCCGACCTGCGCCCCTCTTCGGTAGAACCACCGCCTCGGACCACGCGCCGAGGGAGTCCCAAGGTTGGAACTTAGGAAGGACCACTTGAGCCCCAACCTGTTCTTGGGAAGTAGAGGCATCCGACCACGGGTCCTTTCCGGAGCGGAAGAGGTTTGAAATACTTAGGAAGAAGCGAGGGGTCGGAAGGATCCCCAAGAATCCTCGTGATAGATGGGAGAAGATGGTGAGAAGGAGAGCGAGTTTGGCACCGGGTTGATGAGCTCGATGTCGCGGTTGAGAGGACCCTCAAGAACTAACTAACTCTCCGGGTCCGCAGTAGAAGAGGACATAGTGCCTGGCGGCAAACGATCTCGTCATCCTTAAGGCGGCGGCTCGGTCTCGTTGCTGGCAGCCGCCATAATGAATGGATCGAGCGGTCCAGGGCCTCGAAGTTCCTTCATCCTCGCGGGCGACAACATGCTCCTCCCTTAGCTTGGCCATGGCGATCGCGCCGATTTTGGTCGAAGGCGGGGAGATTTTCGCTTGGGCAAGGAGGCTTGAAGACGTATGGGCTACCGGTCTGGAGTTTTTCCCAAATGCATAACGGCGGTTTCAGGTTTAAAAGTCGCTACTACCGTTGAAAGCAGTCCACGGCGCTCAAGGGCATGAGCGCCACGATTTGACAGAGTATTAAGTTCGTCCGCGGTTTTGAGAACCACGAGTGTCGCCAACCGCTTGTATCCGTCAGGGGTTCCAGGAGATCAAGAGGCGCCAGTGTGTCATTTACTCACAACACGGCATTCCGTTCGCGACCTCGACCTCAAGAAAATTCTGAAGTCGGTCCGGCTATAGAGGCTCAAGGTCGGCCCTTGTTCCGCCATGACCTTAAGCCTCGAGGGCTAATCGACGAGGGTTGGCGCCCCTTGACCGGGCGCATACGACGTCATCGAACCCCGACTCGGGGAGGCCCGGCCCGCGACACAGGTGCGTCTTGAGGTCTTTCTACGACCTAAAGCGCTGGCTGACCTGAAGACCGGCCCGGCTGACCAGGCTCGAGTAGGCCCTCGTTGAGCCGTAATCACCCTTGGATTTTGATCAAGCATTTGACCTGCGGCATGCTAAAGCGCGTCGTGGGGTAGGAAGCGGTGCGTGCAACAAGTTCGGGCGGTTATTACTAGCCCCCTCAACGTGTATGAAGCCCACTTCAGGAATCTCTCCGCTTCATATGCGGCAGAGAGAGGTATAAAGACCAAGGATGCGCAATCTTTTGGAGGGACACGAGGACAACACACAACGCACCATAGCTCGAGCTTAGACATAGCCACCGGTCCAAACTTGAGTCAGAATACATTCTCGTACTCGTAAGCATAAAAGAACACGCCGCAAAGGCGCACTGGAGTAAACTATTACCCTCACGGGGCTCGAACCGATATAAACCTCCTTATCTCACGCTAGTTGTCGTCTTGCTCCGACCATCGTCGCGTCTACTTTTTTCCTCCGTCTGAGTGAAGCGCAGCTCGGGTCCCGCATCATACTGACCCCCCATCTCATTTCTTGCGGTTGGCGATCCCGATCGTCGACACTATGGTATAAGAAATGTGAATAAGTAAAGTATAACAGTCTGCCCCTGTATGTGGATCAACGACATAGGTAGTCCAACCTTGCAATAATGGTTTCTTTTTATAACAAGGCGTACACCGTCGACATGCGTTTACCCACACCGCTGTGTGGAAGCCCCTTACAAGCAAACCTAAAAAGGAATGCTTATACTATCTCCTGCCTACCAATGTGCAAAATCAGGTTCAAGCAACTTAATAGGTTAAGACTATCCCATACCAGCACTTGTGGTTGCATGACTTTCTTGGCTTGGAAGTGACACAATAGTTTAGTCCTTAAGATGACTTGGGCATGAATATCCCCCTACACTACGTACAAGTATATCCCTTGCACAATCGGCTGTTGCCCATACATGCCCCTCATCGGAACCATAGTTTTTATTTACGGGTTTTTAGCCAAATTACCATGTTCCAACATTTTGGTTGTAAACACCCTTTTTATAGTCATGAAAGTTAACTACGCGGTGTACTAAGCATGGATAAGTAGCCGTGTATACCCATGTGACATTATGTATTGTCTACCTTTAAACTAAGGGTTATCAAGGTTCACAATTACATATTTTGTGGGGACTTTTCATGTATGGCTAGGTATATCTACCAATATCCGATCATAGCACTTTTATTACAATTACTCGCATGCATAATGGTTTGACAAGAACCATGTAAGGTACTTAATTTAAATAGTGGGATCAAAATGTTCAAGGAGGTGCTCACCTTGTTGTTCGTTGTCTGGTAGGTAGTCGGGGTCGTCGATGAGCTCGTCGTCAACCAAATCAAAAACGTCGGGATCTACTCACCGTCCAATAAAAGAAATCATGCGACAAATAATAAACCAAAGTAAGGACAAAAGAACATCAGTAGAAAATCCAAATAAAACTTGCTTATGAAGACAGGTGATTATTATGTCTTATGTACATGTGTTCAAGAAATCTTTATTTTAGCATGTTATAATTAGTAACATTAGTAATGCCATGATAGTACAAGTGCTGCATTGCTGAAGTGAGTTAGTTGCAAGGTATATTAGGCTAGAGTTACATCTCTGTTCAGAGTAGTTAAGATTTTTAACAGTTGTCATGATTCTATTTTAGCTTCTTCGTCATCTTGTTTTCTCTATGTTTATATATATACACACACACACACTGATGCATATGCATACAATTATTCTTGGGTATATTTTTAGCCTATAGCCTACCTGCAAGATAGCTTGTATCTATGAGGATCTTCTAGAGGTTATTTAACTTAACAATCTGGTCAAGAGTTCTACTCAGCCACCTTTAATGTCTAGACTCATTGTGAGTTTATGGACACATGTGTGTGTGTATATATATTTGTTCTTTACTTCTCAGGCTGAGATCAAGCTATAAAACATTTTTAACTCAAGACAGATCCTTGAATATTTCTGCATGCAGCTAGCCTACTGACATTCTAATACACAGAAATTAATTCTACTCAATTTAGAACCCATGTGCAAAGAATATGAATTTTATAATACCTAGCACATTAAAACTGATCTTTATTGGAACATGATTTAAAACACATTGAAATTCAAATATTTTTGCATATTTGGGTTCCTGGTAGTATATAGATTCCATCAAAATTGGTTTCATTTAATTCTAAGCATGTTTGTAGAAATTTTATATTGATCATTATTTCTACCATTCTCTTTAAATTCAAACTTCAAAATTCTAGAGAGCCTACATTCAAAATGTTTTTACATATTCTAATAGCCCTTGATTTTAGATGAATTTAGAATTTTGTTTCAACTCATTTGGATTAAAATGCAAAAGTTATGGCTATTTGTTTTGGCTTAATTTAGAGAAAAATTGAAATATGTTTTCACTTAATCAAAAACATATTCCAGCTTTACATGCATCGCTTTGGATCTAGCCACTCTAGCTGACATTGGGGCCCCATTTGACAGTGAGTCGAGTAGCTATTTGGTGGTTGACAGTGGGGCCTGGGCATCAAAGAAGGGAGACAGGGCATCGGCTAGGGCTCAACACCGGTGGCCAAGGTGCGGCGGAGCCGGGAAGCTAGGGCTCTGGTGGGGACCAGTGCAAGCTTGCGCACCTACTGGTGGGTCGGTTCATCGCCAGCGAAGGATGATGCGCCCTGCCACCGTGGTCGCAAGGCGGCGGCATGGCCAGATGGTGGCCAAGCTCACCAGAGCAAGTGTTCATGAAATTGAAGGGTTCGACAGCATTAGCAAGGTGAATGCAACCCATTTCACCTGAAATCGGGGTTGGAGAAGACCCAGGTTGCGCTGCCACTGGAAGCCATCCACGAGGAAGATTGGTGGAGATGGGGAGGTGTTCCAGTAGGCGAGAGCTGGATTTAAAAGAGGTGAAATGATTTTTAGATACTTAGATTATTAGTGTTAAATTGAATTTGAGAATGGCAAACTGTGGTGGTTGAATTGTCTTATAGTTCCCGAGCTCAAAGTCTACTGGAAATAGAAATATACAGGGGAGATTGAGGTTTTCGGCTGCGCGTGACTGGAATGGAGGAATGGGAGCCAGGCGTGAAGGGTCAGGAAACAGGAGAAAGCCTCTACTGCGGCAGATGTGGAGGGAGAGGGCAGAACAAGCAGCGATGCTGGTCAGCTCAGCACGAGATTTGGGTGGCCGAGCATGGCGCGGGATGGCTGTTATTAAAGAGGCACGACGGGAAGGACGATCGGGAGAGCCGACGATAGAAGCGGTGATTGTTTCAGCAGAAGAAGAGCAAGGGGAGGGCGATGGAGGTTGACGAGTGGGATCGTGACCCACCGCTCAGTAATAGAGGAAATGGCCAAAGTCCGCACAGTGAAAAGGGGCCTGCATGCAAGAGAGATGCCAGAAAGAATTATGAAGATTTTGAATTGGTACAGGTATGGTCTTCATTAATTTGGCTACTAATTCAAGTTGAAATATTTTGTAACAGTATGGTACAGGTATGGTCTAAATAAAATTGGATTATTTTTATTTAATTCTGACATTGGTTGCTGTTCATTGTCAAATCTCATTTAAGTGCCTTTCAATTCACCATTAATTATGTCATATGATATTTAAATTCATAAATAGAGTTTCAGATATCGCTCAATATTTTTTTCAGATATTTTTTATTTTATTAATATAGGGTTTTATTCTTGCTCTTTATTTCTTAGTTCAATGGGTATTATTAAGGATTCTTCCTTTAAAGCAACAATCAAGAGAAACCAAGAAATTCAAGAAACAATCCTAAAAAATCCGAAAAGCACAAAATAATAAAATAAAATCCTTGAGTTAGATTTCTTACTACTTTATATTTTTAGGATGTGACACATAATCTGAACTTGAGTAGCTTGCTGTCATACTTTGTCTATGAGGTCACTTGGATAATTCTCAAAACTCTTTAGATGCATTTTATATATACATGTTGATAAGGGAGAAAATATCGTCTTGATGCCTATATTACCAAAAGGGAGAGGAATTGTAGAAAGTGCATCATCAAAAGGTGAGAAATGTAAATGCATCTTGGCTCTTATGATCATGGTGAAAAAATTTGCTAGTTCTTAGGATCAAAAGCATATTTGAGCTTTTGTGAGTTTTGTCTTTGATTTCTAGAGTTTTTGTGAAAAACGTGTTCTTTCTATTGGCTTGCTCTAAAATCCCTCTTGTCAGCTTGGTCATGATCTTATTTCCTCTTGTTATGGACCAAGTCTGGCATTGCAATCAAATTGTTTTATTCCATCTTTTTCAATCTCAAATTTATGCATTTTGGGTGATTTATCAATATACTCATCAAAGGGAAGGACCATGTGTAGGTCTATCTATGTTGGTGATAAGTATTTGACTGAGTTAGGAATTTGATTTATTTTAAACAATTAGATAATTATTGTATATCATTTTGGATATTGCTATGTGTTGGATTTCCTTATTTTTGATGGTTGTAGGACGTCAGTACTAGGTCTTAGTAAGGCAGAGAATATCCGAAACTAGGTGAGGTGCGTGGAGGTCTAGACGGTTAGGGATCACCGGAGGATGACCGGAGATGGAGTCATTGCAAGTCTAGAAGACAAGTGAACAGCTAAGATGCTAACTTAGGGCTACTCAGATCAAGAAGAGCCATTGGATTATGGTTTAGAGGATAGATTAGCGGTCATATTAGTTTGAGTAAATCTCAACCCTTGATGAAGTTTCTTCAGGGCCAAGTAGAACTCATCCAAGGGTAGAGCATAACTTAATCTCATTCCTTGATGAGATTACTTGAGAGCCAAGTAGAACTCATCTAAGGGTGTAAGATAACTCAAGAGTAGTATAAATAGAGGGGTAAGGGTAGCTCTCCACTCTTGAAGTTTTTGTGTGCTCCTTTGAGATTTGCCCACCTTGTTTTAAGGCTTTGTAAACCTTCCTCTCAAGAAATAAAATTTTACTTCCTTACTTTTCTAAATTTAATTTCAGTATTTACATTATGCCTTAAATTCAACATTTAAATTCCGTACTTTAATTTCTTGCAATTTACATTATCGCAAGTTGGATTTTCCTCCTCTCCTTTTACTGCTTGTGCTTCTTGTGCCGAGGATGTATGATTGATGGATCTTCTTCATATCATATCCTCATCATCTAGGCAAGCTTTCCAAAAAAACTCGATCTTTTTGCTCTTTCTTTGATAAATCTTTCTAGATCGCACTTAACATTCTTGTGTTCTTACTTGCTGTGACAGGTGTGAGGTTATTTAAGATCACCTTAATCATCAAAACCCCATGAGCAAATCCAAGACCAAGGTTTTAGTTTTTGTCCGATTGGTCTTAGTTGGATTTCTTTCAAAGGGGGAAAATTTAGTTGGGATCATTCACCCCCTTCTGATTGCCATTTTGATCCTTCAACATATGCAAGACTATTGAGTCACTCTTTACATAATTACCTTCCATTGCTTGCTAGAAATTCCCTCATCACATTTTAGATTTCTAATCAACTTACAAGCCATTAATTGATAAAGTAATACATGAAGATTTTCCAAGGGGTGCTTACCAATTACCTTCCATCGCTTGCCCTAGGAGGAGGTTCTGGTCTACGGGGTGCAGTGGGAAGGAGGTTCAATAGAGCCCGACATGGACCACCCTGGCTCGGTCCGCACCTTCCCCTCACGCTTATGATGCCATGGCAACCAGCTGACGATGAAGAGTACGGCCGCATCCACCCACACAACATACACATATATATTATTCACCTACACAGCATACACACATATCTTATTCACCTACCCAGCATGTACACATACACAAAGATCCACCTACACCCTCTGCGCAGATCCCTCCACTGTAGCCACATCCTCCGCCTGCTGAGCTCCCCTCTACGCCGCAGATTGCCACCTCATCCGCTAGGGTGGGGGAGTGGAAGGAGAGGTTGGAGAGGAGGAGGAGGTTGGTGAGCAGTCGCACTGGCATGTCAGCGAGAGGGCTAGGGCAAGGGCGACAAAGAAGCCGAGAGGGCGACAGGGAAGTCGAGAGGGTGAGAGCAAGTGTGAGGGAGATCGAGAAGCAGAGAGGGCCAAGGGCAAGAGCAAAGGAGAAACTACTTATAGTGTCCGGCTGAGATATGACAGATGGTTCTTACCAAGAACCATATGTAATATCAACTTATCACAAACGGTTTATGGTAAGAACCACTTGTGATGCTTTACAAACGATTTTTGGATAAAACCGTTAGTGATATTAAGTATCATCATTGACTGTTTTTAGATAAAATCGTCAGTGATGTGCATGCATGTCATCACAGACGATTTTATCCAAAAAAACGTCAGTGATGTGAACCTCATTATTAACGATTTTTGGAGAAAACCATCTATCATGATATACATGCATATCACTAATGGTTTTATCTACAAACCGTCAGTGATAAAGGGTCTAATAACCCTTTCTGAAGTAGTGGTTGTGAAGGAGGCGAGTTGGGAGCAAGCTGGAGACATGGATTGGTTTATATAGGTGGAGGAGCTAGCAACCATCATGGTGTGAAGGCAGCTCGATTTTGGTGGCATGGCTGAGCGGCAAGGTGCATGGAAATGGCGGCTCACAGGTGGACTTCATTTGTATACGTCGAGAGGTTGCATCAAAGCCACACGAGTGTGCTTGGTTGCTTTGAAACAACGCTTGAATTGACCAAGAACAGAGGTAGCAATGGATGGCTGTGTTTGGCGTGGGGAAGAAGAGTCGTATGACATGTGGGCCATACGGGCATAGACACAATGAACTTGCATTAATTAGCTTTCTTCCTCCAGGATAGATAGGGTTTAGTCGCATTAATTGGGCTATCTAAGTTGGTCACAAATTTTTGAAACTTTTTACGGATGAACCTAATGAATTTTGTATCTTGATGTAAAAATTTCTGATCTAGAACATGTTTATATAATTTTTAAAAATTTTGACAATCCAGCTGTCCAGATTTTACTCTCTGTTTTTGAACTTTCTGAGGATATAAATTTTGCTCAAAAAATTTTCCAACTTTTACCAGGGTTCATAATGGCTTGGGAATGCTACTTTAAAAGTTTTTGATGATGGGATTCATTAATATTTTACAAAAATTTTGACATTGAAATTTTGAAATTTCTAGGTTTTCAGTTTTGGAAATTTTCAAGTCATCAAATATGATTAATTATTTTGATATGTTTACTCCTGATTTACCTATTCTTGTAGAAGATATGATAAAATTTTCAAGTCATGGTAATATCTGCACCCAATTTAATAAATCTGATATGTTTTACTATTTATAGTCTAGTTTAGTGTTTTACATTTATTTAAGGCTTTAAATATGTTTACATTGCTTTGAGATTAAACTAGGCGGTTCTATAGATTTCCTATATTTTAAATATAATTTTTTCTCATTTTGTTGTTATGTGATTTTATATTTCTTAGTTTAAAATCCAACAATCAAATGCTAAAAATATTTTTGAAGAGACCAAAAATGCATGAAAATTTAGAAAAGAGAAATGAACCAGATTAAAACATAATGTCAAAAAATTTGTTTTTTTTATCTATTTTAGAATTTTCAGGATGTTACATGTGTCCCTGTGCCAACAGGAAGTTAAGCTTGGGCTTCTGAATTTGGGCCTCCATTCATGTCACTGCTAATATATATATATATATATATATATATATATATATATATATATATATATATATATATATATATATATATATATATATATGTATATAGGAAAAATATCTTTTACTCCCGGTGTAGTTACTCCCACCTCTGAAATACTACCTAAGCGAATTTGAAACACTCTTTTATCACTTTGAGTACACTCATACACTAATTATAAGATACTTCATTGTGAGTCACATGAAAAATTGTAAGGAAGTTCATGATTTTTAGCGTATTTCACAAATACCTTCATATATGCACATAAAAGGAGTATGTCTAAAAAATATACATACCACCTCTGAAAAAATGTACATACCACCTAAATGATCTTATATACTGTGATACTACGCCATTACATACCCTCTCGTCGCATGAGATACCTCATACATTGTGAGATACGTGCATAGGGAGTAATTACTCCCGGAGTAGAAAAGAGGCTTCCTATGTATATATATATATATATATATATATATGTATATATATATATATATATATATATATATATGTATATGTATATGTATGTATATGTATATGTGTATGTATATATATATGTATATGTATGTATATGTATGTGTGTGTGTGTGTGTGTGTGTGTGTGTGTGTGTATATATATATATATATATATATATATATATATATGCATGTCTGTTTCCAAGAGAAGAAATAAGATGAAGGTGCGTCTGGAATCTGGATATGCTTTCCGTTGTGATAGAAATAGAATACGTACCATGCTTGAGTTGCACATCAGATTTAACTGAAGTCCAAGTTTAACTGGCAGATGGCATTGAGCGAGCAATATATAGATTGCAAATTCAACTAGTGTTGAAGTCCAAGTTTAATCTTCAAAATAAGAGGAAGTGTTGAAGTACAACAAGGGTTGGTGCAGGAAACTCAATAGCTAGCTACCTGCAGCTCTTCAGCTAAACAAGTGTTACATCAGCTTAAACAACGTGCATGGGAGACAAGAAGCATCATTAACCCTTTCTCCAAGAACTAATTGACAAATTACGGCGTCAACCACTACTCCCACACCAAGTACGTACGAAAAGAATCGATCGAATTCTTTACTGATAAAATTATCTGACTGATCGATCGCGTCAAAAAATAAAAACACTTCAGCTAGCTAGTCAAGTGTTGTATTTGCTGCAGACCTTCCTGACCTCGCCGGCGTCCCCTTCGAGCACGCCGACCGTCCCCAGCTTCGCCATGGCCTCCGAGAACCTCTGCATGAAAGCGTCCGGGCTCGCCGCGTAGTACGCCATGTGGCCCGCCGTGGCGGCGTGCGTGGCGGCCTCCTGGTCCACCTGCAGCAGGCTCCTGTTGCTCATGAGCTGGCCGTAGTAGACGTTGTCGACGACGAACGGCGTGTCGAGGTCGAGGAACGTGGTGGCGTCGGCCTCCGGCGGCTGGTCGGCGAGGCCGCACGTGTTGACCATGTCGCAGCGGAGCTTCTCCTCCATGGAGCCGTCGGGCTTGGCTAGGCGGTAGCGGAAGGAGGAGCAGTGCGTCCCGCCGACGGTGTGGCTGCCGAGGAGGACGACCATCTCCTCCGCCGAGAATCCCTTAGCGGCGAAGGAGCGCAGGACGTCGTCGAGGGAGGAGAAGGGCGCCGGGAGGTCCACCTCCCAGGGGTTGGACTGGAGCCCGTCGCGGCGGCCGAGCGCGACGTCGTAGGCGGTGCCACCGAGGAGGACGACGGAGTCCCGCGCCATGAGCGCGAGCGTGTCAGCGCAGGAGACGACGCCGGGGCAGGCTGTCTCGAGGGTGGACTTAACGCGGTTGACGATGTTGAAGCCGCGCAGCGTCTGGTTGGGAATGGCTACCCGCTCCGACGAACGCGTCGCCGTCGGCACGATCATCAACGACGCGTCGCAACCCTATAAATTAATGTAGACGTACCATCATCAGCATTGCACAGGTTAACTCACAAGATCGAGATGACACGCGTGCATGCATGCATCAGTTGCACTTGTGTTGTTATTTATTTCTGAGAGAGAAGTCCGATCAGAATCAAGCAATGAAAAGAATTTTCATTCGATTTTGTGCTGTTGTACATGTTTTTAACTATGATATTGGACTAAAATTACCAAGGAAATATATATTGTTACCCTGACGAAGCAGTCGTGGAAGAGCATGCGAATGGTGGCGGAGGCGATGGTTTGGTCGTTGTAGAACTGCTGCTCCATCACCCGCCGCACGATCGCCTCGGCATCCGGGCACGTCGAGCCGTAGTACCCCATCTGGAGAGCGCTGCAGTACCCGGTGGTCGCCACCAAGACGAGCCCAAGGAGGAGGAGGAGGTGCACAAGCTGCTGCCTCATGACTACTGTACGTACGTATTATTTACCGGCCCGGTACGTACGTACGTACTAGTAGTACTTGATTAGTAGCAGTGTACGTAGCTAGCTAGCTATATTTACAGTTGAAGTAGCTTCAGCTAGAAGGCTATAGCTAGCACTACTACACAGCACTAGCTAATAGGAGCTAGCTAGCTGTTATACTTGTATATGTATGTATATATGTACTGTCTGTGAGAGACGATATATAGAGAGAGAGAGGTAGCTAGAACAACACTGACATGCATCTAGCTTCCTCGTATCTGCGACTGAGGGAGAGTAGTTGCGACTGAGCTGGCTTTCGATTTGATTTAACAGTAAGTGGCCACCGGCCGGCATGCATGCCGCGTCGTTTCTGCGACGAAAAACTTCACGCGTAGGCGCCTGATCGAGATGAGATGGTTGCTTAAGTTATACTACTTTCGAGGGTACATGGCTGACACAAAGAATCCAGTCACATCACACTCACACATCGTATATATACACCCATCATACTCACGCATCATGTACACACATTCTTATGCAAGTTTTTTACCTACATTAGGCAAGTGATCGGACTCCACCTCACCGTTGTTTACAGAATTAATTACGCGCCAACTAAACAAAAATCTGATGTGGCATAGGAATTAAGGAAGGGAGAGAAGGAAAAACAAAGAAACCGTGTCTCATGCAAGAAACTGAGTCGGCGCGAGCACCAAAACGCAAGAAACGAGCAAAATCGGGGTTGGACATTTCTGCGCGTTGATCAAGCTGTGTTTGTGGTGCATGCATTGGTTTATTGCTCTCTCTCCTCTAGACACTGCTCATAGAAACCATGGGTTGAAAAACTATACATTGGTTTATTGCTCTTTCTCTTTCCTCTAGACATTGCTCATGGAAATTATAGTTAGGACTGCCCTAAGAACTGCTCATCACTATTTGACTTTTTTTTTTTTTTGCAAAATAGCTCGCTTTCAAACATGTTCCTTCCGTGCTACATGACCGCTGGAACTCAAATTTCTGTGCTACTGTAGTTTAGAGGGGGCTATTTTTACAAATTTTCTTGTGAAAGATCGATCGAGCTATTTTGCAAAAAAAAAAAAGAGGGAGCCAAATATGCTAGCATTTCACTCTATGACCTCCGACCACGGAAATAGTCTGTCTCACTTTACACGCACATGTGTACCGTTTTAATTACTCCGGAGAGGCACAATAAGTTTGGTCCGGAGCTCTTCTCTACGGCTCCAGTGCCCAACGTCGTCCTTTTTAAGTCATAATACTACTGGGCATGTTCACATAGTACGCGGTTACTTAATGTGAGATAATTTACAGCCTTTTATAACTAATTAGAAGCTCTCTTAAAAACATGTTAATCAAAAAACACTGAAAATTCCTACATTAATCTAAAAAAGAAAAATTACTAGAAAATCCCTATACATTATTCTAAAAAAAAGATAAAATCTTGGTCGTCCAATTTCCTTAATTATTTTTATCCACGTCTCAGATCATTCATGGCCATGATTTACACACGTATAAATGTAGGAGTCCATGGCAAGTAACGTATAAATGTAGGAGTCTTTTTCAAACACTGTGCAATATGTGTTTTGCCCATTTGATGCCGAAAGAGGTTTTAAATTTCAAATTTCATTGAGAATCAATGTCTACACCCAATTTGGAAGCAATTTAAATTCTAAGTTAAAACTTAATTAGTGCTGATTATATTAAATATGAAAATAAATTAAAATAAGAATCGAAAACAAGTAGCCTGTGCGGATGCACGAGTTAATGACTAGTTATGTACAGGGCGCCGTACGTTTAAAAGAAATGTATAGTGTGTTTGATTTTGTTGGCTAGATGAGCTTGCATGTTTAATTCGCAGATCTACCTCAGGTGTTGATTCCAAAACATTCAGAATTTCGAGGCTTCTAGATTGGTAAGGCCGGCAGTAGAATATGTCAAACTTTGTTAGGGTCCATTTATATAGAATAATGGATAGGCATATTGTGTGATGGCATATTGTGTGATGCAACTTTGGTAGTCGATCCCTAACCCCAGTACGTACGTACCGTCGGATCGACAGAAGCAAGGTTTAAATTGGTGCTACAGTGCGGCCCTGCTGGTTGAGTTTTTCATTTGGCAATATATATATGAAGTAGTGCTCAAGTCCGATATATATATGAGTTGAACAGGATACAAATCCTGTACTATATATGTCTTAGTATGCAATTAGCTAGCTAGAGACAGTGAGGCTTCGTTCTCCTATATATATTACTGTACTTGACAGAGGGAGTTTCTAGTCGAATTCACAATAGTAGCTAGAGAGATCAAACAATTTAATTGTTTGCTCTTTTCTTTTGGGTGACGTACTTTGTTTCCCGCACAAGGTTTTGTAGACTTAATTGTCTGTTGACCTTGTTCTCGTCCGTCTAGCTGTCAATATTCCCAGGTCCTGTTAGAATCTAGTAGTTCATTTCGATCCGACGTCGTTGCTCAAATGCTATTCAAAATCGTATGATTCAAAGCAAGCATTCCGTTGTTTGTGACTGTGATTAGCGAGTCTGTACAGCTCGAGGAAGTTGTTTGGTTAGTATCAGTCTGAAATCAGAAGCATCAATCAGAGTTTTAAAAATAATCCGAACGGCCATCACTTAATTTCTCTATTCACTGATGTGCTTTCTCTTTCTTTTGGCAAAGTAAAAGATCGAGTTTGGATTCAACGGTCTACATTTGTTTGCCCTCCCTGCCTGATACCTCCATTGCTGCTGCTTTGTCACCTTGGAAGCCCAGAAAACAACGCATGAATCAAACAGAGCTGGTGGTACTCCAATTGTCGAGGGCAAGCACGAGGTTATGCAAGTGCCAATGGTCAACCACTCGACGTCAAAAACCGAGGATGCCAAGGTGACTGAAGAGCTTGCCCCTAGCTAGGAGGATCAGCGAGCTGCAGGTACTGGCCGGCGGTCAAGGAGGCTGACAAGAAGGATTCCAGGGTGGTTGTCGAGAAGACGGTGGCAGCAGAGAAGCAGAACTGATTTGGCACATGTCAGTTGCCAGCCAGCCGAGTGTTGTTGAAGCAGAAATTGACTTTTTTTTTTTTTTTTTTTTTGGCATTTGATGTAAAGATTTGCATCTGTTATGGCAACATGCAGAGCGTCCACCACCATCTCTGTTCTTGGCAATGGGAGAAACACACTCTTTTTGCCCAAGCACTCGTGTGTGAGTGTCCAAAGTATTCGTGTGTTCCTAGTTACGAGATTAACTCTATCAATCACTCCCTTAATCTTGTAACACAACTCTAATTTCTTGAGATAATCAGTCTCAACTATGGCTTACCCAACATTTACTCGATATAGGATGGATAACGCATCTCCTCAATATCTTAGTCTCATCTTCGACGGACATGACTTTGGACAGCGAACGCATCTCCTCAACGTTCCGGAGTCAATTTTGACAAACTCAACTTAGAACAGCGAACACGTACACCTCCTTTACACGAGTGGCACCAATATGCCTCGTCTTCAACGCCTCCCATGCAGTTTTGGTCATCTTTTTTTGTCAGTAGGAAGAGCGTTTTCTCCGAAATACCTCTATAGATGGCCGCGCACATTGACGTTATCATCCAACATTGACATTATCATCCCAGATCGTTTCCCACAGTCCTTGAGTCCTTATATACATCTTCATATTGATTGCCCATACTGCATAATTACTCTTCGTGAGTATCAGACAAGACAGCGAGACAGCATAACTCTACTTCACCATCGCACCTGATGTCGCCTCATCACCAATGACACAACATGTCGAAGAGAGCAGCATCATCTCGGGCAACGGATTAAAAAACTAACTCTGATTAAGAACTCAGATTTTGATACCAATTATTAAAACTACCAGAAAACTTTTTTATTGACTTACGCAACTGCTCATGTTATTACACATTACAGAACTTCAGCGCCTTATAAAGGCTGTTTGCACCAGTTCTTTGCCGATTCGAATAGAATTCTGATCTCTACTCGGACTCAAAGCTTTCCCAACCAAAACTTTCCTAATTAAAAGATTAGCTCTATCAACGCCATCAGGTTAGCTAACATAATGTCGGGGCCGGATTTTCAAATCCGAACCCTCTGTGTATATCCGTGCTAGTCTAGAAAAAGCTAGCACACACAGTGAAAACAGTGATGATAACATAATCATATCACGAAGCAAATAATAAATGTTGTTTGCACCAGTTCTTTGCCGATTCGAATCGAATTCCGTGCTCTACTCGGACTCAAAGCTTTCCCAACCAAAACTTTCCTAATTAAAAGATTAACTCTATCAACGCCATCAGGTTAGCTAACATAATTAATTAAAGGGACCGCCGTTCAGATGATCGATTTGTATGTTTTTTTCCTCCAAAAGAAGAACTTTGTTTGCTTAACCTGCCACAAATTTAACTCAAAATTTTATCTACGCAAAAATAAATACAAAAAGTGTAGGATCAAAATATACTAATGTAGCAATCAGAGGGGGGTGAATGATTGTGCGGAAGCTAAAATCAAATTTCTGGACTTTGTTTTTCTAACACACCCAAATTTAAACTCAAATTGCTTGGAGACCAGTTTACGCGATCAAGAGACCAAGAGAGCGGTTGGGATCCTGGCGACCATTAAAGCGTCTGCCAGCGATCAAGAGAGCGATCAGGCGACCAAGAGAGAAGTTTGGATGACCAGTAAAGCAGTTTGGGTGACCAGACGAGTAGTCTGGCGACGAGCGACGATCGGGCGAGCACTGTGGCACCAGGCGAGCAGTTTGGCGACTAATTCACAAAATAGTAATTTCTAAAGATCCCACCGTTGGATTGATATGAAATTTTAATTCTAGAAACTAGATTCAATTCCAAAGCTAACGCAATAAGAGTTAGGTCAATCGGATCTACGGATCTAAAGTTATGTACTTCACAAGATGACTAAAATAATTAGTGATCTAGCAGCGACGGACCAAACTCAATCGAGACTAACCAATAATCCCACCATTGGATTGATGTGAAGTTTTAACTGTAGAAACTAGATGCAATTATGAATCTAACCCAATAAGAATCAAACCGATCGGATCTACGGATCAAGAGATAATTCCTTCGCAAGATGATTGAATCAAATAATGATGGGAATTGATTTTCAGAAGCAAACTCCACCTCGAATCAAAACTTCAGGCGATCGATCAACTATGCTCTTGATTTGTTTTCCTTATGTTGTCTTCCAGTTGCCGCACTAGGAGCAAACAAAAACCCCGCAATACACAGCTACCAAGAGCAAAACGAAAATCGCCAGACGCTGGAGACGTAGGAAGGATTTTTATTTTTGATCTGATTACAATACTCAAACAAAAGAGTACAAACCCTAAAACCTCAGCGCTCAAAATAAACAGGAGACACCTCCCCCTATTTATACTGAGTAAACATAAAGAGATTGAATACAACTCCACTTCCAACATGGAAAAAGTCTGTATACATCTCAACCTGGCCCAACATGGTCAAAAACAACTCTTGCACGCATGTACAACACATATGCTATAATTACGTGACTAACCAGCCTCCATGTGCATGTTCTCTAGCCCGAACGTCCCGCATGACATCCTCGACCACCAAGACCTCGATTCCTCCCTGAACCTAGTCTCGAACCTCAGTTCCTCCATGAACCTAGTTCCGGTCTCGTCATCGACCATGTTCGCCCTCGAACAACACTTGCACATGAATAAACAAGAAACGCATCCGAGCACAAATCCACGACTTGACTCAAAGTCAATCCATGCAACCACTCACACGAGTGCATTGCATCAAACAAAACAAGATCAGTCCATGCAACCACTCACACGAACGCATTGCATCAAGCAAAATCATTAATATGCTATTACAGCATATCAAACAATCATCTTAAACAACACATGCACATGCACAACACATGTCATGATCGCAACCACTTTGCAATGCCAATTTCATTATTATGCCAATTTTTCAGCATATGATTTCACAATCTCCCCCTTAATGAAAACATTGGCAACACCATTTAGAACTGAACATTGGCATTCACCTCACAAGAAAATTTTAAGAAATTTATTTTAAAACCAAAAAAGGAAAGTGAAAAATCTCCCCCTAAAAAGAAGAAATGATCTCCCCCTAAAAAGAAGAAAAAATAAAGGAAGAAAAATGTGTTTGAATGTGCAATATGTGTTCAAAAATCTCCAAAATTCTCTCCCTTTGACTCCAAAATTCTCCCCCTTTGACAATGGATTCATCAAGAATACAAAATAGAGAATAAAATCTTTTTGTTTATTTTTAGTTTGTATTTTTAATGTATTGAGCATTATAAGTCATGCACAAATGTAACAATTTCATCACCAAGTCATGCTATCAGAAGTATTTGCACCTTCAAATCTACACAAAAATAATGTAGAGTAAGCATAATTAGAAATCAAGTACTATTAACGATTTTTCACATGGCATGATCTCCCTTTCTCAACAATCTTAAAACCTAAAAACATTGAATTTTTTGTGCACTTTATTTGTGCTTGAAAAACCGATTCATTAATTGATTGCAACAATAGCAATTGCAAGGAATTACATGCACCATCAGCCTTACTTTTCAACCATGCCAAGCAATCACAAGCTTAAGGTTTCATGGTTTTGGTCATACACAACCTCTTTCAAGTTCATATCAAAGTGCAATGATAAGCAGTCTTGTAAAGAAGAAGTGCGATAGTACATAACCTTGTTCTTGCATTTATCATCAATCATTCTTTTAGCTTTAGCACTTAACTTTCATATTTAGCACTTTTTGAGCAGGATCAAGATAGCCAAGAAAGTTCAACCATGGCAAGTTTTAATTCAAGTTGTCATTCCATTTAAATAGTTATGTCATAAACTACACCATATGTGCATGAATATGAAGTTGTAAAGATCTTGAAACATAAACATGGGTTCAAATGACATGTGTATGAAATACAATGCTCAATACTTTTTATTGTTTTTCTTTTTTTTGTTTTTCATTTAAGAAACACATAAAATAAAAAGCATGTTACAAAATATTACAAAAGCTTCAAAAAACTCCCCCAAAAAAATATCCCATCGGATGAACCAACCCAAGTTCTCCTCGAATAAAAGCAAAACGAGAAGAAGACAAAGGTTTTGTGAAAATGTCCGCCAATTGATGTTCAAGATTTACATGATGAAGCACAATATTTCCCTTTTCTACATGATCTCTAAGAAAGTGAAATCTGATCTCAATGTGTTTTGTTCTAGAATGTTGCACAGGATTCTTAGCAATACATATTGCACTAGTGTTATCACACAAAAGAGGAACACTATCCAAATTAACCCCATAATCTTTAAGTGTAGCTACTATCCAAAGAATTTGAGAACAACAACTAGCAGCTGACCACATATTGATTCAAGTAGCTTGATTATGCAATGTAAGATTGTTTTCTAAATGACCATGCAATAAGAGAATTACCCAAGAAGTGACATCAACCAGATGTATTTTTCCTATCAATTCTACAACCTCCAAAATCAGCATCAGAGAATGCTCTTAAATTAATGCATGAGGAAGCAGAAAGCCATATGCCAAAATCTTGAGTATCATGGAGATACCTGAAAATCCGCTTGATAGCTTGTTGATGTGAAACACGTGGGGAAGCTTGAAAGCAAGCACATAAGCACACAACAAATTGAATATCCGGCCTTAATGTAGTGAGATATAACAGTGAACCTATCATGCTTCTATATTCCTTTTGATCAACCATCTCACCATCTTCATCCGGATCAAGTGTGCAAGTGCCTCCCATGGGTGTCATGATCGGCTTGCAGTTTTCCATCCCAAAACAGGGAAGCAAATCTTTTGTGTACTTACTTTGATGAACAAAAGTACCTTCCTTTGTTTGTTTGATTTGCAGTCCCAAAAAGTAAGTTAACTCACCCATCATACTCATCTCAAATTCCTTCCTTATGGTTTCTGAAAACTTAGACACCAAAACATGAGAGAAACCACTAAAGATAATATCATCAACATAAATCTGAACAAATAGTTGATCATTGCCTTGCTTGAGTAAAAAGAGAGTTTTATCTACTTTTCCCATTGTAAACCCCTTTTCAAGTAAAAAGGTTTTTAACCTATCATACCATGCTCTAGGGGCTTGTTTTAATCCATACAAAGCTTTTCACAATTTGAACATAAGATCTAGATATTTGGGATTTTCAAAACCAGGTGGTTGCTTAACATATACCTCCTCATTAATATAGCCATTTAGAAAAGCACTTTTCACATCCATTTGATACAATTTAAAACCTTTAGATGCAGCAAATGCTAAGAGAATTCTAATGGCTTCAATTCTAGCAACAGGAGCAAAGGTTTCATCAAAATCTAAAACTTCAACTTGAGTAAATCCTTGGGCAACTAATCTAGCTTTATTCCTGACAACAACACCATCCTCACTTTGCTTGTTTTTGAAAACCCATCTAGTTCCAATTATATTAAATCAGGAGGAGGTGGAACAAGTTTCCAGACTTTATTACGTTCAAAATTCTCTAATTCCACATGCATGGCATTGATCCAAGATTCGTCAGTTAATGCATGAGATATATCTTTGGGTTCAAAAGAAGCAACAAAAGCAGAGTAAGCATGAGAATTAGAAGCAATAAACCTGGATCAGGTGACTCTCTCATTCAAATCTCCAATCATTTGTTCAGGTAGATGTCTCTTTTGAATGTGCAAAGGAGCTGTAACTTTAGAAACTTCTCCTTCTCCTTCTTCATTTTCAGCATGTACAGAAGATGTTGTGGCTTGAGGATGCTCCGCTATAGGTGATGATAGTGGTAGGTGCTAAAGGTGCTACAGCTGGTTGTGCAATAGAAATCAATACTTCATCCTCAACATCATCATCAACATCATTAAGAAAGATACTCTCTCCCTGAACATATGCTTCTGTACCATTTGCCTCCAAAAAATTAAACACGAGAAGGTCCAACCGTGTCAAGATGTAGTAGCTGTCCTGGAGCGTTTGTCATCACCATGGTAAGAGGTGGATGTGAACCTCATTAAAGTCGTTGTCGTGATCATCCTCAGTGAAACTTTCATCACTTCTAGGCATGAGACACAACCCTATCAATTCATGCTTGTTTGGAGTTGTTGTGTCATCTTCACTGCTCTCTGAATCCACATCACTCAAATTTACTTGTTCAAGAGAAGAAACAACCCGGTGGACAACTTTGCGGTTGATTAAGCTCTTCTTCTTTCTATCACTTGGAGAGAACTTCTTCTTCTCTTTTCTTTTGTCATTGTCCTTCTCCTCCCTTGATGCTTTACCTGCAAGTTTAGGACAATTTGACCGAATGTGGTTGAGATCACCACACTCATAGCACCTTGGAGGGCCACCACCAACTCTCTTCCTCATTCTCACATTCTGCAAAGTTTTATTAAAACTAGAAGAGAGTAGTGCCAAGTCTTCTTCTGGAAATTTCTCAATCTGTTCATCGGTTAGTGAAGACAAGGAAGACAAAGCAAAACTTGAAGAAGCATTATTCTGAAACATGCTAGATTGGGAGGTCAATACAATTGATTTATGATCAGTCTTCCTAGCAAGAACATCCAATTCATGAGTTTTTAATTTAGAGAAAAAAAACATCTACAGTAAGTTCACTCATGACAGTTGATTCTCTAATGGATGTAACTTTCATTTCCCAAATAGACATGTCTAATGCACCAAGCAATTGTCTAGCATTAGTAGCTTCATCAAAGAAAACTCCAACAACACGTAAATTACTGATAATATTATTGAAACGTGCAAAGAAATCATCTAGTGACTCACCAGGCTTCATCTCAAACCACATGTATTCTTTCTTATATATATCTTGACGAACCTCTTTGATAGTGTTAGATCCCTCATGATAATCACAAAGAGATTTACATACCTCATATGCAGACTTGAGATGGATTACACGGTCGAAGTCACTTCTTCCCAATCCTTGGATAATCAAATTCCGTGCTTTGCTGTTTGCTTCAACATGTGCTCGATTGATGTCATTGACTTCATCATTCTCAGGAACTTGATATGGCTTGTATACCTTCTCCCAGATTGCAAAGCCCTGAGCTTGAATGTATGCCTCCATCTTTGCTTTCCAAAACTGAAAATCAACACCATCGAAAACACAAGGTTTTATTGAATATCTATCCATTGCTACGATTTCTAATCACCAGTTAAGATTAATTAGAAAAACCTTGCTCTGATACCACTTGTAGGATCGAAATATACTAATGTAGCAATTAGAGGGGGGTGAATGATTGCGCGGAAACTAAAATCAAATTTCTGGACTTTGTTTTTCTAACACACCCCAATTTAAACTCAAATTGCTTGAAACCGGTTTACTGATCAAGAGACCGATCGGGAGACTGAGAGAGCGCCTCATGCAGGCGACAAGAGAGCGATCAGGCGATCAAGAGAGCGATCAAGCGACCAAAGAGAAACGATCGGGTGACCAGTAGAGCAGTTTGGGTGACCAGGCGAGCAATCTGGGCAACCAGGCGACCAGTTGGGCGACTAGGTGAGCAGTCGGGCGACCAGGCGACCAGTCGGACGACCAGTTCATAAAAATAGTAATTTATAAAGATCTCATGGTTGGATTGATGTGAAATTTTAACTATAGAAACTACATTCAATTCTAAAGCTAACGCAACAAGAATTAGGGCAATCATACCTACGGATCTAAAGTTATGTTCTTCACAAGATGACTAAAACAATTAGCGATCTAACAGCGATGGACCAAACTCAATCGAGACTAATCAAAGATCCCACCATTGGATTGATGTGAAATTTTAACTGTAAAAACTAAATTCAATTACAAATCTAACCCAATAAGAATCAAACTGATTAGATCTACGGATCAAGAGATATTACCTTCGCAAGATGACTGAATCAAATAATGACGGGAATTGATTTTCAGAAGCAAACTCCACCTCGGATCAAAACGTTGTGTTCCAGTTGCCGCACCAGGAGCAAACAAAAACCCCGCAATGCACAGCTGCCAAGAGCAAAACGAAAATCGCCAGATGCTGGAGATGTAGGAAGGATTTTTATTTTTGATCTGGTTACAGTACTCAAACAAAAGAGTACAAACCATAAAACCTCAACGCTCAAAATAAACAGGAGACACCTCCTCTTATTTATAATGAGCAAACATAAAGAGATTGAATACAACTCCACTTCCAACATGGAAAGAGTCTGTATACATCTCAACCTGGCCCAACATGGCCAAAAACAACTCTTGCACGCATGTACAGCCCACATGCTGTAATTACGTGACTAATCAGCCTCCATGTGCATGTTCTCTAGCCCGAACGTCCCGCATGACATCCTCGACTACCAAGACCTCGATTCCTCCCTGAACCTAGTCCCGAACCTCAGTTCCTCCATGAACCTAGTTCCGGTCCCGTCATCGACCACATTCGCCCTCGAGCAACACCTGCACATGAATAAACAAGAAACGCATCCGAGCACAAATCCACGACTTGACTCAAAGTCAATCCATGCAACCACTCATACGAGTGCATTGCATCAAACGAAACAAGATCAGTCCATGCAACCACTCACACGAGCGCATTGCATCAAGCAAAATCATTAACATGCTATCACAGCATATCAAACAATCATCTTAAACAACACATGCACATGCACAACACATGCTATGATCGCAACCACTTTGCAATGCCAATTTCATTACTAAGCTAATTTTTCAACACATGATTTCACAAAAAGGCATTTTTAGAGGACACGAAATCTAAGAAATAAAGGGTAAATAGGTAAAGATAAAAGTTACTACTCACCGAAAATTTTCATTTGTTTTTTCTCCTAAGTAGACGTCAAGTTTTGAGTTTAAATAATTTTGTGTGATGCTTGGTCATGTGACGACTAATGTAAACAAGTTTTGTTAGAATTTTTTCGTAACTAACCATCTGAGTAGCTTACTTTCTGACTTGAACCATGGTGGAGCCAAAAATTAAAGATGAATTAAGGAAGCCAAGTAAAGTATTTAGGATAAGATGAGGGAGGCCAAATAGCATCAATTAATGCAAATAAATTATTTTGAAACATAAAGAGGTACAACTTCATCGATCTTTTTCTTCTTCTTTTTTTTTTTTTTTTGAGGGAAATCGATCGCGATCCTGGTAGTGGTCTTAGTTAGGGGTAAAAATGGGTCGGATACAGGCAGATATTGCTTTTCTCGTATCCTAACCCATATTTTTTTCTCAGATTCAGAACTAGATAGGGCTAGCCAGATACGGATACAGATTCGAGTTATTCGGGATACGGATATGGGACGGATAAATGACGGATTCGGGTCAGAAACGGATAAAGATATACGGATAACGCACGCATATATAGAGTAATATATATTGAATTAAAACTATACAAGTACTTGACTATAGTAGCAAATTATATATCAATCAAACTCAACAAACGTCGTATGTCGTAGAAAGCATATACTACTTGAGGATCAATATAACCAACTAATTGTTAATATAAATAGACTAACATAGAAAAAATATGATGAAAATGGGCTAGGCCTTGCTGATATTTGAATAAGAAAAATCCGAATATCCGAATAGAAAAAATCCAAATATCCGGATCCCGTCTGTATTAACCGAATATTGGATGCTTCAGATCCGATCCCAAATTCGGATTCAAGTATGTAGATCCAACCGGATAATAAAATCCGGTCTCTGATCCAGACCTAAATTGAACAGGAGATATTCGACCCGTTTTTATCCCTAGTCCTAATGGATGCTCGGTCCATAACAAGAAACCATGCACAGATACAAGTAACTGAGGTGGCTTTATTCAAGTAGCGCACATGAAGCAACTTACATAACATTATGTATTGTATGCTACTACGTACATGAAAGCAATTCAACCTCCGGTGGGGGTGTGTGTGTATATATATATATATATGATGATGATGATGATGAAGCGCTTACAAACAAACAAACAGAGGAGCAGCATCAAATCGATCGACTAGAAACAGACCGGACGCGCATCAATCAGTTTAACGCTCGATCAATCCATGTATACATGTATGTCGATATATATCTATATATGTGTGTGTGCCATCACCTTGTTGCATTAATCGTTCAACGCACGGGCCACTTCAGTTTGCTACCTCCCCTTCCTCAACGTCGTCGTAATCGCTTATCTCGTCGACGTGCTCGACGATGACGACGTGCACGCCTGGGTCCTTGACGGCGCAGGTGCCGGCGACGAGCACCGAGTTGTTTACGGCCTGGTAGTTGCTGTTGGTGTAGGCGCTCAGCACGCTCTCCTCCTCGCCGCCGCCGCCGTCGCCCGCTTCGACGACGACGAGGTCCTCCACGTCGCCCGCGGCCTCCATCGTGGCACCGTTGTTCTCCCCCGACAGCGTGATGATGTTCGTCGTCGCGCCGTTCCTGGCCTCGTCGCTGCCGCCGGTGAGGGCGGTGGCGAGGTGGTCGTTGAGCTTGGAGACGGCGCTCTTCACCTCAGAAGCGACGTTGCTGGAAGCCATGGCGGCGGCGGGACCTAGCTAACTAATCAGACAATAAGCGTTGCTATAGCTAGCCAGCGTCAATGGTGATGGGGTAGCACAGATGTATGTATGGTGCGTATATATATATATATATATATATATATGTAGCACACAGACTGACATAGGAATCGGATGGAAGAGGTTGGATGAAGCAAGAAGGGAATGGAAGAGATTGGAGACATATTCTTTGGCTTGAGGGTGTCAGCAAAGGAAAGGATCGCATTCGCATTTTCTTTCCTTCCTTGTGCTTCGGGGTTTGCTTGTCACTTGGCTTCACCGGTCTCGAGATCCTGCGTCCACCTCGGTCACTGACAAAGTGGAAGATTGTGGGCCAAGGCAAGGCATCAATCAATCGGCTGGGATAATTAACAAATAATTACGCATGGGAATTGATCAAGCTGTGTGCTTGTGACTTCATCTGAAAGCAAAGAATTAGTTTTTCTTTTGAGATGAAAAGCAAAGAATTAATTGTTACTCGCTCCGATCATATATATATATAGTTATCTATATATATATATAAATATATATATAGTTATCGTTTTAGGCATACATATATATAATCAAACTTTTGAAACTATAACTACCAATATCTTTTTAAATATTTAAATTCGAACTATGGTAATCTTGCCTATAGGCTTTTCACAAAAAGTACTTTCATGTCGATGTGTAGAACCATAACTATTTGTGACCGAGGAAGATCAAATTGGTGCGTCCATAATTGGGTTGGAGCCCAGATTATTAGTTAGTAATCTGCTCATTAAAGTTGGGCTGGGTGCCCGGGTTGATCGTTCATATCATTCTATCTATATATAAATAATAGGCTTTAGGATTAAAAGTTTGCCCTTTTGGTCCTCTCTCTTTATATATATATATAGGCCCATGCTGGATAGACAATATTTATCCTCTAAAGCCTGTCCCAACTACATCGGCCAAGTTCTCGCCGTTTTCTATATATCTATCCGTCCGATCAATTTGAGCCATCATAAATCTGAACAATATTTGTCACTTCCACAGAACACAGCTGGTTCTGACCAAAAACTTCCTCCTAATTCACAAATGCCCGAACTTGGCAACCCATCAGAGGTCAAATTTGAACTGAGACTGCCCTTGTTGCTGCACTCCAGTGTCTATGATCTCCAATTAAAGGTGCATGATCAGAAAGAACTCTTATTTCCAGTGCCTTCGCTGTTACTAAAAGAGATTGGAATTGGATCTCTCATTCAGAACCTAACAAAATACCATCAGGAGTTCCAAAATTAGGCTAATTTTCATGGTTATTTGCCCCATGTAAATTTCCTATCTGATACCTAGAGTAACTCTATTAATATTGCCATCCACTTGTTACTACCCCCCAGGTATATTTTATCGTAATCTCTCCTCTTCTTTTGAGGCAATTCTCATGATATATCCTTACAATATTCAAAACCTCCACCAATCATAAATCAACACATTACTACTAGTCGTAAAGTGATGGTGATAAACACAGGCAAAGGCATGACGCCATTGTTGATTGTCTTAAGCTTGCAGGAGTAGTGCTAGAGTAGCATGGGTAAGGTTCACAGCGTACCAACTTGGCAATTTGGCATTCCACAAACACGCCTGCAGCAGCTTGGGATGGAGGTCGTCGTCCTACCCCTATGTGCAGGTTAGGGTTGGACCATGCATGGTCATACCAAATCCAATTCCAATCTACTGGGGAATCAGAAGTATTCTGAACCTATCTACCTCCTTAACCTACTTTTCTCTCTTGTCCGTGTCGTCAGTGGTAAGGAGAATGAGACGTGAGGTCTGGGTTGCAGCTGCTGCTACTGTTCATGCATTTGATTGAGCAGAGAATAAAAGGGACGGTGTGAGGTGTCGAGCAAAGAGACGAGTCAGATCGGTGCAGTTGATCTCACTCTTATCACCTTTTGGAGGCAAGCACAGGCAGCATTAGCAGCTTCTACTTGTGGTCTAGCTGACGGAACTTGAGTTCCAGAAGGTCCAGAATGCTTGTTACTCCTACTAAGCAACTGATCTATTCAATTGAAGGATTTGATCGCTTTCACCACCATCGTTAACTAATTAACCTTGTTTTTACCTCGTCCTCTCTTAGCTGAGTAATGTAGCCAAAATGTGAAAGGCATGCCAAACAATTTATTCACTTGCTTGTCTTAATATTTTTAGTGGGGTTTACATTTGACCCAACCCAAGAGAATTGTCTTAATATTTTTAGTGGGATTTACATTTGACCCAACCCAAGAGAAGCATGGCAATACTGCATGCAGAAATGCCTGACATACTTTGCACACCATGACAGGTACTACTGATTCTCCAGTTTGAGGGCTGCTATACTATAGTAGTTCCAACCTCACAGGTAACTACACCAGCTATCTTCTATACTATAGTAGTTCCAACCTGACAGGTAGCTACACACCAGCTATCTAACTAGAAACTACGTATGGTCTTATTCTTGAGGGACGGTCGGATTCTCCACATCAACGCCGGCACTACGCTGTTCGTCGTTGGCAGCTGAAGGCTGGCCGGAAGGTTGACCAGACGCCGGGGCCTGCTGCCGCGCCACGCGTGCCCTGTGACCACGGCGTGGTTCAGCCGGAGGGGCCGACCGCCTTGCCCTCAATCTTAGTATCTCGACGATGATGGAGTTCCCGGTCATCCCCATGCCAAAACCAGCAAAGGTGGCCAGGATGATGGATATCACCGCTTGCAAATGGAGCTGCAAATGTTTGCAAATCTCAGTGGTTCGTGCTATATATATATATTTGACATCGCAATGCTATGTTACATTGCGTGAAATTTGGCCAGGTGAATGAACTATATATATATATATATATATATATATATATGCTTGCTGTGCTTACATATCTGTAGAACAGGTGAGTGAAGAACACAACGAAGAGAAATTGAACTGCCGCATAGATCCAAACATATCTTCTTGCCACTGTTGAGTCACAAAAGTTGCAATTCAAGTAATCGTCGCAATGGGGGATCCATCACACTGAGCATCTAATTTTTCATGGTACGCTATGAGGTGTAATTAAGATGATTAATGCCATACCCATGCTTGTCGTGGTCAAGGATGAGAAGAGGCCTAGGATACATGAGAAGGGCAGCGATATCGCCAGGGCGGCAATACCGTTACGAGCAACCTATCAGACACCGGAAAGAAAAATTTTAGTATCCATATGTCGATTGATTGTACTGGAATAAATTAGTAACAACGAGAGAGATACCAGTAATTGTTCCAAGAAGCAGAAGTAGGCCAGAATGCTTATGATCACAAGTATTGGTGTTCCATGCCACATCCTGGGTAACAAGAGGACGAAGAATCATCCGTCAGCTTGGATAAATTTATGAACTTTGAGTAGGTGTTAATATAAATTTATGATTCTCCTTCTTAATATATTTTGCAGCAACTCTCTTGCTGCCTTTCAAAAAAAAATATATATATAAATTTATGAACTTTGCGTAGGTGTTATAATGTCATTCTTACCTGTAGCGATCGTATCTTGATCTGTTAGCACCGCTGCCGACACGGCTTGTCTCACCCTGCATGCTCTGAACACGTACAAGGGTGACTGGGAGGTTCTTAACCTCCTCCTTGCAAACCTCACAGGTCCTGGTGCCCTTCATGCTGAACCACTTCAAGGCGCAGTCTCTGTGGGCTAGAGCAAGCTCGCCCCTGCAGGAGCACTCCAGTTTGAGCGTGTCGCTCCCTTCAGACAGCTCAACCATGCAGATCCGGCACACAGCCTCTTCCTCCGGTATGTCCTCCCCGTCCTCGCCGGTCCCTGAATGGAGGAGCTAGACGACACACTGGTTAGCACCATACCGAATGCAGACCAGAAACCATATCAGTAATTTAGCAGCAGCAGATCAACCCGGTGCTGAAACCGCAACAGATGATGGACAGCACCCACCTGATTCGGTAGGGACTATGTCTGCGATTGCATCGCTTGCCGCCGGGAGTACTCGTGGCGTGGAAGGAACAACACGGTACACACCACCGAGTGAGTGCATCCTCTTGAAGCTTTTCGCGTTTTGTTTCTTCATGTTCATGGGAAGGGACTGCGAGCGGTACATATGACCTGTTTTACCCTGCCACCGATGGAAGCCAAATGATGTCAACGAGCGATGTAAGATTAGCTACTGATCGTAAGCTTAAAAGCAGCAAAATACTCACAGCAGCATAATTTTTTGGATTCTTATCAACTTCGTGTGACAGAGCATCCAACCCTGAAACATCGTCAAATGGAAGTGATGATGTCCTCGCGATCTTAGTGCTGAAAAGCTTGGAGAACGATGTCTCGTATCCTTTGACTGATTGCTTGAAGCTTCCTCCTCCCGGCAAGAGGCTCTTAACTGTCTGCCTCAACATAAACGACGGCGAGCGTTGAGGCTTTGGGGGAACACTGCTTCTACTGGATGAAGAACCAGGTGCCACGGGAAGGGTTGGTCCTCTGCTGGTGTTCAAAGCCGGTGCTGGCGTGATATCTGCTCCTGTTGGTGTCGGTGTCAGGAGATGCTCAGGCGTGCTTCCTGTTGGGATGTCGATTGCGAGATGTGGCTGCTTTCCCTGATCAGATGCAGGGTCTTGTATTGAAATAGTCGTAGTAGTACTACCCTCCTACAAGGAGCAAGAAGGTCGATGAAGACAAGGGCTTCAATCATTATCGGACGGCGCATTATTCAGTCCGTAATCACAAGTGATACGAACGATACTTTACATTCAGCAACAGGTCAGAAAGAATCTCAAAACAATGGAGTCAGGTAGGTAATCTTAAGAGTGTGTATGTAGTAGCATCATCTATGTTATTCGTATTGCAAGCTACCATAATAATTGTAGATTGTGGCAGATGCATGTAGGCATCGAGGGACAGACTGAACTAAAGAAAATTCGGTAATTACTAGGCCTGAAGATTTCTTTCGACAAATCACGCGGTGCATCATGCATGCAAAACACAGGCAAGATTAATCGTTCCAGCCCAACTAGAGATTCGAAGGCAATTAGATCTAAACAGAACAGCCTTCAATTTGATGCGTAGAACGGCAATTGACTACAGTGGAGTCTCTGTCCTGGAGCCTAATAAATCGATACGAGGGAGCTACTGAACGAATCATCTGACTGACACAAATGACCACTGAGACCGGACTCCCAGCTCAACACAAGGACAACCCAAACTCAGCACGCATCCACACACCGGATGGATGTACTAACTGACTAGGAGAGTACATGACTATTGATGATGTGATGATGGAGGAATGAATAAGCACATGCTCTGGCTCTGACTTTGCTGATCAACCCCTCCCATGGCAAGCTGACATGCAGACGGGATCAACAGGACACAAGAGATTGGTTCTTACAGGAGGAGCTAGCAGAGATGAACGTCACCTGCTCCTTTTGTGGCGAAGCCATGGCTTGCAAGCAATTCTTGGATGGATGGATGGATGGATGGATCCCTGTGCCACTCAAGAACACGTACACTCCTCTTCTTCTTCTGCTTCTTCTTCTTCTTCTTGGTTGGATGGAGACCAAAGTAGGCAACTAGGTGGAAGAAGACTTACGGGGGCCGTTCTATTTGGCGTAGTGGGCGATGATTAGAGGTGACGGATCCATAAATAGGGGAGGGGAGGGGAGGGGAGGTGGGTGCGGTGGTGGTGGAGAAGACAGGGGGAGACAGTGGCATCAATAGGAAAGGAATGGAAAGGCAAAAAAAGCTCGAGTTTTTATTAATCTTGATGATCCGCTATCCTTCCTAGTGGCATGGGAGCCGAGGAGGGACAGCGACCGCTTCCATTCTCTGCACTGCTACTTTACCTCTTGTTACCTTCTGTTATGAGTTTTATAATGGATCCTAGTAATATCAAATTTATCTCACCAATTCAGATAAATTTTGTATTAATGGTCAAGCCAGTACGTATTTGATGCGAGCATTTTAGGCCGATTTATATATATCTAGGTGTGGAGGAGGCATTTGCTGACTAGGAATGAATATTTTCAAAAGGTCGCTGACAGGTGGGTCCGCTGTACTTTGCCTAGGCGTAGGAGTCCACGTGTCAGTGGGTCGTGCACTTGTGTTGAGTGGCAAGAAAATATGCAGCGGTGGCATGCAATGCAAAGCAACGTTTGCGGTCAACTTTTTGAAGAAAAGAAGGATGATGTGATAACAACATACATAACGGAAATAACGCGTCCTCTGCTGCTGCTACGAAATCCACAATTCGAGATCTAACGCGGGAACTCTTTCAACGTAGATTATGACATGCATCATGCTCGATCCTACACTTTCATCAAGTCGCAGTTATAGAAAACTGCACTACCCTTCTTCTTTGTATCTTTGAAGGGTGTCTTGTTTAGTTCATGATAGTAAATGGTATTGCAAATAGCTAGGGGGTATAGGAGAAAAAAAATAGTAACAAGTTACCTTAAAATTGTAGACTGACATATATTTAGCAATAAAATTTGAAAGCTAAAATGACCTATATTGATGAACGGAGAGAGTAGAAAGCAAGGTCAAGAAAACTGGTAAAACCTGCTGATTATCCCATCCAGGGATGTTGTGGCCAACACCTAGCCTACTGTGGTTCAAGTCCTAGATTAGGTATCAGTGTTCATTTATTTTAATAGTATATACACGTGTACGTCCATAGAGAATAAGCGGACCCACGATCTGTGAGGCGTCGGGTGTCTTTGATAAATTCCTAGCGCCTGTAAGGGGCATGCACGCATGCGTGTGTATGTGTATAGATAGTGTAAGTGTGGTATGTATTCAGCATGTTTGTGTACCTTGTACTCTCTTAAAAAAATAAATGCATCGATTTTATTTTTGTGGAAACAATGAATATTTGACCCCGTGTTCTCGTTAGTATTTCAGGTTTTGTCAACCATTTTGATGTGACTTTTACCATATTTTTCTCCATATACCTCTTTTCCTTAGGTATTTCTAATGCCATTTAATATTATAGACCACAATAAGATATACCGTTCAAAGATAAAATGAAGACAAGTAATGTGGCCTTTCGTAGGCATTGTTTGGTGGAAGTGCAAGGGCACTCTAGAATTAGAAGATGCAGCAGTTATATGCCTCTTCTCGAAATCCCATGACATCAGATAAAACCATTTTTTTCACTTCCGAAACGCCAAACAAGAATGAACGGAGAAGGGAGTAGATTTTTACAAGAACAAATTAAAATGCTTCTGTCCATTGGCGAAACACGTCAAATCGACGTGTGCAAAACCACTTAAGCTACGTGGCCACATCTATATGACAAGTGCGATTTCTTATTGATAGAGCGCACAAGGCCCTCAATAAACAAAGTTTACATGTTTGATTGCATATGCTTTGGCAGGATGCAGTGTAAAAGTTTGATTTCACCTACAGTACAATCTAGTATTGAGCATTTTCCAGATGGAGTCATCAAGGGGACAGGTGTCCAATTGAACTGCCACGTGTGCAAAGACTCTCTCTCTCTCTCTCTATCTCTCTCTTTTTTAATCCCCCTGATGATCTGCGGAGATTGTATGATTGATTGGTCCGTGCAAGCCAAGCCCCCAATATATGCTCTAATGAACCATAATTTAATTAGAGAGAAAGGACGCTCTAGCCAAACTTTGTTTGGCATCGTCTGCTCCATTTAATTAATTAGATTCAACACGTGTCAAAACGAAGTAGTGTTTCACTGAAACGAGCCGTACGTCTTGTTGTGATTCACGTAAACCCCCACCCCACCCCAATGTAGCATTGCCGTCGGTGTCGATGACCGCGAGTTGATGACCGCTGCTACTTAACTGCATTATTATTAGTCAGTGGTTGTTAGTTGTGCAGGATTTATTATTAGTATATAACAAGAGAGAGCCCTAGAAACATGAGCGGCAGATACGATGCTGGACGGACCTACCACACCTCTGCTTTTATGCCGCGCCATCTTCTTGTCGTCTTCATCTTGGGATGCGATCGCCGTCTTCATCCTGTGGCCACCGCAAATCCACTTCATCTCCATGCATTAGATATTTATATGTAAGGCCTTGTTTTAACTGATTCCATCAGCCAGTGAGAGCATGTACAATGGTATAGACAACTGCTGTCTATAACAAGCTAATATGTCATTTATAGACAGCGTTAGAGACAACCCATGCAATGGTGTAGACAGCTCATTTATGAGCAGACAGTTCCTTTCCAGACACAACCTGTCTTGGTTCTCGTGCTAGAGTCGAATGCTCTAGATTAAGAGACGGCTCAACTCTCTAGATACACCCTCTCTCATCCACATCATTTTTTATCCTACATGACAGCTTAGAGACCGCCGATATGGAGCATTGTACATGCTCTGAGTATGAACTGGGCTTTTCTCCGGACAGGATTTTTGTAATTTATTGTTTTCTCCCTCAAATAGGCCATGTTTTAGAATTTCACGCTTCAACTAAGTTACTTAATGTAGTGACCAAATTATCTTTATTCAATCCATTCATTAGCATAATCAATTCCAAGCTTTGAGTTGGGTAGTTGACTGCACATTCAATGGTAGCGCGGTAGCAATCAAACAACACACCAATAATATATGGTTAACTTTGATGCTCCTAAAAAAATGGCCTCCCCCTCCGTCTCCCTCGCCGCGACTCCCTCCGACCGCGACGCACATCACTCCCAGGCCCAAATCGCCGTGATTCCCTCCGATCTCGGCGACCACCCCAACACCCTAGCTCCAGATCTGGCCAAGGCATTTCCCCTCCTAGCCTCCCTTGCCGCAGATTCCGCCTCCGGCAGCAAGCCCGGCGCCAATCCTTCTGCAACTAGTGCCGCCCCAGCAGATCCAGTAGATGTAGCGCCATTAAGGTGTGTTAGCTCTCCCACAGCTCGGTGCATCGCCTTGATCTGTCACCCTCATCTCTTTTCCCCCAAGATCCAGAGAAGCTTCATTGGGATTTCTCTGATGATGACGATGCCAGCGATTTCCAAGCTTCCCCGGCTGGCAGTCAGATGGAGGAGATTTCGCTTGCGTCAGCGAGTCCTCTCCGGGGTGCTGCCCCTCTCGTCGCCGAAGCAAAAGATCTGGTGGACCCTCAAGCTCTCTCAGATGCAGCTCCAATGGAGTTAATGGCTGCCAACCCTACCCGCCCCCCTGGAGTCTTTACTGCATCCGCTGCTTCTTCTGGAAGGGACATCGCCTTAAATCCTGTCCAAAGCGCCCCTCTTCATTCAAGGATCCCTAAAGCTCCTCTGACCGCCGCGCCGATTAGCAGCTTGTCAAGCCGAAGTTCTAGTGGAGGCAGCATACTGCCGCTTATATCGCTGCCGACTTGCTGCCCACTCCACCACTGCGAAGTGGGCGCCTCCGTCTGCCGCAAAGTTGCCGCTCCTAGCCCTTAAGGGCAGGTGTTTCCGCTGCCTTGCCCTCGACCACAAAATTAGCAAGTGCAGGGACCCTGTTAGGTGCCTCACCTGCAAGTGTTTCGAGCACCTTGCTCGGCACTGCCCCCGGCCGGCTCCTCTTCATCGCGTTCCCTCCCCGCCAAAGCTTCGTCGACCGGTCATGGCTCTCTCGGGCTACCCTCCGAATCGCCCAGTGTCGAGCCGCTGCACACTCATCTCCACTGAGGCCATGGATGCTGAGGCACTCAAACTTAGTCAGCATGCAATGCTCCTTGTTGCCACTGGTGGCAGAATTGCTTCTGCAACATCCAATACCTTCAAGGCAGCGAAGGCGCTCGAGGCTGAACTCGGAATCCCCTGGGCTGACATGCGTGTCACGCGCCACAGCCCGGGGGACTTCCTCGCCTGGTTCGACTTCCCAGAGCAAAGGAACGCTGTGGTGCATGCCAAGCATATCGAGCATGCTGGCTACGGGTACGACGTCAAGCCTTGGCTTCTTCACAGCAATACAAGCCAAACCACCTTCTGGTTTAGGGCTCACGTTGGTTTTGAAGGCCTTCCCCTTACTGCTTGGAATCAGAGTGCTGCGGCGGAGATGCCCAAAGGGTGGTGCCGCTTCGACCGTGTTGACCTTCGCTCCAGGCATCGTGAAGCCACAAACATCTTCTGGGTTTGGGTCTGGGTGGCAAACCCGGACGTCATTCCTAAATCCTACACCTGCTCTCTATTCTCACGAAGACCGCGTGGCGAGCCCGCCATCTGGCCGGTGGCCGTGACTCTTCCCCCCCCCCCACCCCCCACCCCGCGATCAAACCCACCGGAGGGGCTCTCCTATGAAGTGTTGAACCACCTCGACGTCATTGAAGATTTTTCTCCTGTCGAGAGCTCCTCAGGCGATGCTTGGCCAAAGACCAGGTCTTTTGACTAGACCCTTAGCGCCATGGATGGCTCGCAACCCCGACTCGCGCAGCTACCTGGCGTGCAATGTCGCCTTGGCGAGCGACTTGGTCACTGGTGCCCGGAGGACGATGATGACTGAGATGGAAGTGACCGCAATGCCCAGAATCACCGAGGCCGCCAGTCGAGGCGTTCCAGGTCGGACCATGCTGTCGGCCGTAGCCGTACAAGGGATGCTGGCTCTCATGGCAGGCAGGCGGACCGTCGCTCACGCAGCCCGCGTCACCACCGCAGAAGTCAATTTCCTCTTGAAGTCCAGCACGAGGCCCCCGGGACGGACTCCAGCTCACGGCCCAGTCGGCAACAACGCTCCAGGTCCTACGACCGCGCACCGTGGAGGCTGGCCAGGGAGCTTTCTACTGGGGGGCGCAGGAGCGATAGCCTGTGCTCACCTCCCTCCCGTCGCTGCTTCTGCCTCTCCACCCAGGTGCTGCCTAATCCTCTCCAGTGCAAGCAGCCTTCTTTGATCCCATGGACATATCTCCGCTCGGGAGCCCGTTGGTGCTGTTGCCTGACCTTGTGTGCACTGCGAAGGACCCCCTTGCCTTCCCCCCGCACCAAGACTCAGTGCATCCCTCCCCGATCATGTGGACCAATCCTATGATTGAGGAAGCTACTGCAAAGTTGGTCCAGCCTGTTGGGGTCTCCCCAGTTCAGTCTTCTTCGCTTGTGGGGAGTCCCCACCATGCTTCTGAGGACCCATCTGGGCTGGTCGACGCACCTGGGTAGGCCGTCGGTTGCGAGGTGCTACCGGCCGCTTCTGCCAAGGCTTTCATTCATGAAGTCTTCAAGAAGCTGCCGGTGCCACTTCTTCCTCTGCATGGAACCCAGCAAAGCTACAGTCTTCATCCTGCAAGCTCTGCGTCTGAAGCCCACTCAGCTGATCCGCGATGCAGCGCTCGCCTTGCGGCCAAGTCAAGGGTCATGCCAACGGCAAAGCTAGCGGAGGAGCTCCTAACCCGACGTCTAGGTTTCTGTGCACCGCAGGCCGATCTCGTCCGCCCGGAGGACGTCCAAAAGTTCTGCAACCTGTTCAATGAGCCACTTCCGGATAAAGTCATTTATGCTATACGTGCATTATGTCGGCTTGATGATCAGGGTCAGCAAGTCGTCCAAGCGCTGGTGTCCTTGCCTGATGTGGAGCCGGCCACACAACATGTCTGAAGATCAGTCTCTAGTAGTTTCTAAGCGTCGAATGTTGCACCGCTTTTGGTTTTCTAGTCAGGTCGGCTCTTCGGGAGGCCTCCTTTTGCTTTCTCCATGTACCAAGCTGCCGTCCAGCAACTCTTCTATTTGCATGCTTATGAAGATTTCGGGTTTAGTTCCCTGCACGGCTTCTGTTGTCCCTTCACTTTTCTATGCTTGATTGTTCCATTCTCAATTGGAACGTCCGTGGCCTCAATGGGCCGGCTAGACGAGCGACTCTTCAACAGACAATCAACGCTGTTCGCCCTGATATTGCTTGCCTTCAGGAAACAAAACTCCAATGCATTGACCATCAAATGGTGCTCCAAATCGGTGGTCACCGTCTTTCCAGCGCTCACTATTTACCTGCCCAAGGTGTCAGGGGCGGTGTGTTGTTACTCTGGGACAGTCTCAAGTTTCAAGTAGCAAATCCGCAAATAAACCGTTATTCCCTGACTGCTCGAGTCTCTTCTCGGGATGATAACTCTTCCTTCTTGCTGACGGTGGTTTACGGACCGTCCAAAGACATCGACAAGCCATCTTTCCTCCTGGAACTTGTCTCTTTGGCACCTCACCACCAATCTCCTTGGCTTGTTCTTGGAGATTTCAACCTCATCTACGAAGCAAGAGACAAAAACAACAACAATCTGAACCTTCGCTTAATGAATCTGTTCCGGGGTACGCTCAACCGTCGCCACTTGATGGAGATACCCCTTCTAAATCGGTGGTTCACACGAGCAACGAGCGAAATGCCCCAACCTTGGTCAAGCTGGACTAAGTCTTCTGCAACCACGAATGGGATGTAATGTTCTCAAACCACCTGCTGCAGGCGTTCTCCTCATCCATGTCTGACCATTGCTCGCTTCTCCTGGCTAGCAAAAATGGGCCCGAAACCGCGGTCTTTCAAGTTCGAAAATTTCTGGGTCCGGCTTCCGGGGTTTCTCCAAGTCGTCCAACGGGCCTAGACTGCGCGCACCACGCTCTCCGACCCGGTCAAGCGATTGAACCACAAGCTCCGCGTGACTGCAAAACAGCTTCGCTCATGGAGCTCCTCAATCCTAAGCGACGCCAATATTTAGTTCCACCTAGCAAACGTTTTGATCCTGCGCCTTGACATTACTCAGGAATCTAGAGAGCTCACCTAGGCTGAATGCGACCTTCGGAAATTGCTCAAACTCCGGATCCTTGGCTTGGCTGCGGTCGAAAAAGCTCGCAAAAGGCAGGCCTCCCGCGTCACTTGGCTCAAAGAGGGGGATGCAAATACCCGTTTTTTCCACCTAAGGGCAAACGGAAGGCGTCGGAAAAACTTCATCCAGTCTCTAAATTCCCCTGATGGCGTAGCAACCAAACATGTAGATAAGGAATGCCTGCTTTTCAATTATTTCACATCTCTCCTCGGCGGCAACATTTTGCGCTCCGAAGTATTAAACTGGCAAAGTCTAAATCTGCCCGTTCACGACATGACTGATCTCGACGCACCCTTTTCAGAGCATGAGGTCCTGCACGCAATTCTCCAGTTACCTGCCGAAAAAGCACCCGGTCCGGATGGCTTCACTGGCACTTTTTTCAGGCATTGCTGGGAAACCATCAAGCACGACGTCATGGCCGTCTTCGATTCCATCCAAAGCTGTCACATTCAAGATTTTGAATCTCTCAACACAACTTCCATCATCCTAATCCCAAAGAAAGAGGACTTCGGATCCGCCGCAGACTACAGACCGATCAGCCTCATCCACTCAGTAGCAAAAATTCTATCAAAAGTTCTAGCACTATGTCTCGCTAGGCACATAGATGCATTGATATCTAATTCCCAGAGTGCCTTCATAAAAGGGAGATGTATTCAAGACAATTTCTTGTGGGTCCAAAACTGCACAAGAGCCTACCATCGGAACCACATGCCTGCGCTACTGCTGAAACTAGACATTCAGAAAGCTTTCGACTCTGTCTCCTGGGAATACCTTCTGGATCTCCTTCAGGCCCACGGTTTTAGCCCCCGATGGCGAGAATGGCTGTCAATCTCCTTCGCCTCAACCACCTCCTCAGTCCTCCTCAACGGGGTGCCTGGACCCCAAATCAGACACCGTCGAGGCCTGAGGCAGGACTTGATAGGAACGGCGATCCCGATCTTTCGGTGAGATGATGATACGTCGATTTGGGGGTGTTGATGGCATCGAATTTAGGTCTTCCTACCAAACAGGTTGGGAGCTTCACAATCGCAATGCCAAATCCACACATATACAAGATCCAATGATCAGTAGTTCCAACAAGAAATCAAGAACCCGCAAGAACAAAGTATGAAGCAATCCGAAAAGATGGTATTGAAATCAAAAGAAACAAGTTGAGGTTCTGTTTCTCGGCTCGGACGGTCTAGTCGACATGCGCAAACACGAGGGACGCACACGGGGTCTACCAAACACAACAAAACCTAAAAATGAAGAACAGGGGTGAAAACCCAATATAAAAGGGTACCCACACAAGGGGGGCGCCCAAGAGGGGTGCGACAGCAAGGAGAGGGGCGCCGGCCAAGGGGGGGTGAAACCCTAAGAGTACATGGGCCTTGGGCCCAAAAGAAAGGTGGCGCAGCACCCGGGATTTCTGTCCCGTGAGATTGTTCTGTGTTTTCCTGTCGCTCCAGGAGGAATTTGGCCTTGGAACCAGATCCATTGGAAAGGTTATCTCGATGCCTTTCAAACGGGTGGTCGCACACTGAAAACGGAGTCCGGGAGCCCGAGTTATGTCCGTTTGAAGTACTGTTGCTCTTAGATGGCCGAACCGGACTCGGTGACCAATTGGTGTAAGTTCAACCTTCATTAGTTATGGTTTTGGTGTTAATGACAAATCTAATATTGCGATTATCCATTTAATGTGATTTTGTTATTAATGACAAATCTTATATTGAGACTAACTTGTTTATTTAGAATATCTTTGATTAGTCTCATCGCATTGAAAAATGGAAAACCCAAGGTATGTTTGCATATTCATTCTAGTATTAGTTGTATACTTTGGAGTCAAGTTAAAATATGAATGTCCCCATTATATTAACCACAAAATGTGCATTATGTTTCTCAATCCATATATTGCATGGATGCACATATTTAAGGAGAGTTTGTAGTTTAACTTGAAAGTCTCTTTGTATTGATCGATTCGTTATTGACACACATAAGGATCAAGACAAAGAAACTAAATCCTTGAGTATATATTTGAATTGCCTAGTTATAAGTATACTCATAGAAATATAGGATATGCTCCAATACAATCAAATTGAATATGTGCATATTATATCCAAGTCAATCATACTTATGCACATATACATGTGGAGTTTATTCTATAGTTGATGACTTAGGGTAATGATCATTTCCATACAATTTACATATAATGGATCATTACTTTTCATCAACATGAGTATATGAAAACTTGTGTAGTTAATATATACTCATATCAATTTAAATGATAATTTAAATTGAGTTCATTTGTCTTGTTAATCATTAAAGAACACTTCATCATGTGTTGATAGTGTTCCGTGATTAGTTAAGGACAAATGAATAGTTCTTAAGTATAATTAAGCATGTGTTGCATTATTATACTTAAGACACATTTACAATCATTTCAATTGATTTAGGTTGTGCTCAATTGATCTAAAGGCATCCATTATGTGTTAATGGAGTGCAAGAGATAATTGAGACAACCGTGCATCTTGGACTAACTATTTTATGAGTTGTGATTGAGTTAGGTCCAAAGATGGATGAGATGATGACAACGGGACAAGGACGGCATCATGAGTTGATGGGCGTCAAGAGAGGATCCCGAAGTTAAGAAGAGGAGTCGAGTGATGATCCCGGGGGAGTATCAAAGCGATGATCATAAAGACCCCAAAGGGGATTGCTTGTGCGCGGCGACGAAGGAATAATTAGATAGGCTAAGGACTTTTGTAGTCTTTGAGTCTAAGGTTTTATCGCCGTGCTATTAAGAGGGGTCGTTCCCTTTGCTTGAGCTTCATCATGTGTTGGTGATCTCATTCCGCGTTCACTCAAGCTCAAATCTTATTTGATTTGGTTTTTGCATATGGGTTAACCATTTGGCATGTGTTGCAAATGTGTTAAGCCTATGCTTGGTTGTTTTGCATTATGCTCTGATTTGCATGTGTTGCAAAGATGAAAGAGTATATGCATTTGGTTTTCGCATAATGCTTTGATTTGCATGTGTTGCAAATAGGATAAGCTAATGCGTTGGCTTTTGCGTGAAGTTCAATTTTGCATGTGTTGCATTAGTTGAAGTTTCATGTTTTGGTTTCACAAAACATCTTTATAAAACCTTGGTGTTGCTTGGAGCTAAGTTTTGCATGTGTTGCAAAAGGAGAGAGCTCAAGCATGATTTGATGTTTGTGTGTTTGTATGGAGCTAGAGGCTTGCATGTGTTGCGAGTAAAGAGCTCATACGTGTGATTTGGTTTAGTTGATGTTTGGTTTTGGTGTGAAGTCAATTTGGTGTTGCATGGGACTAGAGAATTGCATGTGTTGCAATTAGAGAGTTCATGCATCTTGATTTGATGTTGCTTGGAGCTAGACTTTTGCATGTGTTGCAAAGAGTAGTGCTCAAGCATGAAATGTGTTTATCGCGTTATTTGCAAGATCGTTGTCGAATAAACCGAGGTTTATGAGTCCTAATCCCGAGAGCATGTGAGTGGGGTTTGCAGCGGTGTTGGCAAGTTGGCCGGTCTTGTGTTGACCTTCACATGGCTAGGGGATTAATCTCATAAACTCGGGTTTGATTTGCTTATCGTTTTGCAAATAGATCTTGAGTTGGTTGTGAAATGTGTTTTCGCAATTTGGTTTGAATTCTTTGAGCATGTGCTAAGTTGGTGCAAATGTGTTTTGCGTGTGTATGATCATGTGTTGATCATCATTTGGCTCAAAGGATCGGTGTTGGATTTTGAGAATTAGATTTGAGTAGAATTGTGTTTTTCTCTGAGGCCAAGCACTCTGCATGATGATTTGAGCGGTAGTCTGTAAGTCTGTATACTCTAGGACATATAGTGCCTAGTAGCTATTTTCGATGGCGGTGTTTCTTTGGTGTCTGTGTCAGCTGCGCTCGATGGGCTGCAAGTACTAAGCTTGATACCTACCGCGCCTCGAGCGGTAGTACTGCAAGTCTTGATACTCGCAGGTACTACTACTGCCCTTAGAGGCTGTAATCTCATAAAATCTTGTTACATGTCCCCCCAACGGCTAGTTTTGGCATTGTGGCTATAAAAGGAGGCCTTGGGGGTGTTAAAGGCGGGGTGTGGGTGTGTGTGGGAGTTGTGTGCATGTGTTGCTCTTCTCCATTTGCCTCTTGAGTTTAAGTGTGAGCACTAATTGCATGTGTTGCAATTAGGGAGTGGTTTGAGAGCCTCTTGTGCATGTGTTGCACTTGAGTGAGGCCTTGTGCATGTGTTGCACTTGGTGATCACCGGGAGCGCATTCGTTGTGCTCGGTGAAGTTCAAGTGAAGGAGCGGCTTGTTACTCTTGGAGGTTACCGACTCCTAGGCGGCATAGGCGTCGTCTTGTGAGGAGCTCTCAAGGTTGTGAGAAGCCCCGACGAAGTTTGTGAAGGTTCGGGTTGAGCCACGCTGAAGCGTGAAAAACCACGACTAGTGGAAAGAGGCGGTGCTTGGCGGGAGCCGGTCCAAGTGGTTGGGCTTGCCTCAGCGTGGACTAGGGAGGCCGCAAGTCTCCGAACACCACGGAAAAATATCGTTTGCCTCTTGTCTCTTTTACTTTCAAGTATTTACATTTCTAGTATATTGTTCAATTGCTTGATTGTAATAGAATTGCTTAGTGTTAATTGATTGATCAATTTAGCAATTCTAGTTTAGAGACATAATTTAGTTAGTGCACTAGTGAGCCTAGTTGATTTAGGCTTTAATTGTCGAAACCTATTTATCGCTTCCGCAAATATATATTTGAGTAGGTTTTGACATAGGGGTTGATTAGAGCGAATTGTTTAGTGAGCGATTGAATTTTGTAAAATGCCTATTCACCCCCCCCCTCTAGGCGCATCCTCGACCCTACAATTGGGCTTGATCATGGGACTTCCTTGGCACGTGGGCTGTCGTCGGTGGATGTTCTTGACGTGCTGGTCTAGCAAAGATGGGTGGAAAGGCCTTGCTTCTAGATTAAGCCCTCCAGGTGTCGTAGACGAAGTAGCGACCGAAACAGCGATGGTCGGGGACAAAGTGGCGGTCGTAGGGGAAGAAGGGGCAGCGGTTGTATCCTTGGTTGGGATGTCCTCATCAGCGACCCTCTGTCGCCCTATCTCTTCCTCCTTGCCATCGACCCCCTGCACCAATTACTCACCAAAGCCACTCATGACGGCATTTTGTCCCCCTTGCGAGGACGTACTCCGTCGCTCAGAGTATCCCTCTATGTGGATGATGCAGTCATATTCCTCAACCCAGTCAAGGAAGAACTTCAGGCAATCTTTGCTATGTAGGATCGGATGGCGTCAATCAGAGGGGGGGTAAATGATTGCGCGGAAGCTAAAATCTTATTTTTAAACTTTTTTGAAACACCCCAATTCAAACTCAAATTGCTTGAAGACCGGTTCACGAAGTTGGGAGACCGGTTTAGAAGTGCAGGCGACCAAGAGAGCACTTGGCGACCAGAGAACACTTAGGCGACCAGTTTGAGCACTGGCGACCAATAGGACACTTGGGCGGCAGTTTGGGCACTGGGCGGCAGATAGGGCACCAGGCGACGATGAGGACACTTGGGCGAGCAAGAGAACACTTGGGCGGCAGAGGACACTTGGGCGAGTAGGTTGGACACTGGGGGCTTGGCACTTGGCGAGCAGGTTGGGCGACCACGTGAGCAGTTGGGCGACCACGCGCCGCGATGCTGGGCGAGCAGACCGATATATGTCCACTAAAAAAGAAATTTCCGAAGATCCAGCCGTTGGATTGACGTGAAATTTTAACTGTAGAAACTAGACTTAATTCCGCAGCTAAAAAAAATGAATCAGGTCAATCGGATCTACGGATCTAAAGTTATGTCCTTTACAAGATGACTGAACCCGGGCGACCACGCGAGCAGTCGGGCGAGCAGGACATCAATCTGGGCGACCACAAATTACAGAAGATCTAGCCGTTGGATTGATGTGAAATTTTAACTGTAGAAACTAGATTCAATTACGAATCAAACCCAACAAGAATCAATCCGATCGGATCTACGGATCAAAAGATATTACCTTCGCAAGATGATACCTTTGCAAAGAACCGAACTCCGTGATGAACTTTGTGACTGCTGCGATGAACAAAACTTCAAGCGATTGATCAACTATGTCGAAGCCAAGAGCAAATCACAACCGCAAGAAGAAGCTCTCTAGAAGATTGATTTTTATTTCATTGTCTAAAGTACTCCAACACAAGAGTACAAACCCCTTAAACCTGAACGCTCAAAAATAAACAGGGGACACCTCCCCTTATTTATACAGAGCAATCCTAACGAGATAGAATACAACTCCACTTCCAACATAGAAAGAGTCTGTATACATCTCAACTTGGCCCAACGTGGCCAAAAACAACTCTTGCACGTATGTACAGCCCACCTGCTGTAATTACGTGACTAACCAGCCTCCATGTGCATATTCTCTATCCCGAACGTCCCGCATGACATCCTTGACCACCAAGACCTCGATTCCTCCCTGAACCTAGTCCCGAACCTCATTTCCTCCATGAACCTAGTTCCGGTCCCGTCATCGACCACGTTAAGCCCTCGAGCAACACTCGCACATGAATAAACACGAAAGCGGCACAAGCACAAGTCCACGACTTGACTCAAAGTCAATCCATGCAACCACTCACACGAGTGCATTGCATCAAGCAGAATCCATCATGCTATCACCAGCACAATAATCATCTCAACATGGCACATGCACAAGCACCACACATGTTATAATCAAAGTCACTTTACAATGCCAATTTCACCATTCAACCAATTTTTCATCACTTGATCTCACAATTGGTATTCGGGATTTCTGTCCCGTGAGATTGTTCTGTGTTTTCCTATCGCTCTAGGAGGAATTTGGCCTTGGAACCAGATCTATTGGAAAGGTTATCTCGATGCCTTTCAAACGGGTGGTCGCACACTGAAAACGGAGTCCGGGAGCCCGAGTTATGTCCGTTTGAAGTACTGTTGCTCTTAGATGGCCGAACCGGACTCGGTGACCAATTGGACTTGATCATGGGACTTCCTTGGCACGTGGGCTGTCGTCGGTGGATGTTCTTGACGTGCTGGTCCAGCAAAGATGGGTGGAAAGGCCTTGCTTCTAGATTAAGCCCTCCAGGTGTCGTAGACGAAGTAGCGGCCGAAACAGCGATGGTCGGGGACAAAGTGGTGGTCGTAGGGGAAGAAGGGGCAGCGGTTGTATCCTTGGTTGGGATGTCCTCATCAGCGACCCTCTGTCGCCCTATCTCTTCCTCCTAGCCATCGACCCCCTGCACCAATTACTCACCAAAGCCACTCATGACGGCATTCTGTCCCCCTTGCGAGGACGTACTCCGTCGCTCAGAGTATCCCTCTATGTGGATGATGCAGTCATATTCCTCAACCCGGTCAAGGAAGAACTTCAGGCAATCTTTGCTATCCTCAGGTCCTTCGGCGAAGCGTCTGGACTAAAAGTCAACATGCAAAAGAGTGCTATTGCTGTTATTAGAGGTGACGGCCTAAATCTTCAAAATATCCTACAACCCTTTCATGGTCAAATCGCATCCTTCCCTATCAGATATCTGGGCATGCCGCTAACCCTTGGTCGTCTGCGCCGCGTTGATCTTCAACTCATCCTAGACAGAGCGGCGCGACGAATGGCAGGCTGGCAAGCGAACCTTCTCACTATGGGGGGGCGACTCACCTTGGTTAAATCAGTCCTGACATCGCTCCCCATCTACATGTTGACTGCGGTAAAGGTGCCAAAGAAGTTTATATCGGATTTTGACAAACTTAGAAGGCGTTCCTCTGGGCCGGAAACAATGACATCCACGGTGGCAACTGCAAAGTTCGCTGGATAATAGTCTGTCGCCCTCTTCAATGGGGGGGACTGGGAATCCTCGACCTTGACAGGTTTGCCAAAGCCCTACGCCTTCGTTGGCTATGGCTCCAATGGACGGCTGTACACAGGCCGTGGATTGGTTCCCCCACCCCATGAGACCACACCGACCGACAGCTCTTTTGTGCGGCCACCAAGATTTCCATTGGAAACGGCCGGATGGCACTATTCTAGACTGACAGGTGGATTCATGGCTGCGCCCCATCGCAACTGGTGCCATCCCTATTTAAGCACTCCAGACACAAAGCAAGATCGGTTGAAAACGCCCTACTAAACAACAACTGGATTCGGGATATTACACACAGCCTAACAGCACATCTCCTACCAGAACTAATAAGTTTATGGCTGAAAATTCAAACAGTCTCTCTACAGCCACAAAATCAAGACACCATAATTTGGACGCAAAGCCCCTCTGGAGTCTACACGTCCGCCTCAACGTACCGCATGCTATTTGCAGGAAGCACCCTCACAGCCTTCGATACCATCATCTGGTCAGCTTGGGGTCCTTCGCGCTGCAAAGTCTTCTTCTGGCTGGCACTCCAAGACCGGCTTTGGACTGCGCAGCGATTGCAACGTCGGGAGTGGCCAAACCATTATTTCTATCAGATGTGCTATCGAAATCTAGAAACAGTCTTCCACCTCTTCGTTGATTGCCCCCAAGCTAAACTCCTATGGGCTGCTATTGCCCGGTGGACCCGAACGCCATCCCTTCTCCCGGATCGATGGGAACTGGCCGCCAACCTGGAACACTGGACTCTGCATCAGCTCAATCGGCAGGACAGGTCCCGGAAGGGGGTCAAAACTCTCATTATTCTAACTTGCTGGCAATAGTGGAGGAAGCGAAACAACAGAGTTTTCAGGGACACATGTAAATCAAGAGATATGATCCTCCAGTCCATCAAAGACGAGGCTGCAAACTGGATCTCCGCGGAAGCAAAAGATCTGAAAAAACTCGTCCAACGTCGGGATTGATGTTCTTTTTCTTTTTCTCTCTTTTTCCTCTTTTCCTATTTCCCCTCCCACTCCAATCCTGTAACACTCTCTCAATGGTGCAGCCTGTTGCACCATTGTGCCCATGTTTTTCTACCTATCTAATATAATCGCAGCTCTCTACCTTTCAAAGAAAAAAAAAATGGTAGCGCACGAACCGCTATGGGTGGAGGTGTAACTATGTATTGTTTTTGGGGCTGTGCATATACTTGAAAATAATCCTAGCTATGCTTGGAACGTAAATTTTTAAAATACCATGGTATTATAACGGGAAGGGAAGGGTAAATAACGAAAGAATGGTGAGAGATTATCTTCAAACAGTAGAATTACGAGAGTTTAGAAGCGAAATTTGAAAACTATATCATGATATGTATTAAGACAGAGGACGTACCACGGTTGAGGCAAGCACTTGGACAGTAAGTACCTAAGTAGGGCCTTTCCCTGACTGGAATGCCATCGGAGTATTGGACCATCAAAATAAAAGCTGGGGCAGGTCTGGGTAATAGGTACATTGTGGTACTTCCAGAACCGAGTATCCATTTAACAAGGTGGAATGTATGACAACACTAACACAGATCTCCAATGGCAGTAACCAATTGTCATGGCTTCTTGGTCATGTATAAGGATGAAAACAGAACTAAAGCAATCTGTAAATGGCTGTTCTGTTTCTATTTCCATATTTTACCGGTAACGAAAACGAAATCGAAAACCGAAGAAACGGATAAGGAAACGAAAGCGAAAAATTTCATCCAGGTATATTCCAGTTGTAACACCCCAAAAATTTGCAAATTCTTTAATTGAGAATTTAATTCGGATTTTATGAAATTTTCTGAATTTTTAGCATTTAATTAATAGTTTTTCTATTTTCATATTTAAATAAATAGTTTATTTCAGAAAAACGAAACCAAAATTTTTCTAGAAATAATTTTCCTAAGTTCAGAATGTTATAAAATATTTTTGAGAATTTTTGTAGAATTTTTGAACTCTATTTGATATTTTCTATAAAGCAATATATATTTCTAGTATTATTTAAATTAGAAAACGGAATTTCCGATTTCATCCATACGGAATTTCCATTTCCACCAAAACTAACCCTCCCATTTCTATTTCCGACAAAAAATTTCCGCTTCCATTTCGTACCAAAGTTTTCCGTTTTCGTTTCCAAAAAAAACTTCCGTTTCTATTTTTCTCTAAAACGGTCTGAAATTCCGTTTTCATTTTCAACCCTAGTCATGTATATGTTTTACAACATGATAAGCATGCTAAGGAAAATTCGATATGACCCTCAACAAAGATCAAAACAAATTAAGTGTTTGAAGAACATCGGCTACTTCGTTCACCTCTCAAAAACATAACCATCTGACAATGCGAGGTGTGAGGAAACAAATCAACGGCCATGGCGCTCTTGGGAATAAAAGGCTCGGAGTTGGGCATCCCGCTGCATTGCGAGACCAGCACTGCTCATGGTTCGGCATCCTCGGTTGCGTCTCTTCTTTTCCTGATTCTCAGATGTTGGAGTGCATAGCTCAATCAACCACACAGCTTCTAGCTCTAGAAATGAATCTTCTAACCTCATGCTAGCCTGAAGTCCGGAACATACTAACCAACACTAAAATGTGCAAATTCAGAGCTCCAAGAGCTACAATTCTAAACAATTTATGTTTTCCTTGCAGCAACAAGTGCAGAGTGGCACAACTTCTGAAGACCAGGATCTGGGCCATCTCTTCCAGATCTTCCTTCATCTCCTCCTAAACTTGATCTTAGTCCTTCAGAGTCCTGTCATGCCAACGCTGCAAGAATGCTATCAGCAGAGGTAATCATATTATACATAGCTGAAATTTTAATTTGCATAATAGTGAATAACAAAAACAAGATAATAAGTGGTGATAAGACTTACTACAATTGTCAGTTCATGTAACGCATGATATAGTCTCTTGTCTCGAAATCCTCTAGTAGAATGAATATCTGACGCAATTCTATATCATTCTTCAAACACTTGATAGCCTCACAAAATTGATCTTTTGCAAATCACATTTCTTAAGTTTAGTAAGACAGCATTTCATACTATACGGACCATCAAAATATCTTTAACAGCTGCTTTTCTGTTCAACAACCTAGCCAATTGTTGATCAACACTCTCATTCGAAAAGAAAGTTATTTTACTAAAACTACCCGAATAGGAAGCTCTTTAAGAGCGATGTTGGATGATATCATTCGGCAATCTTTTCTACTGTTCTTCCACAAGCTCAGGCTAGAAAAATCATTGTCAAGAGATTTCTCATCATCCTCCTCAAAATAAGCACCGACAAAATCTGGCTAGACATAATCGAACACATCAAGGAGCAGCTCCTTACTCGCCACAATTTTTTCAGTACGTTCCTCCATAAACAAAAAACATGGTTAGTTAGGAAGAGCTCTAAAATGAAAATAAATTTCGGATTATGATATGGATTGCACTGCTTACCAAATGAAATTTGACTTTCAACTGAAGTTCTTCAATCCGTTCTTTTAGTTCAAGATCAGTTATCCTCATGGTGGTTGGCAAGTTACACAGAACTTCACCGCGCACCCTGTCATCAGTAGGATCCCATGAAGCGCGATTTGAGATTTTCCTATTATTTACAAAGCACGTAAGGATCATGTAATACATAGCATGATTAAATTTAGATCCCTCCATCGATCTATTGTAAACACGAAAAGCAACTCAAATAAACAAAGCTAGAAGTTTTTGAAAATATGCTTATAATTTCTTATATAAATCAAAGCATAACTAAACCTTGCAGGGAAGGCTGAGCTTGCACACGATTCTGATAAGGCGATCGATTTGATACCTCGGTGTGTGATAATCAACTGAAAAAAACAGTGGAAAAACCTCAAATCAACTGGAAAAAAAACACAGTGGAAACAACTATAGAAAAACCTCAAATCGGCTGGGGTTTGGAGCTGAGAGTGACCTCAAAGCCTTTATCCGTGGTTTGGAGCTGAGAGAGACCTCAAATACGTAAGAGGTGGATAAAATGGGACACATTTAGGCCCTGTTTGGGAGAGCTTCAAATTCCAGCTCCAGCTCAGATCTGAAACTTATAGGCTAAAATAAAGTGAATTAGGTTTATATTTTTAGTTTAAAATGTAAACAAGATGATCTACCTAAACACTCTTAATGTACTCACAGCTCCAGCTCTATAAATTTCTGTAGCTAGAAATACCCTGCTCCACCAACTCCACATATTTTGGTGAAGCTGGAGCTGTCCCAAACATCCCCTTAGGCAAAGAATGAGGTAATTACCTTTAAATCGAACCAAGCGGCAAAGATATTACTGAGTTGCGCCATGTCGGCCGTGACGAAATTCATGGTACACGATTGCTCAGTGGCCCTCGCCCTGTTGCCTTACAGTTGCCTAGTTCCAAACCATAGCAGCGTTGCAGTGTATTAATGCAGGTTGTTACTCGGCGGTAGCAATTGCCCAAGTGATGGCCATGACTCAGGACTGGTGCAGAGAAAGGAGGACAACGGTAGAAAGATAATTTTGCTATTTGACAGTACCTTAGTAATAATGAACTACTTTCATTTGGGTCTTCTGCAATCATGTCAGTGATTTATACTTCTTGTTCTTTGATGAAATATCGGACAGGGCATACCACCTAGCTAGTGGAGAGGGCACACTCCAATGTTGTGGCAAGAGCCGAGAGATATATTACTCTTTGAGCTACTGAGCTAGTAGCAACTGAATATATTATTGACATTTCTAATAATCTAAAAGAGGACACATTTGGGCAAAGAATGAGGTAATTACCTTTCAGTCCCCTCGCCAGCTCTCCCCATTTCCTAGTGCCTAACTGTAGCCCCCGTGTCTGATTAATTGCATCTCTTTGACGCATCGTCTTCTCGGTCGTATGAACACGTTTTGCAAGCGGTGCAAGAGGCTCTTCGATTTTTCATTCCTCTTCATCTCAGCGGCGCGCCGTATCCTCGATCGTATATAAACAGCGAGCATTGGTATGCTTGCGACAGCGTCATAAACCGCAAGCTATGGCAAAGTCTGCGGCGCTTCGGCGTCGTGCTTCCCAATGGTGTCCTCGTCCATATCGTCAGCCTCGTGGCCTCGAGTTCATCTCGCCCCATGGATGACCTTTGCAGCCTACGAGCCACGTACTCATTGTTTCGTTTTTTTTATTGATTGGTTGTGAAAGTTTTCCGCTGTCACCAATTTGATTAATTAATTGATTTTCTTTTTTAGCATATTGCAGTTGCAAAATCCTGTCTAAGGTGGCAAAGCATCGGTACGTGGGCAAGTGAGTGTCGCTGCGAAATAAGGAGATGGAGTGGATGGAGAATGAGCGCTACCTCGCCGTCGTCAGCCACTTGGCTAGGACAGGCAACCCAAAAGCTTGCTTCGTTGTCAGCCTCAAGGTTGTGCTCTCCGAGTCCGAGCACGAGGATGTGCAACGTGGCCTCGCATGGCTCGAACAGGCGGCTGCTGGCAGCAACAAAGCGGCGTTTTACGTGCTCGACCTCCTCTACTTCGCCCAGGCTGAGAGTGATGTGGCCAAGCGCTACTTAGCCCAGGTCGAGAGCGATCTGGCCACCTACCGGTGTGGCTACGCATGTGACATGGCCAAAACTATCAATCGAGAGTGCAAGTGTTCCGAAAGATCATCCTCACTATGGTCTAAAAGCGGACGTGGAATATAGTCGGCGTGTGGGGAAAGGAGCCGATGCTACTAAAGCACGGCCACTAGTGCTGCCGGAAAACGGCCTGTGGTTGGGAGGGCTATTACTTCTTCTGTAGCGATGAATGCAGGATTAGAAATGAGTACGCAAAGTTTATTACCAAATTGCATGAGCTACATTTATCTATAGCGTGAGCTTTGAAAATGCTATTTATTTTTCAAATTTTATTTTGTTAAACTCCAAGTTTTGTTCTGTTAAACGTCAAGTTTTACCCTGTTTAACGTCAAGTTTAAGCTACTCACTCTCAAGTTTCAGAATGCTTTAAGCCAAGTTTCTGAAACTTAAGACTGAGCAGCTTAAATTTGGCGTTAAATAAGGTAAAACTTGACATTTAACAGAATAAAACTTGGTGTTTAACAAAACAAAACTTGAAAAATAAATAGCATTCCCAAAGCTCATGCTACAGACAAATGTAGTTCATGCAATTTTGTAATGAACTCTGCGTACTCATTTCTAATCCTGCATTCATCATTATAGAAGGATTCATAGTCCTCCCAACCGCAAACCATTTTTTGGTAGCACTAAAGGCCGTGCTCCAACAGAATCGGCTTCTTTCTCCGCACGTCGACCATATTTCACATCAGCTTCTGGACCGTGGCGAGGATGATCTTCTGGTAGCACTTGCCGATTGATAGTTTTGATCGTGTCGACGACACACCAAGAATACGGCAGTAGCAAGATCGCTTCTCGACTTGGGTAAAGCGCTGGCCGATCACTCTCGGACGGACGAAGTAGAGGAGGCCGAGCACATAAGCCGCTACCTTGTCACTGCCAACGGTCGCTTGTTCGAGCCACGCGAGGCCACGCTGCACGTCCTCGTGCTCAGACTCAAAGAGCATAGCCGTAAGGCCGACAATGAAGCAAGTCTCCGGGTTGCCTGCCCTGGCCAAGTGGCTGACGACGGCGAGGTAGCGCCCATTCTCCATCCACTCCATCTCATTTCGCAGCGACACTCGTTTGCCCACTTACTGATCCTTTGCCACCTTAGACAAGGTGGTGCAACTGCAATATGCCAAAGTAGAAACCAATTAATTAATCAAATTGGTGACGACGAGAAACTCCTACAACCTGTCAATAAAAAAAACGAAACAGTGAGTATGTGGCTCGTAGGCTGCAAAGGTAATCCATGAGGCGAGACGAACTCGAGGCCATGAGGCTAACGATATGGACGAGAACACCATTGGGAAGCACGACGTCGAAGCGGCAGCACTTTGCCATGGCTTTATGTGTTCGCATGATGCTTGTCGCTTTATGCCAAGGCTCGTGTGTTCATACAACCGAGAAGACAATGCGTATGTGAGATGAAGAGGAATAGAAAATCGAAGAGCCTCTTGCGCCGCGCGCAAAATGTGTTCATATGACCGAGAAAACGATGCATCAAATAGATGCAATTAATCAGATGCAGGGGCCGTGATTGGACATTGGGAAATGGGAAGAGCTACAGAGGGGACTGAAAGGTAATTACCTCATTCTTTGCTCAAATGTGTCCCCTTTTAGATTATTAGAAATGTCAATAATATATTCAGTTGTTAATAACTTAGTAGTTCAAAGAGTAATATATCTCTCAGCTCTTGCCACGACACTGGAGTGTGCCCTCTCCACTAGCTGCCCAATATTTCATCAAAGAATAAGAAGTATAAATCACTGACATGATTGCAGAAGACCCAAATAAAATTAATTCTTCATTACTAAGATACTGTCAAATGGCAAAATTGTCTTTCCACCGACACCCTCCTTTCTCTGCACCAGTCCCAAGTCATGGCCATCACTTCGGCAATTGATGCCGCTAAGCAACAACCTACGTTAATACACGGCACGCTGCTATGTTTTGGAACTGGGCAACGAGGAGGCAACTGAGCGAGGACCACCGAGCAATCGGTACCGACTCGCCGACGATCGGCGGCACGCAACTCAGAACATCTTTGCCTGCCGCCTATGGCTCGACAAAAGGTAATTATTTCATTCTTTGCTCAAATTTGTACCCTTTTATGCATCTCTTACGAATTTGAGGTCGTTGTTAGCTCTAAACCACGGATAAAGGCTTTAAGGTCGCTCTCAACTCCAAACCCTAGCCAATTTGAGGTTTTTCCACAGTTGTTTCCACTATGTTTTTTTCCAGTTGATTTGAGGTTTTTCACAGTTGTTTCCACTATTTTTTCAGTCAATTATCACACACCGAAGTACCAAATCGACCACCTCATCGGAATCGTGTGCAAGCTCAGCCTTCCCTGCAAGATTTAGTTATACTTTGATTTATATAAGAAATTATATGCACATTTTCAAAAACTTCAACTTTGTTAATTTGAGTTGCTTTTCATATTTACAATAGATCGATGGAGAGATGCAAATATGATGATGCTATGGATTACATAATCCTTACGTGCTTTGCAAATAATAAGAAAATCTCAAATCGCGCTTCATGGGATCCTACAGATAACAAGGTGAGCGGTAAAGTTCTGCGTAACTTGCCAACCACCATGAGAATAACTGATTTTGAACTAGAACAAATTGAAAAACTTCAGTTGAAAGTCAAATTTCATTTGGTAAGCAATACAATCCATATCATAATCCGAAATTTATTTTTTATCCTAGGGTCCTTCCCAACTAACCATGTTTTTTGTTTATGGAGGAACGTGCTGAAAAAATTGTGGTGAATAAGGAACTTGTTCGCCTATGTCTAGCTTGATTTTGTCGGTGCTTCTTCTTAGGAGGATGATGAGAAATTTGTTGACAATGATTTTCCTAGCCTGAGCTTGTGGAAGAACAGTAAGAAAAGATTGCCAGATGATATCATCCAACATCGCTCTAAAAGAGCTTCCTATTCGGGTAGCTTTAGTAAAAAAAAATTTCTTTTCAAATGAGAGTGTTGATTAACAATTGATTAGATTGTAGAACAAAAAAGCAGCTGTTAAAGATATTTTGACTGATCCTTATAGTATGAAATGCTGTCTTGCTAAGTTTAAGAAATGTGATTTGCAAAAAGACTAATTTTTTGAGGCTATCAAGAGTTTGAAGAATGATATAGAATTGCGTCAGATATTCATTCTACTAGAGGATTCCGAGGAAAGAGACTATATCATGCATTACATAAACTGACAATTGTAGTAAGTCTTATCACCTCTCATTATCTTGCTTTTGTTATTCACTGTTATGCAAATTAAAATTTCAGCTATGTATAATATGATTACCTCTGTTGACAGCATTTTTGCACCGGTGACATGACAGCACTCTAGAGGACCAAGTTCAAATTTAGGAGGAGATGAAGGAAGATCCGGAAGAGATGGCCCATATCCCAGTCTTCAGAAATTGTGTCATTCTGCACTTGTTGCCACGCTGCACTTGTGCTGCAAGAAAAACATAAATTGTTCAGAATTGTAGCTCTTTAGTATGTTCGGATTTCAGGCTAGCATGAGGTTAGAAGATTCATTTCTAGAGCCTAGAAGCTGTGTGGTTGGTTGGGAAGGGCTATGTTTCTCTTTCCATTTCTCATATTTTAGCTTCAACACAAGCCATGGAGCCCCCTGTATATTCAACTGAGATTAAGACTTGAATATTTGTTATGAATAACACATCGTATTGTTCCAAGATGGCTTCAAAACTTGGTAATGGAAAACCTTACTTCTCTATTCACCGGTATAGTACAAAGCAAGTATATGGACTACTTATACTAGGCGTCGAATATGTGGATGGGCCTCAATGCCTAGATTACTGATCAAAATACTCAGTATGTGAGCTTGATCCTCCATGGCTGTCGGTAGTTCAATCACAAGCAGAATGTCATACAGAACAATTAGAAACATAGTACAAGTGCAAATAAATCAATCAATTGTGCATGGTGCTTCAGTCAACTATAATATGGTCCTAGTTATTGATGTGAAGATGTTTGACAAACGACAAGGTTCGTACTTGGGATCATAATGCAGGAACAGCTTCAAGAAATGATAATTTACAAATTGCAATTAAATATATATTTTCCCTATTATTATAACAGACCACGGCTCAACCAGTGACCTATGGGTGATGCAAGAGTTTTGCTGCGTCAATTATCAGTCAAGTTCTAATAATGATACAAGTCAAAACAAACGTTGAACCGAGTACTGTGCTTCATTTTTTTGGCATGATTTGAATTTGGAACAAAAAATAAACATAATTTATGATAAGAAGAAACTAAAAGATTGAAATGTACGTACGCTCGTACAGTCAGGTGAAGCCCAATTCGTGGAGGGTCTACAATAGCAACAATGTTCTTGAACTGACAGGCTGCAGACACATCAATGTCAGAAATGGTTGCACAGGGGGTTAATTATCTGATATGTCTCTCAGCTGCTGACTTTCACCATTGTTGTTTTTCTGTGTTGAACTGTCCTTATTTTCACCATTATTATCTGTGCCATCAATTACATCCACGGTTTTGCCTGTAGCACTGACTTCTGAGTCACTTTCAGAAACTGTAATGTCCTGCTGAGGTGAACCAAGATACTCTGGTAAGAAGAGACCCCATCACATCCTCGGCCTGTTTACTCCCAGGATGGGAATTCAGATGGTATTACTGTGACAAGTATAATGAATAGGGGGGTCAAAGGAACTGAACAAGATGCCAACATGGTGATCACAATGACAATAGAGTAATACAAACCCCCTGAAGGGAATACAAGTCTCACCTTCCTGCAGACATAGCGGCAATTTTTTACACTGTTAATAAGAACATTTCTCTGAGCATCTGAAACTGCTGATTCATTCATTTCAATTCCAACAACCTAGCACATTTAGCAACGAACTTTGAGAAATATTCTTCCAAAGCAATAACTGAGTTCTCTAGCAGTCTAACATGAAACATATTCAATGCATAAGTTAACAGAGGGCGCAACTGTGGTTGTAAATTATACTGGAAATAAGAACTATCATTCAGTCACATGAAATGTACAAAAGAAATCACCATTCCTACACAGTGTGCTAACATCAGGCCAATTGTTCCAGTCCCACAGCATATGTCCAAAAGTGATGTGTCCGAACTGAGATTGGCCCAATCACCGGCAAGGGTGTACAATGTTTCTGCAGCAAGAGTATTAACCTGTGTAATTGTGAATCATTACCAAATTTAACAACAAAAGCCAATTGGTAAAACAGTTTGCAGTTCAGCCACAGACCTGAAAAAATGCTGTTGGTGATATGGAGAACAGCAGATTGCCGATGTGATCATGGATTATTGTTTTATCCATTGCTCCCTAATCTGATTGATCTACTTTTGGCACCAATAGTGGGATCAGTGGACAGTCAGCTGGTGCTGCATTTGACATACCTTTGTGATCCTGCATGGGCAGTAAAAGATTGCATTATTTGTAAATATTTTGTTAGAGATATATCCGGATGCCTCAAATCCTAACTTACCATATCTTTGGATACCATATCTCTTTCAATTTCAGAATCCTAATTGGCTATGTAATACCACCCCATATACTTCTAATCCTTGAACCAAATAGTGCACTGTGTCTCCCGTGGTTTTTTCCGCAAGGGTTTTCCACGAAAAATATGGTGTCTACCAATCTGTGCGTGTGCTTGAACCCTAACCTAACAAGTGGTATCAGATCACCTTGCACGCACCTGGGGTACCGATCTTCGTCGCCGCCGCCGCCGCCGCCGTTCGTCGCCCCATCGCCGACGCGCCGCGTCCGCTCGACTCCGCGTGGTCTCTGCGCCCGACCCGGCCGCCCGTCTCCCACCTCGGGCCGCCTCGGTCTCCTCAGCTTCCGTCGCCTTCCGGCCTCACTGTAATGATCCTGACCGATGATCGGTAGTTAGAGGAAGAATCAGAGCTTGGACTGGAAAGAGTAAGGAGGCGCAGGGTAGATCAGTAAGAGATCGGAGGGATTTGGAGAAGAAAAGAGAGGAAGAGGACACCAGGAGGAAGAAAGCAAAAGCCAGGTTACTCAGTCCTCAATCTCTTCCTTCTTCGTGTTTGTTTTTTGCGCCCGTGAAGAAGCACTCCAACCGAGAGAGAGGCTTGTTTATCTCTGTGTCTGGACTCCAAACATATCTGAGTACAGGATTGAATTTCTTTTTGAGTCCGTCGGCCCCAGGCAGGGTGATAATTTTCGAGATCCGACTCCGAATTCGTTTAAAATTCGGTTCGAATTCGAAAAAATGATATCCAGTTGTTGACATCAAAAATGTGATGTAGAGTTTTTGATCACAACACACTGGACGAACACCGGGTTCAGTTTTTTGCGTGGCGTGCGGTCGATTTGACTGAACAATCGACAAGAGGGCGTGAATCGTTAAAGCCGATACCAAAGTCTTTGGTCGGCCTAGATCGATCGGCTACAAGCCGATGAAAGCGTAAGGGTAGCAACTAGCCGATGAAGGCTATTTGGAAGGGTAAAAAGCGGATAAACTCGAGAAGGCGTCGCGATAAAAGCAGAGCAAATCGGACTGGATAGAGTCAACGAAGAACAATAACCCGCGATCGCGAACTCGTATTATTCGACGAAAGGCGTACAAGACTTGAGTACAAAACTTGAAGAGGGATTGTTCTAATCTAAACCTAATGCAGAAGGTAAAAAGTAATGTGTAAACTTGTGGGTTGGCTCTGGGCCTCTTTTCCTCTCGCCTCTGGACCTCTTATATAGCACTCGGTCCGAACGTGTCCTCCTCAGTTTCCTTAATCACCCGTATCGGCCTCAATCTCTCTTTACCATGTAAAGCCCGATCGTATCCTTCTCAATCTCCTATCTTGCCCGTATTGGACTCGATTTCCTTGGGATCGAGGCCTTCCAATCCAAAACCGCATCAGCTTGCTATAGCCGACATATCCCTTATCAAAACCAATTTCTACAACATCAGACCTGCCAAATTTGGGTGCAAACATATGCCCCCCAATTTTGGGGTATGTTTAAGCATGCCCCAAAATTACATATCAAATCGGCTTCCTCAGTGGTACGGATCTCTCAGCTTTGTACCTTTTGTCGACTTTGAGCTTTTCTTTTGGTTTAATTATCTTGGAGTGCTTGCCTTCACGGTCGGTCTCAATTCGAATTGAACCGACTGTGATTTGTATCATCTCCTTACCGCCGTCCGTCTTCATATCGGTTTGTTGACTGGTTTCAACCGATGTTGACAACTGTACTTGTCGACCAGATTCGGTATCTTGTATCAGCTCTTTCCTTTTTGCATAACAGTGAACCATGTTAACAAAAAACAGGCTGGGATCCAACTCAATCGTCGGCTCTTCTGCAAATTGTAAACGACCACCCTCTATAGCCGATTGTATCTCATTTTTGTTATTCTCGAATTTCTCCCTGAAGCCGTCATTGATAGATAAACGACTTTTTTGAACCGATACTCGGTGTAGGAGGTGACTCAAATCGGTGAATTCTTGCCAAATCTTTCCTTTAATGAATTTAACCCATGGAAAGCCAAATCGCTAACCGATTATTGGGCAAAGTTACACCAAAACACCGATTCCTAACCTTTCTGAATCTCTTAATATACTCAATTGCCGATTCTCCAGACCTCTGTCGGACTGAGCTCAAATCGGCGATTCTGAGCTCCTGGCTTCCAGTGAAGAAGTATTCATGAAATCGACTCTCTAAATCGTTCCAAAAGTGGACCGAATTTGGAGGAAGATTTATGAACCACGTGAAAGCAGTTCTAGACAATGATAATGAAAACAATCTAATCCTTAGCCCATCGGACTGGGCAGCTTCACCGCATTGGGCAATAAATTGTCCGATGTGCTCTAAAGTAGTAACGGAATCGTCCCCTGAGAATTTGGCAAAGTCTGGGACTCGGTAATTGCATGGATAGGCCATGTGATCAATGTAATCCGAGTACGACTTTTCGATGTCAACAAATCCTACCCCTTGGTTGCGAGCTAAACCGGTCTCTCAATCTGATCGAGATTTGGTCGACCCAATTGACATCCTCGCCTCGAAAGTGCCAACTCGGTTGCCGATTAGGCCTTTGGCCATAACGACATCCCGCCCCGAGTGCTAGCTCGGGTTGCCAATTGGGTATCACCTCCTGGTATTGTTGTGGCGCTTGATCACGTCTATCGGCTCTGGGTGTAGGTGGCTCTGGCACGGGTGCAAAGGGTTCGTGTAGGCAACCACTCTGTGAGTCGCCTGATTCGCGGTCGGAATCGGCCTGTACATGTGCTCGTTCGGCTGTGTAGCCGATTGGGTATAGGCACCAAGCGATACCAAAGGCAATAGTGTAGCCGACGTGCTAGGTTTTGCAGCGTCGGTATATGCATAGTACTGAGTGAATCCATCGGATTGTTTGACAAGATGGGTTGAGTCGGCATTGCAGAATTGCGATGCCGACTTAAGCGCCACGTTAGTTGGCGTCCCTCACAGGCGAGGATCGTCGGAAGTTGTTGCAATGGTTCTAACAGACTTCTGGCGTGGCCAACTCTTGAGCGATTGTCTTAATTTGTTTTCTATCATCGGCCTCAAAGTTGTGACCAAGGCCGATGATTGGTTGATCGGCGCATGATGTCTGCATCGCTCAATCATAGAAGATAACTCGGCTGAGCCGACATGTATCGATTTACGATCGGTTTGGTTTGTTGGTATCGCCGATAGGGTTGGCGTCGGGAGCTTTTTTGGATAACCCTCGTCGGGTTTTTGGTAGCGACAAAGCATCATCTCCTCGGCGACTTTTCTTTCTTCGATCTCTTGTCGCTGCTCAGGAGTCAAGTCCTCCATTGTGGCGGCGATGATCGCCTCTATGTTGACGTCGGCTAGAGCGATGGACTTGTTTGTGTTCATCCTGTAGATTGGTTCTTTGGTCCCACCGGGCGTGCCAAAATGTGTTGACACCAAAAACGTGATGTAGGGTTTTTGATCGCAACACACTGGACGAACACCGGGTTCGGTTTTTGCGGCGTGCCGGTCGATTTGACTGAACAATCGACAAGGTGAGCGTGAATCGTTAAGGCGATACCAAAGTCTTTGGTCACCTAGATCGATCGGCTACAAGCCGATGGAGCGTAAGGGTAGCAACTAGCCGATGAAGGCTAGCTAGGAAGGGTAAAAGCGGATAAACTACGAGAAGGTCTGCGTGAGAAAGCGAAAGCAAATCGGACTGGATAGGAGTCAACGAAGAACAATAACCGGCGATGCACAACTCGTATTATTCGACGAAAGACTGTACAAGACTTGAGTACAAGACTTGAAGAGGGATTGTTCTAATCTAAACCTAATGCAGAAGGTAAAAAGTAATGTGTAAACTTGTGGGTTGGCTCTGGGCCTCTTTTCCTCTTGCCTCTGGACCTCTTATATAGCACTCTGTCCGAACGTGTCCTCCTCAGTTTCCTCAATCACCCGTATCGGCCTCAATCTCTCCTTACCATGTAAAGCCCGATCGTATCCTTCTCAATCTCCTATCTTGCCCGTATTGGACTCGATTTCCTTGGGATCGAGGCCTTCCAATCCAAAACCGCATCAGCTTGCTATAGCCGACATATCCCTTACCAAAACCAATTTCTACAACATCAGACCTGCCAAATTTGGGTGCAAACACCAGTTATATCCGGATTCGATCTAGATTCGAATCCGCCTATCCGAAAAAAATATGGGTTAAGATATGGGAAGAGAAGTATCCCGTATCCGATCCGTACCTGCATATCCGAGATATCCGAAAAATATCAGTGTAAATTAGTGAAATAGATATCCGATAACAGATCCGATAAACATAAACATTATACATCATATAAGTTCATATGTTGATTGAAATTATACTTGGCTGCCTATTATTCTTATGTAGGGAAGACACCTATTATTGAATTTGAAACACTTATATGTCTTGAAGGTTCTAGTAAAGTTTTGTGTATGGTTGATGACATATATGGTTTCTGCTTGCACACATTATCCGACTAACTATTAATGACCGAGACTAACCGTATCTGGAACGATCTGTATTCGCTCTGTATTCGCGATAGAAGTAATCCGTATTCGTATTCGAATCCGGCACTATCCGTATCCGATTCTATATCCGAGAAAACATTTGGAATATGATACGGAATGAGTGAAATCCATCCGTATCCGATCCGTTTGCACCCCTAGCCCCAGACCAGAAGCAACTCCAGCTTTCTCATCAAACCCACTCCAAATCGTGACTCTAGCTTCGTTTTTATTGAATTTGCTCTGCAAGCACAATGCATACCGGAAGTTTTTTTCAAAACTAACCATATCTTTTTGATTTGCATTTTTATTCTCTACCATGTCATCTACTAAATTTGACATTGAGAAGTTCGATGGCAAGATCAGTTTTTCAATATGGCAGGTTCAGATGAAAACCGTTCTCACATAAGTGGGCGTTAGAAAAGCACTGTCAGCTAAACCAGCGACAATGAAAGATGAACAATGGGAAGAACTTGACTAGAAAGCCCTCTCCGTCATACAGCACAGTTTGTCTATAGATATTCTGCATGAAGTTATCCATTAGACTACCGCCGCAAAACTGTGGCACAACTTGGAGGACTTGTACATGAAGAAAAGCCTTGCCAACAAATTGCACCTTAAAGAACGTTTGTACACAATTCGCATGGCGGAAGGTACCTCTATTCAGTATCATCTTAATGAGTTTAATTCACTCATAATTGATCTTGAGAAATTAGAGGTGAAAATTGATGATGAAGATAAGGCTATTCTGTTGGTCGTCTCTTTGCCTGCTACCTTTAAGCATTTTAAGGAAACTAGATCAATGCCCGTGCGTTGCTAAGAAAAATAAAATTGGTAACGAAACATAAAGGTCAAGCAATAAAAGAAAATTGTGCTACAAGATCAAACATCTATTTCTCCCGATTGCGGAAGTTTTTATGGTTTCTTCTCCAGTATGAATTAAAACTAAATATACTGTACGTAGCAATATATATTACCAATCTAAAAAATCAATCAATTATTTTTATCCCTTTTTGAAATTTATATTACCAACTCGCGTTCCTCTTCCTCTCACCAAGCCTGCAGCGCGCGCTCCTTGGTGTCGTCGGCCTCGTCTTCCTTGTCGCCTCACTCGTCCTCGTCATCCACCGCCTTCGCAGGGGTGACACGGGGGCTTCCCCCGAGCACGAGGCGCTGCTGCCGAGCCACCGCCATTCCGGACCACTGGCCGCTACGCGGTCACGCTCGGGGCGTCTGCCGTCTTCACCGCGACGTCCGCCGTCCTCCTCGCACTCGCGTTCTTCCTCCTGTCGAGCACGCCATGGCGCGCTGTGGAGTTTGCCTTACTCGCCGCCCACTTCGTCGCACATGCCATGGCCGCGTGGTCAGTCACCTCGGAGAAAGGGGCCGCCGCCGCCACCCAGCCTTTACACCTCCGCGTCTTCTGGATCACCACTGCCCTCGGCGCCGCGCTCTTCTCCGCTTTGGTGGTGGTCCGCTGCACCGACGGTTCGCTGCTCTTCCCAAATGACCCTCTCACCTTTGCCGGCTTACTCGTCTCCATGCCTCTAGCGTACTTAGCCATCACTGGTTTCACTGGCCATAACGTCGGAGCCTATGAAGGTGAACCAAAAAACACCAGCACCGAGGCGCCCGCCACGCCGTGCGCCGCGTGTCGTTCCTCTCTCTCGCGACGTTAAGTTGGATCAACCCGTTTATCTCCAAGGGGTATGCCAATGACTCTCTCACCGCCGATGACATCCCACCGGTGTCGCCGGGCAACCGCGCTGAAGCATCGTACACTTTGTTCACGTCTAACTGGCCGGCGCTGGGGTCACGGCACCCGGTGGGCGTTGCGCTCTAGTCGTCTTCGGCGCAATTACTATCGATCATGACGCCTTGACCTCCTGCACCTCAAGGCCATGTCGTCCATTCGTCACTTATTGATCGGTTAAATCGAGTTCATTACGCCAATGCAACACGACATGGGAGATCTTGAATGAATTCCCTTGATTGATTCTGTGAAAACTGTACAGCTTATATAGAGTACAAAAGGAATGATTGGCCGGCTATTAATTACCAGCAATAATCAGAGATTTTTCTATAATAATCAGCCATATTTAGAGAGATATGGCTGGCTGTAAATCAAGAAAGAATAATTTGCTATAATGATTGGCTATTATTGGAGATATGGCGGGGAGGGGGTGCTAGGAAGAACGGACCACTGCCACCAACTGCAAATTTATATTAGTAGAGATTATGCTTTATGGCAATCATGATACTCTTAGATTTGAGAATGTTAAATCAAATCTATTGTCTAAGGAGAAATTTGATATTGATTCTCGTTCAGAAGTTAAAGCTGAGGGGTTAATGGTTAGAGGTAGAACTCCACATAAAGGCAATTCTCATGGATCACAGTCTAGATCTAAGTCAAGAGGGCGTAAACCCAACAATTTTTGTCGTTATTGCAAGACATTTGGTCATGTTGTTGCTCAGTGTTACAAGTTGAAAAATAGGGCTGATAAAGATAAAAAGACACATTTTGATAAACCTGCCGAAGCTAGTCTTGTTGAAAATGAATCTGATGGAGAGGCTCTAATTATCACTTCTAACTTAAAGAATCAAACTGCATGGATTATTGATTTAGCTTGCACTTTTTATATTTGTCCATATAAAGAGTGGTTCTCTACTTATGATTCTGTTGGTAGTGGTGAAGTTGTGATTGCTGATGAGTCTCCACTTGAAATTGTTAGCATCGGTTCTATTCAAATCAAAACTCATGATGGTACTGTTAGGACTCTTTCAAATGTTCGCCATGTTCTCAGAATGAAAAGAAATCTTATTTCTTTGGGCACCATAGAATCTTTGGGTTATAAATATACCGGTGAAAATAGTGTTCTTAAGATTTCTAAAGGCAACCTTGTTATTATGAAAGCCAATAGAATCAACAGTCTTTATTACTTGCAAGATTCTCTGATTCTGTGTTCTCGCAATTTGTTTCTACAATTGCATCAAATCCTCACATCACTAAGTTTTGGCATATGCGCTTAGGTCATATGAGTGAGAAAAGTATGCACCTTTTATGCAAGAAAGAACTTTTACATGGCATTAGCAAACTTGATTTCAGTGAACATTGTGTCTTTGGCAAACAAAAAAGAGTCGGTTTTTCTATTTCAACTCATCAGACTAAAGGAATTCTTGATTATGTTCATTCTGACATTTGGGGTCGTTCTAGATTTCCTTTTATTGGAGGTTGTGAGTACATGATTACCTTCATTGATGATTTTTCTCGCAAAGTTTGGGTTTATTTCTTGAAACATAAGAATGAAGCTTTTTCAGTTTTCAAGAAGTGAAAAGTCTTGGTTGAAAATCAAACTGGCAGAAAAATCAAAAAACTTAGAACTGACAATGGATTGAAATTTTGTAGTGGTGAGTTTGATCACTTTTGTACTAATGATGGTATTGCAAGACATTTGACTGTTCCAGGTAAACCTCAGTAGAATGGTGTGGCAGAGCGTATGAATCGCACTCTTCTAGAAAGAGCCCGTTGCATGCTTTCAAATGCAGGTTTATGGAATAAACATGCTTTGTGGGCTGAGACTATTGCTACAGCCTCTTATTTGATTAATCGCTCTCCAAATTTAGCCATTGACTTTAAAATTCCAGAAGAGGTTTGGTCAGGTAAACCAGTTGATTACTCTAAGTTGAGAATTTTTGGTTGTCTTGCTTATGCTCATGTTAATGATGGAAAATTAGAGCCTAGAGTAAGAAAATGCATATTTGTTGGATATGGGTCTGGTGTCAAAGGATATCGTTTATGGTGTTCTGATTCTCTCAAACTAATTATTAGTCGTGATGTTACTTTTTATGAAGATGCTTTACTTTCACCTAGTAGTGACAGTGATGGTTGTTCATCCACAAATGAATCTGAAACTTCTAAAGCTGCTAAAAGAAATGCAGAATTTAAGGTAGTTTTACCTATCATTGATAATGATTCTTCTAGTGGTTCTTCCTCACAACCAATTTCAGCACCTAGTGGTTTTTGTCACAATCAGTTTCTGCATCTCCTAGTACTAATGATCATTGTATTGCTCGAGATAAAGCAAGAAGAAATATTTAATTACCTGCTAGATATCGTGACATTGATAATATGGCCTGTTATGCTCTTTTTGCTGCACAAGATATTTGTGATACTTTTGAACCTTGTTGTTATTCTGAAGTTATCTCATGTGAAAATTCTTCTAAGTGGTGGACAGCTATGAATGAAGAAATTTTGAGCCTTCGTAAAAACAATACATGGGATTTGGTTAAGCTTCCAAAAGGCAAGAAACCTTTAAAGTGCAAATGGAATTATAAGAAGAAGGATGGTATTTTTGGAGTTGAACCTGCAAGATGAAAAGCCCGTTTAGTGGTAAAAAGTTTTGACCAAAGAGAAGGTATTGACTTCAATGAAGTTTTTTCTCCTGTTGTGCGCCACTCTTCTATTCGGGTTGTGCTTGCTTTTATTGCTTTATTTTACTTGGAATTAGAGCAACTTGATGTTAAAACTGCCTTCTTACAAGGAGATTTAGAAGAAAAGATTTTTATGACTCAACCTGAGGGTTTCGCTACTCTGGAAAAGAGCATTTAGTTTGTCTTTTGAAAAAGTCTCTCTATAGCCTTAAACAAGCTCATAGGCGGTGGTGTAAAAAGTTTGATTCCTTTATGATTGCACAACAGTATTCTCGTAGTAATTATGATAACTGTGTTTACTTCAAACAGTTTCCAAATGGCTCATTTGTTTTTTTGTTGCTCTATGTTGATGATATGCTCATTGCTTCTCATGACAAGTCACTGATTAGACATTTGAAGGCTCAACTTAGTCATAAGTTTGAGATGAAAGATCTTGGTCCAGCTAAGAAAATTCTTAGGATGGAAATTCAACGTGATCGCAAAGCTGGTACATTATTTCTATCTCAGAAAAATTATATTGAGAAGGTACTTAACAGATTTAATCTCAGTAATTGCAAACATGTTTCTACACCTTTTGCCTCACACTTTAAGTTATCTTCAAGTCAGTGTCCTATTAATGAAGAAGACAAAGACTATATGTCTCGTATTCCTTACTCTAGTGCAGTTGGAAATCTCATGTATGCTATGATTTGTATCAGACCAGATTTAGCTCATTCTGTTAGCATTGTTAGCAGATTTATGCATAATCCTGGTGTCGGCGTACTATACACCGGGGTACCCTCTTCGCCGCAAAAAAGCGTCGGCCCCATGGCGATCGACGGCGGGTGGGTGTTTACCCGTCCTGTAACGTCGATCCACGTGACGCGCGGGCGGCAGTGGCGACCACGCCTGCTTCGCCGGCGCCCATTTCACGTGGCGGCTGGCGGCGATTGGCGAAGCACGCCCGGCCGATGCCGGTCCGGTCACGCGGCGCGAAGCGGCAGTGGCGACCACGCCTGCTTTCGCGGCGCCCGGCCCGTGGCGGCTTTGGCGGGGCGATGAAGCGCGCCCAGCCCCCGGTGCCGGCCCACGGCGCGCGGCGGCAGTGGCGACCACGCGCCGCTTCGCCGCGCCCGGCCCGCGTGGCGGCGCGGCGATGAAGGCGCCAGCCCACCGGTGCCGGTCCATGTGCGCGCGGCGAGAAGGTGGCGACCACGCCTGCTGCGCGGCGCCCGGCCACGTGGCGGCTTTGGCGGCGATTGGCGAAAGCACGCCCGCCCACCGGTGCCGGTCCACGTGGCGCACGGGCGAAAGCGGCAGTGGCGACCACGCCCGGCTCGCCGGCGCCCGGCCCACGTGGCATGCGGCGAAAGCACACCTCATTTGCTCATTGCCATGCAAAGGGGGATGCGGTGGCTTCATCACGAAGTTTCGCCGCCAGCCGTGCAGTGTCGAGACGAACTGCTTGTACTAGGCATGTCGGTCCCAAGGAATTTCTGCTACAAGCCCGTTCCTCGACGCCTCTCACCTACATCACAGAGAGGTCACATTAGGAAGAACCGAGCGAAGGCATGCGCTGGCATTAATTAGCAGAAGAGCACGGGACAACGCATAAAGGTGTAATAAATGCATGTAAGATAAACATGATGACATCCTCCTCTATCGACTCGTGTAAGCCCGGGCATATAAGGGCACTTGAGGGCATACGATGGAGGAGGGGGAGGAAAAAAAAAGAAAGAGAGAGACTCAAGAAGAGTGGTCACCAACAAGCTCTATAACCAAGCCTAAAATCTGAATCCAAGATCAAGCAGAAGTAAGGTCATTACCCTTCTTCAAGGGGGCCTGAACCTAGGTAAAATCGTGTGTTCATCTGGATTTTAGACTCTAGAATTCGTTAGTGTGAGAGGTCTTTGGGGTTTCCATCTGTTAGGGTTTGCCGGCTACCAAAGGCACCCCTCATCAACCAAACCAGTCAGTAGACTTGGGCTGTTAGTTGAAATACACCGGCGGTGGGCGCGCTGTAGGGGCCGATGGTCGGTTTCTCCGATCATCTCTCCGGTGAGTTTTGGTGTTTTTCTTCGATTCCGTGTGTTTGGAGATGGAGGTTGAAGCATCGGGAAGGAGAAGAGTCGAGACCATGTTGAGTGTGTCCGGCAATCTAAATCATTGCAAGACCGCCTCGCTCCACCCCGCAAGTCTTGGCGATGCTCCGTGCGGCGGTGGAGCATCCGGTCGGCACGCCTACTGGCCATGGAAGCGCCACCCGGCTCGAGAATCTGCATGCGCTCGTCTTCTCTGGACCACCCTCGGTGGAGCTTGCGATGAGACTCCCGGCCACTCGTGGTGCGGGATCTTGCCGGCCTTGTTGGTGCGGCCCAACCAGTAGGGCCCCGGCCAGTGAGATATCGGTGGTACTCGCCCCGAAGGCGTGGTGGGGCTCGCGAGGCTCGGCCGCCACGGTGGCGGCGTCTGGCCCAGTAGGTCGGGGCGAGGAAGGAAGGCGCCAGGTGCCGGTCCCGATTCGAAGGAACCGTGAGGACCTAAGGAGTCATCTTGACGAGGCCGCCGTGGCGGCGATCTTGTGGCCGTGTGCCACGCCGCCCGGCTCAAACGGGCGCGGCAAGCGGGCGGCCTCCAAGCGGAAGTTCCTCGACTCACGGAGAGTCCTATCTCTCGCTCTCGGTCGAGTTCGATGGGCGCCGGGCTTTGTTTATGGCGTTGGATATCGAGCGTTCTCCGGTGGTTCTGGCCGTGTGGAGGGTGGCGAAAGTTTCGCCGGCGTCTATAGAAAGTTCGACGGCACTACCAATCTGAGGAGTTCTTGCAAATTTATACCACGGTGGTGCGAAAGCGGCCGTGGTCCGGAAAAGTCATGGCTAATTATTTCCCGGCGGCCTTGGCGGGTTCCGCCGTTCTTGGTTGTTGAACCTCCGCGGTCGGTGCACTCGTGGGAGGAACTGTGGCCTTTTAAATCGCTAATTTTCGGGGCTCCTTGGCATAGCCAGGCGTGGAGGATGATCTGCATGCCTGGAGCGGCATAAGGAGTCATTGCGTGATTTTATCGGCGGTTACGCTATTATCGCATATCTGATTCCCTATATTTGGAGCGATCGGTCGTCATCGCCTCAAGAGGCGTTATGACCGCAAGATGAAGGAGAAGATGGCCACCGCACTATAGGCACCACTTCTGAGTTGTTTTCCCTCGCGCATAAGTGCGCTTGGCGCGCGGGCTGCAGAGGCGAGGGGGCCAGGATCTGGTCCCCAGGGTGGCCGAGGCAAGGATGAAGCCGGGACCTCAAAGGGTTCCGGCCCGTCAAGCAAGAAGGCGCGAGCGTGCGAGAGACCCGGCGGGTCTTGGCCGCCGAGCGTGACCGCGATGGCTCCGGGTCGCTGGAGCGCGACCGTCGGGATCAAGGCGGCAATCGCCGTGACCGGCGGGATGATGATCGCCGTGATCGGCGTGGTGATCGCCGCGATCGGCCGTGACAACCGCCTTGATCGTGGAACGATCGCCGTGGCGAAGGAAAGAAGGCCTTGGTGCCCAATTCATCGAATCGACACCCATGACTGGGGCAATTTGTCGGTCGTGGGCCGGATGGTAAGCGGCGGATCAAGGCGCGCCCTCGTGATGATGGCGTCACTCGTGATGGTGATCGTGGTGAAGACCCGCCCATTGGGTTTCCAAAGCAGCGGATCATACTTGGCGTATATTTATGGTGGTTAAATCCGCGCTTCGCTCTAATACCGCTTATAAGCGGTTGAAGAGGGTGTGTGTGCGCGAGGCGGGCTCGGTCACATCGGATCTTTGAAATGGTGGGAGAGCGATCATCTTGATCGGTGACCACCACGATTCGCTGCCCACTGGACATCTCTCGATTGTGGTGTCGCCCGATCAGAAATGTCGGTTGGAGTCGTGTGTTGGTGGGCGGAGGAGTTCTCTCGGTATATTGTCCTCTCGGCATTTCGGCTCTTCAAATCCCATGGCGGGATCTTCATCCGTCGTTGCCTTTCTTTGGAATAGCCCCGGGGGTTAGTGCAATCCCCGTGGGCCAGGTGCGTCTCCCTGTCACTTTTGGAGAAAAGGATAATTATCGTACTGAGTTGGTGGACTTTGAAGTCACTGATTTTGATCTCCCGTACAATGCTTTGCTTGGCCGGCCGTGCGCCAAGTTCATGGCGGTGACCCATTATGCATATATGGTGGTGAAGATGCGAGAACTCTCACGCCCCATAACCGAATCGGTGGATCGGTCAAAGCTCACTGTTGTCATAAGTTTGCGCTTGATATGAGCGCCGCCACTTGTCCCGGGCGTGCTGATGCCGCCCGCGGGAGCCCTCGGTCGGGACCGTGCCACTGGCTCTGGGCGGCGAGTTAAGGTGGTGCATACTGAGTGAGGGCGAGTCCCGTAAAACCGTCAACATTGGCGCCAGCCTCAGCGCCAAATAGGAAGACGCACTCGTCACCTTCCTCCGGTGTAATTCCGATGTGTTTGCCTGGCAACCGTCCGATATGACCGGGGTCCCCAGGGAGGTGATCGAGCACCATTTGCAACGCCTCAAGCGCCGGTTGACAAAAGATCCGGCGGCAAGCTCCGGAGCGGCAAAATGTTATTCGGCAGGAGGTGGAGAAGTTATTGGGCGCAGGGATCATTAGGGAGGTCATTCACCCTGAGTGGCTTGCCAATCCTGTGCTCGTCAAAAAATCCAATGGGAAATGGCGAATGTGTGTCGATTTCACTGACCTCAACAAAGCTTGCCCGAAGGATCCTTATCCCTTACCGTGAGTCGACCTTATTGTTGACTCTCGGCGGGTTGTGAATTATTATGCTTTACGGATCGTACTCGAGTACCATCAAATTAGCATGGCGGTGGAGGATGAAGAAAAAAGCGCTTTTGTAACCCCTATGGGTGTTTATTGTTATATTAGGATGCCTTTTGGTTTAAAGAATCTTTGGGTCCACCTACCGGCGTGCTATGCACATTACTTTTAGATCCTGAGATAGGGCGTAATCTTGAAGTATATGTTGATGATCTGGTTGTGAAAGTCAAAAAGGTGAAGACTTGATTCAAGACTTAGAAGAAACCTTCGCCAATCTCAGGAAGAAGTGCTCGTGAATCGAGAGAAGTGCGTGTTGGAGTTCCTCCGGTAAATTATTGGGGTTCACGGTGTCTAACAGGGGTATTGAGGCCAATCTGAGATAAAATAGCAAATGATCGAGCACATGAAGCCGCCAGCACGACTCAAACAGGTTCAATGTTTGGCGGGTCGCCTGGCCTCCCTTGGGCGATTCATTGCCCGACTGGGAGAAAGGCGGCTACCCCTATTCAAGCTATTGAAGAAAACTAATCATTTTGAGTGGAGTGATGAGGCTCAGAAGGCTTTTGAAGACTTGAAGCGGTACCTTACCTCTCCTCGGTCTTTGGTTTCCCTCATAAGGTGAACCATTTGCTTTTGTATATTCTTGCTACCCCTAAGGTGGTATTGTGTGTTAGTGGCGGAGAGGAAGGTGTCGAAGCCGGTTTATTATGTCGATAAAGTGTTACATGAAGCGGAAACTTCGATATCCTCAAGCTCGTAAAATGATGTATCTTGGTTCGGTGGCATCTAGGAAGTTGCGGCATTATTTCCAAGGCGAGAATTATTGTAGTCACGGCCTATCCGTTCAGAAATTTTGTTCAACCGTGAAGCGAAGGTCGCATTGCCAAATGGTCGATTGAATTGGGCGAGTTCAATCTTAAGTTTGTTCCCCTTACGGCTATCAAAAGTCAAAAGTCAAGCGGAGTTCGTTCTTCGAGTGGACTCCGCCACTCTGAGCGGAAAAAGCCCGCGTCGCCTCCACGGACCTTGTTTTTGATGGTTCGTTCAGATTGAGGGCGCCGAAATTTGGCGTTATCTTAGTCTCCCGTCGGTGATGTGCTCGATGCGTTGTTACTCTTGATTTTAAAGCTACTAATAACATTGCCGAGTATGAAGGTCTGTTGGCGGTTGCGTATTAGCCGGCGCTAGGTATCCGGCGTCTTCAAGTCAAGGCGACTCCTGCTAGTCATCAATCAGCGAGGAAGGAATATCAATGCCTGACCCCACCATGGCGCGTGCTTGGCGGAGGTCAGGAAAATGGAGCGACGCTTTGAAGGATTGGGATATACTCATATCCCCTGACGTGATAATCATCTTGCGGATGGGCTTTCGCAGCTTGCATCTTCGAAGGCGTCTATCCCGGTCGGGGTCTTTGAAGAAAGACTATTGCGACCGTCCATTACAGCCCATGATTCAGATGGGAACGATGGTGTCACTGTCGCAGCCCCCGATTCAGGTGGGGACGATGGTATGGCTGTCGAGGCCTCCGGCTCAAGCGGGGATTGCGGCGTTCTTTCTCTGACCTCCGGTTCGAGGAGGGAAGGCGGTCGTTTGCTTGACCCCAGTCGGGAGGGAAGGCGGCGGTCTTTGCCAATGCAGCCGCCAGGAAATCTTGGCCCAGCAAAGTACCCAGGCGAACACCGAGTGCTCGCCACACTTGGCGGGAAAATCGGTGGATGGATCCGATCCTAGCCTTCTGCGGGACCAAGTGATCCCGGCGATGATCGTCACCGAGAAAATAGCACGTAAGGCCAAATGCTATACTCGGTGGGCGGGGACTTATCTGGCCGGAGTAGAAAGCGAATTCTCTTGAAGTGCATCACTCGGGAAGAGGCGTCTGCTCTCGATATCCATGGGCGTGTCGAGAGCCATATGTCCGTACGACGCTTGTTGGCAAAGCGTTCGCCGAGGATTTTATTGGCCTCGCCCTCCGGGATGCTTGCGGTGGTGAGGACATCTGGCTTGTCGATTCTTCGCCGAGCAAGTCCACCGACCAGCCCAAGCTCGCAAACCATCCGCTCTCTTGGCGTTCGCGATGCAGGGCTGGATATCTGAGTCGTTCGCGGCCACGAGAGGCTTCACCCACCTCTTCGCCGCCATCGACAAATTCACTAAGTGGGTCGAAGGTGAAGCGGTGCGCGCCATCACGGCTTCCGCTGCTATCAAATTTATGCATGGGATATTCATTCGCTATGGAATCGCTAACGCATTATCACGACAATGGGACTCGATTCACCAAAGGCGGCATTTACGGAATTCGTGATGAGATGGGCACCAAAGTATGCTTTGCGGTTGCCCACCCCAAGAGCAATGGTCAAGCCGGCGTGCCAATGCATTAGTATTGAAGGGTCTCAAGACAAGAGCGTTTGATCGACTCCTGGCGGGGCTATTGGATTGAAGAACTTCGGTTGTCTTTGTGGTCGCCGTACCACGCCCGGTCAGACTCTTGGCGAGACGCCTTTCTTCTTAGTGTACGGAGCGGAGCTGTTCTCCCCTCCGAATTTGTCACTTGGCTCTCCAGCGTCTCTGTTTTCGGCGAGGAAGGCCATGAAGATATCCGGCGGGAAGATGTCAACCTCTTGGAAGAAGTTCATGGCCAAGACGCCCTTCGTGCCGCCCGATACCAGCAAAGTCTCGGCGATACCATGCCACCTGGTTTTACGAGAACACTGGCGATGGGTGACCTTGTCTTCTTGCAGAGTTGGTATCTTTGGGTTGCATAATTTGTCTCCCGTGGGAGGGTCCTTTAAGGTGGTCTCGATATCTCGACCGAGGCGGTCCGGTGCCCCGAGGACGGTCGAGAATTGGCAAATTCCTACAATGTGGAGTTGTTGCGAAAGTTTTATCCGTAAAAAGCGTAAGTACCCAATGATTCGCTTTGATCGACCTCGGGATAGACTTATCCCCGGTGATCGGTGATGGTTGGTTGTCGATAATGTTATTGTCTTAAAGATTTTCGACTTTGCCATTGTTCCATTTCTTTGTGCATACTGTGGGATAATGCAGTGCATAGGGGCTATTGGTTCTTAGGTTTTGGCGATCCCTTGCGGTCCATAATTATGCTCGTATACGTGGCCGGAAAACAACGGCGTCGGGGGCGGTTGTACAGTGTTTAAATGTGGCTCATCGCCCGGGTTGGCTCTCGAAGCATCAGAGGTCGTTACCACAAACACCGCTGGCCTAATATCCTTCTGGTAGTTATTTTCACGCACAATGCCATGGGTCAGTGTTTGGGAGGAATGGCGCAATATGGAGGCCAAAACGGGTGAACCAATATTACCCCATGCGCCGACTTTTGTTGTCATAATCTGTATTGAATGCGTTCCGGCTGGCATTTATTTATCTTTGCAATAACCGCGTATGTGCGTGAGTAAAACTTTAAAGCTTTGGCTCAATTTGAGAAGAAAAGGTTAAGGGTCGCCCGAAGGCTCCGAGTGGTCGCCCGGCGCTTGGGGGCTGGTCGCCCGAAGGCTCCGAGTGGTCGCCCGACGCTGGGGGTGGTCGCGAGAAGGCTCAGTGGTCGCCAGCTGGGTGGTCGCCCCCTTCTTTGGGGTTGGCGCCAACTAATCGTAAGCGGATAAGTATTCTAAGTAATACTCTTGCTTGTTCGCTTATGAAAATACTAAAATTAATCAAATTATGCATGGTTATTATGGATATCATAAACTGACGGCTCCTTGGTGATAAAGGAAAAGTCTTCAATGTGAGTGTTTAGTAAAGTCGGTGACGAGTGTAAGTTGGGCACGGAGCTCAAACACGGCTCGTACACCTCGGGTTGGCTCTTAGAAGCACATTTGGTTGTCACAGATTGGCGCCTGGCGCCCAAGGCCACTCTCGGGACTTGCTACTTTCTCGCCACACTGAGTGCGATTCTAAGAGATCGCAAGGATTTAAGTTTGAAAAGGTTTGACCAATGATAACCTGCATAAAATTTTGACAAACAAAATCATTCTATGCTCAAACACAAACTATTACGCTTCAAAGCTGGCTTTGCCTAAGCCCTATGTAACTTATGCATATAATGCTTACACTTGTGGCTAGTTGCATGCAACCTTTGCAGAATGCAGGGTATTGCTTAGGCTCAAAAGCCTAGTTGGTGCCTTAAGCCAGAGTAGCGGATGGCCACTGGCAATTTCAAGATGCAATATCGGATAAGCATGGCAAACAAACATAAAGGTAAAAGCGGGAAGCATCCATTACAGCTAAAGTTAATTGAAATGTTCTTACAGACAAAAAGGAAGCTGATCAACAAAAGAAGTAAAAGCAAAAAAGTGGGGTGGCGGCCTAGCCCCTCACTCATCGCCAACGTCGATGTCACCGGCGTCTTCTTCCTCTGCCACCGGGGTGGCAACATCCATGGCCGGCTGCTGTACTTACAGCTGCTCGGCCAAGTATTCGGCGGCTGCCGCACACGTGCCTCCTTGAGCGGCGTTCCCCATGATCGGTCTCCATCGCCGCCATCGGGTCCAAGGAAGCATCGCGGTGGCCCAACAAGCCAGACGAAGGTGGCGGTCATCACCGCAACTTCTTGCCCCTCCTGGTGGCGGTGCGGCGGCGGCGGCGATCCCGGGCGCCTCCGCGGCTGGTTGGTCGCATGGGCGTCTTGCGGCGGTGTCTTGGAGGCGTCTCGGCACCACGCCCAAAGGTTCGAGCATCTTTGATCGTTGAAAGCTCTCTTGAGCATGGCGGCGAGATTGCGCGAGGCGGTCGACCTCATACTCGAAGGTCTCTGCGCGCCTCGGCCCTTTCTTCCCGTTCTTTGCATGGCGACGAGGCGGTCGCGATGGTCCTTAATGCGCCACCATATGTCGACCTCTCCGCTCCGCGCCCGGCTCGTCGATGGCCCCGTCACCGCCTCGCCGTCCGGGCCTTGTCTGGCGGCGGTAACAAAGTGCGCATAAGCGAAGTGTAAGTTCTTGAGCTTCGGTGAAGAACTCGCGGAGTTCAGCGGGGTGGTGATGGTCCGGGGCGAGTTGATGAGGTGCATTGGCGTCGGGGCGCGCTGCCTAGTTCCGTGGTAGTGGCGGTTGGCGGCGTCTGGCGAAGCCTCCGCGCGCAGTGGCGTCTCTGCTCCGGGAGCATCTTGAGGCCGCCTTGGCGTCGTCCTCAAGTGAAAGCTGCCTTAGGGACCTCGGCCCGCCTTGTCGGGTGGCGGCCGGGTCCCGTTGCAGGAGGTGGTGACGTCGCGGGCGAATCGGCACCACAGAGGAGTCGGAGAAGGGGCGGCGCCGAGTGCGGGCGCCGTGGTTGTTGGAGCCGGTTCGCTGTGGTGGCGCCCGATGGCGAAATCTTGTGGCGCGGAGGTGGAGATCTTGGCGCTGGCGGTGGCGGCGCCGGTGCGGCGATTACGCAATTGGGGCGGTTAGTGCGGCCTCCCGTGTGAAGTCACCGCCACCTTGCACCGGTGGGCGAGATTTCGCCGTGGGTCTTCTTCGCCGGGCTTGGAGCATCCGGAACATGTGGCGCTGCCCGCCGCCCGTCGGTGGGGAGGTCGTCCACGATCGTCGTAGCGTCTGCGGCAAGCGAAGGCGAGGCCGGTGGAGTCCATTGGCGGCAACAACGGCGATCTCGAGCGCTCGCGGACTCAAGTCGGCAAGTGGCCGGCCGATGAAGGAAGTCCAAATCGGTTGGAACCGGCGGCATGAGCCGGAGAGCCACGTGGTGATGCGTGGCCCATCAAGTTTCCCTTTTGGCCAAAGTTAGAAAAAAGGCGCGGTTGGTAGGGAGCAATCTGGAAGAGCATAAAAGAAAAAGATGAAGACTTACTAGGAAAGGTGCGGGTGATGTCGCTAAATCGTCAGTGTATTGCCATCTTTGGCGAATCTTGGCGAAGGGCTAAGTCTTCGGGATACAAAATCCCTAACAACCATTGCCCCAGTTAAACCGGCGCTCCGCAAGTTGATGATGCGGGCCGCCATTGCCCGGAGCTCCGCCGTCTCTTCGACGGGCGAGTTCCAGTTCTCGGTGACCGCCGCTGGTCGTGGAACCCCGAAACATCAATGTTATCGTCGTATTGTCTGACCATTCGGTCTTCGCCCTCCAATTTGACACAGGCCGGAAGGGAGATAGCGGCACCATCCCGTCGAAGGCGAAAATGCGACTCGAAGTTCGCCGTCGGAGGAGACGGCAAAGGAAAAAGTAGCGAAAAAGGGGAGGTTTGGCATCACCCCAAGAACATTCGCAAAGGTGTGCGAAGATGGCGAGAAAAAGAATGGAGTTGGGGTGAGGTGAAGGTGATTGATTTCATAGAAGTGGAGAAGCGGTGAGAGAAAAATCGAGAGAAAAGCGGTACCAAGCCCGCCATGATGCCCCACACAGTGATGATGATCTCGTCGGCGGAACCTTTGTGGTGTGGGGGTCCGGCCGGAAGAAGAGAGGGCCCTCGATGCGATTATGTGGAGCCTCCCTATTATGTAAGAATCTCTGTTGGAGGGAGGAGCGGAAGGCGAAGGGGAGGAGCCATGGAGGCAAAAGTGACAAGAGACAAGAAAAGCTTAGAGGAAGAAGGCGAAGTTTACAAAGAGTACTAAAAGCGTGAAGCGCACAGTGCGGATGGATCTATATGTATCCCCCACTCGCACCGACGATTCACGAAAGGACAAGGTTGTGCGCCGTTTCGGGTCTCAAGGAAAATCAATGGATGCGGGAAGGAATCGAGGCGGTCGCATCCTGATGAGTGGTGGCCCCATCCAAGAATGCACCGGCATTTAATGTAAGGATTTTGAAAGACTCTGATGTGCGTTCTTGGGTGGGCCCGGGGGCTACTGTCGGCGTACTATACACCGGGGTACCCTCTTCGCCGCACAAAAGCGTCGTGCCCGTGGCGATCGGCAAAGGGTGGTGTTTACACCGTCCACGAAACGTCCGCCCACGTGGGCTTGGCGAAGCAGTGGGCGACCACGCTCGCCGCCGGCGCCAACCCACGTGGCGGCTGGCGGCGGTTATGCGGCCCAGCCAACCGGTGCGGCCCACGTGGGCGCGGGCGAAAGCAGTGGGCGACCACGCCGCTCTCCGGCGCCCGCCCACACGTGGCGGCTTTGGCGGCGATTGAAGCGCAGCCCACCCGGTGCGGTCACGTGCGCGACGGCGGCGGTGGGCGACCACGCCGCTGCCGCCGGCGCCCAGCACGTGGCGGCTTTGGCGGCGATTGGCGAAGCACGCCCGGCCACCGGTGCCGGCCCACGTGGCTGCGCGGCGGCAGTGGCGACCACGCCCGCCGCGCCGGCGCCCAGCCCACGTGGCATGCGGCGAGCACACCTCGTTTGCTCATTGCCATGCAAAGGGGATGCGGTGGCTTCATCACGAAGTTTCCTTCACCGCCCTCTGTGTCGAGAGCGAACTGCTTTGTACCGAGCATGTCGGTCCCAAGGAATTCGCTACAAGCCCGTTCCTCGGCGCCTCTCACCTACATCACAGAGAGGTCACATTCGGAAGAACCGAGCGAAGGCATCTTGTTGGCATTAATTAGCGCCAAGGCGGGACGGGCGCATAAAGGTGTAATAAATGCATGTAAGATAAACATGATGACATCCCTCCTCTATCTGACTCGTGTAAGCCCGGGCATATAAGGGCACTTGAGGGCATACGATGGAGGGGGGAGGAAAAGAAAAGAAAGAAGAGAGACTCAACAGAAGAGCTGGTCACCAACAAGCTCTGTAACCAAGCCCAAAATACTGAATCCAAGATCAAGCAGGAAGTAAGGCTGTTACCCTTCTTCAAGGGGGCCTGAACCTGGGTAAAATCGTGTGTTCATCTGGATTTTAGACTCTAGAATTCGTTAGTGTGAGAGGTGCTGGGGTTTCCATCTGTTAGGGTTTGCCGGCTACCAAAGGCACCCCCCTACCGAACCAAACCCGGTCTGTAGACTTGGGCCAGTCAGTTGAAATACACCGACACCTGGCAAAGAACATTAGAATGCAGTTAAGGGGATTCTTCGTTATTTGAAAGGCACTTCTAATTTTGGCTTGATGTTTGATAAGAATAAAGTGAAGACAAATGATATTCTTGGGTTTGTTGATTCTGATTATGCTGTTGATCTTGATAAAAGAAGATCAATTTTTAGATATATCTTCTCATTATGTGGTTCTGTAGTTAGTTGGAAAGCATCCTTACAGCCTATTGCCGCTCTTTCTACTACTAAAGTGGAATATGTTTCAGCTACTGAAGGTGTTAAGGAAGCTATTTGGTTGTGAGGTCTGGTTTTGGCATTAAACAAGATACTCTTACTGTTTATTGTGATAGCCATAGTGTTATTTGTTTGACCAAGAATGATATATATCATGTCAAAACCAAGCACATTGATATCAAGTACCACTTTATTCGTGATGTTGTCGCTGAAGGATAAATTGTTGTGGAAAAGATACATACATATGAAAATCCTGCAGACATACTGACCAAGACACTTTCAAATACCAAGTTCAAGCATTGTCTTGACTTGGTTGGCATTCAAGGTGCTTAATTGCTCTTCGGGGTTTTATGGAGACATTTCATTATAGATTTTGAGTCAAGGGGGGTTGTTAGAGATATATCCGAATGCCTCAAATCCTAACTTACCATATCTTTGGATATCGTATCTTCTTCAATTTCGGAATCCTAATTGGCTATATAATGCCACCTTATGTACTTGTAATCCTTGAACTAAATAGTGCATTGTGTCTCCCGTGGTTTTTTTCCGCAAGGGTTTTCCACGTAAAATCTCGTGTCTACCACTCTGTGCGTGTGCTTGAACCCTAACCTAACATATTTGGAGAGCAACAAGATAGCTCATTTCTCAAAATGAACTGTATGTAACTTCTCTAACATAAAATCAAGGATGCAGCTTAGCCATAGAAATTACTACTCTTTTTCCAAATAGATGTCATTAGCCACGTGCCCATGTGTTGCAACAGAAACTTAATTTGCGATAAAAAATTTATTTGTAAAGAGCACTAACCTTATCTGAATAATAATGTTCACTCTGAATGTGCAATGGTTAAATGTTTAAATCAATTCATCGAAGCATACAAATTCTGTAGGATTGATATATACTAAACTAGCAATCAGAGGGAGGGGGTGAATGATTGCGTGGAAGCTAAAATTAAAATTTTAATGATTTTTGAAACACCCTAATTCGGACTCAAATTGCCTAATTCGGATTCGATAAAACAGAGTGATATATGTTCACTAAAATAGTAATTTCCAAAGATCTCACCGTTGGATTGACTTGCAATTTTAACTGTAGAAACTAGATTCAATTTCAAAACTAACCTAATACGAGTCAACTCGATCGGATCTATGGATCTAGAGTTATGACCTTTGAAAGATGACTGTAACAAATAATAACGAAAATTGATCTTACCCTAATTACGAGATTAATCAGAATCTATGAGGAATTACACTACTAGATTTCCAACTTTTACCGAGTGTGAAAAATATGTCGGCCATTACAAAATACCGTAGGCCATGTATATGGCCGAGCGTAAACTGTCAGTAACTTCCTCTCGGCCACTCATGGTCGGCCATTCGTGGGATTCCCGACGGTACTCTCGGTTATTAGTTTAATGAGGGTTTTCATAGCACTCGGTAAATACATGGTTGAGAGGTTTTTTCTTCGTGACGGGGTATAGAAACCCCTAGTAATTTCTCACAACTATATGTGGGATTTTTTGTGTAAAAAATATAAAAATAATTTCAAATCTAAGGACTAACCTCACAACTTGTTTGCACCACAATCCCTTAAGTCGAACATTTTTTATCTTCAAATTAGAAATACGTGATGCTTAGGATTTGAACTCACAACCTCCTGAACACAACCTCTCCCACCTAACCAACTCACCTCAACTGTCTTCTTGCTAGAAGTAAGATAAGTACTTCTTTTAACTCTTGTTATCATGATGCTTTATCAATTATTTAGTCAAATATATGACTTTAAATGGAAAAGTTGTCAACTACAAAGTTGTAGATTTCAATGAGAGCTACATTTTTCATATATACATCACCTTCATCTAGCCTTGTATGAATTTTGCAATAGCCCAGTGTTTGATTTGTACCCTCGCTAAAAGTTGTACCCCGTCGGCAAATCATTGCAATAACCGAGTGTTATCTTTACACACACACTAAATGTATTTCCACTCGGTGATTGTTTGTAATAACCGATGGTTAGCATTGCACTCACAGTAATTGTTGTACCCTCTCAGTGATTTCATACTATGACTGAGGGTTTTCCACCAACCGTCGGTTTGTGGTAAGCCCCATCGGTAAATCTTCCAATAGCCGTCCGTTTTTGTTCTACCGTCGAAAAAAAATTGCACCGTTGGCCACCTTATTTTTTCCCGATGGCCCGTAGGCCATTACATTTCACACTCGGTAAAAGTTAGATTTCTAGTAGTGTTAACCAATCAAACTTTTCAGATCAATCACTTGATGCCCTAGAAAGGTTTTGAATAGATTAAATCAAAATTACCATGGTGAAGCAATGAATCAATCTAAAAATAAAACAGGCATACAAACGTAAAGCGAAAACGAGATTACCAATACATTGACTTGCAAATCTTGATTTTTATTGCTGAAATGTGTTCATAAGATGCTTTGAAAACATCCTCAAAATAATCTGATCTCGCGATGCAAATCTTCTAGTCACCGCAAGCCCGGACGTCACGTAGCAAGTCACAAACTTTTCTTGGACGACATCGCCGGCCGCAGGAGCACCTTCAGTCTTTTTTAGAAACGTCCTAGCCGCCGTCTCGACTAGAAGTGCTCTGGCCGCTTGAAGTGCACTCTGGCCGCAACGAAGGAAATTATCTAGTCGCCAAAACTTTTCCTGAGTCAAGGGACATGCATGCATGCCACCCCAGCGCCACCGGCGAAAAACTTTTCTAGCCGCGAGAGCTTCTGGCCGCCAAGAAAACCAACCAGCGCAAAAACAAAAATCCTAATCTTTTATTAAATACATGTATGCATATCCAACTGGCCCAATAACACATGGCCCGATATATGTATACAACCCAAAATTCACATATGCACGTGTACGACTCACCTGCCGCATTCACGTGACTAACCAGCCTCCATGACAGTGTTCTCTAGCCCGAACGCTCCGCATGACATTCTTGACCATAAAGATCTCGATTCCTCCCTGAATCTAGTCCTGAACCTCAGTTCCACCATGAACCTAGTTCCGGTCTCGTAATCGACCACGTTCGCCCTCAAGCAACACCTGCATATGAACAAACACAAAAACTGTGTACGAGCACAAGTCCACGACTTGACTCAAGATCAGTCCATGCAACTACTCACATAAGCGCATTGCATTAGGCAAAACCATTACCATGCTATCACAAGCATATTTAAGTAATCATCTATTATAGCACATGCATATGCACCGTACATGCCATGATCACATCCACTTTGCAATACCAATTTCATCATTAGGCCAATTTTTCAACACATGATTTCACAAATTCCAAACACTTGTTTCCAAACTCGAGCTTAAAATTATCTTTAATTTCACAAACTTAAATAATGACATTACAATACTTGGGATTGTAAATTTGTAACGCCATAATTCGAGATCGATAGATCGACCGAGAGAGACATCACCTGCTGCCCCATAGGCGCAAAGACGTTGAAGAGGTAGGTGTCATCTGTATGTAGCTGCCACCATCAACGGCGTGCGTGGCTCGTATACCTTGCTCCGGCTATACCATTGCCCCACCCCATCAACCAACTCCACCGCCCCTCGCCTCCCCCCGTGAGCGCCTCCCTCAACCTATTGACATCGTCCACTGTGGCAAGCTCTAGCAGCGCCACCAGCCTATCTTGCCACCCACCATCGGCGACCTACTCCTGCGCTATATCGATAAGATCAAGAAGGTCGCCTATTACCTCCGTTCAACGGATAATCTCAATACATCTACAGGAGAGGCAAGAAGCCGTCGGGTTATATAAATTCAGCAATCGAAGAGATATATATGGAATCCAGATTAAGAAATCGTCGAATAAGGAAGGCAACAAAAGGAAAAGAGACGAGAAGAGACCCAACTCCATAAATTGAAGCTCTGCTTCCTTCGGAAGGGAATCAATCAATCCAATCCGAAAATCACCGGGAGCAATCGCCATTGATTCGAATGCCAGATCAATGGGAGAAAGGAAAGCAATAAATGAGTCATGCATATTCATTTACCTCCCACAATGGGAAAATCCAATCTAATCTACCGGGGTGGCCACTGCCCGCTTCCCACTCAACCACGCGGGTGCGCACACGTGTGGGGGTGGGGGTAGAGAACGGACGTGCCATCACTAACTCCTAATTAGAATTAGTAGAGATAGAGATAACAAACTTATATATCTAGTCGCATCATGCATGTCCGTGCGCATACTGCTAGCCAGTCGGAATCAAGTCCATATGCAATTAGATAAAAAGAAAAGATGATCTTATCTACACATACAAGTAAATATTTAATAGAAAGGATGCATGTGGCAACTCGAAGGCATATGGTAACTCAGAAACAATACGCGTGCAGTATATGGAAAAAAAATCGCTATGCAGTATTTGGAAATAGAATCGGCTGATTGAGATAAGAGTCTGATATGTCGTAGATCAAGCATGCATGCATATCCAACCGAATTAAAACTTTTTTCGTTCGCCACTGTATAGAAGATCGGGACAATGATGGTTTCGTGGGTATGCCCGGTCAACTCGTAATTAGAAATAGTAGAGATTTTTGACATTGGCATGGTCTCCAATACTCACCTTTGGCTATTACTTTTTCTAATTATATGTTAATAAACATTATAAAAAATATATAATCATAAGAAAGTACTTTGATGAAAAATCTACTAATATCATTTCCATGTGAAAGTACAAATATTTTTCTGTATATTAGTGGTCAAAGTTTCGACTGCACCTATTCTTAAATAACATCTATTTGAAAACAGGGATTAATATTTACAGTACAATTCAAAAAGTAACATCTACTATCAGTGCTCGTAAGTACACCAGCTAAATGCTGAACAGGCTTCCTGAACCGCCCCAGACCATTACAAGTTTATACAACACAGTAACATCTGCTGGTTTTTACTGGAAAGCATATGGAGTGACAAGACACTTAACAGACTAAGATACCCCAACAAAATAAACCCTCAAAAAGGGTGGCCAATTTAGATAAACTGGAATTCCAGAAGGGAAACATGCAGAGAAATCATAGCTCCGAAGCAGCTGCTCAAACATACTTGGACGACTGTAGTTGTTAGAGGCAATGGAGGCGAGTATGTTGCAGCACCTTGTACCAGTGCCTTGGACAACTTGTCAAAATCATATTTCGTTAGTACCTCGTCAACACCTGTGGAGCACACCTAAAGCATAGAAAGTAAGATAGCATGTCAGCGGTACTGCCAGCAGGAATATTTGTACTGCATTGAAGTGATGCTACAATGCATTTTCACTCCAAACTACCTGCACAATAAGCATGACTTCTGATATTTGCATTTCTGCTTTTTGTGCAACAACAACTTGAGCTGGACTTCTGCCCACTCGAACCTAATATAACAATCATAGTGTAAAAGTCGTAGATGTAGCGAAGCTCTAAATAAGAGTGCTGACGCTAATAACACTAGCAAGTGCGGCAAACTTTCGGTCCGAAAAAGAGTCAAGCTGATGCCATATTGAGGACAACTGAGAATAGAACCCATTCACGGTAGAATCACACAACATTAAGGCTTTGCTCTCAGCGACCAGCTCTCGGGATAAGGCTTTGCTCTCACCCGTTGAGAAGGGACAATCTGAAGGGTAAGATCTCAGTTTGGTTGATGGAATGGCACGAGTTGCCTCCGACTAATCAACCTCCCAAGTACAAAGCATACCTATACCAGTATATTCTGTTGGGTGCCCTGTTTCTCCTGTCGCTAGTTGGGCATGTGATGACCCTGGTGATGCTTTCCAGCTTTCAAAAGAATAAAAAATATATCGGGAGGCTTCTTAGTTTGGTGGATTTTCATGAACAGCTTTAGGTTTTTATGTATATTATTGCGGGATCTCATATACAAATTCAGACTTTCATGCTTATTATTTTGTACTTATTATTAGCGGATTCTCATCGCAAATTCAGACTGTCATGCATATTATTGACGGATTAATCATTGTGGATTTATTTGACGTTTCATCGTCTATTTATCATGAGCAATTTCTTCGAATTTTCATCATCGGTTCATTTGACGTTTCATCGTCTACTTTGAAAAAAAATAATATCAGTTAAGGAGACAACTAAATTTGGTGTTTCATCGCCGTTATTTTGGTGTTTTGTTCAGTGTTTAAATACGTTGCAATTTAGATCACTTGTACAACCATTATAGAAGTTTTGGTAACGTTAATTTAGAATTTGACGACACCCCGATAGTAGCATTATAGATTTGAAGTGTAAAAAGGAATTTGTTTCTACGTTGATATTATAACGTTGTTTTTGTTGTCTTTACTTGATATAAGAGGTCTATTACAATTTATACTCTATTGATGACACAAGAATTTTTTTCTTCATATTGACATTTTTGGGAGCAGTTTCAATCATGTTATGTATTTTTTATTGATATTTTTTGGAGCTATTTCAACCATTTTATGGATTTTCGATAGGCAGTTCGTCAAATTTTATGTTCTATGTGGAACATGTCAAAATCCATATTGTGTGTTCTTTGCTATCTATCTAGTACTACAGGTGATGTCTTGGCTTATGCTGTTTGATGATAGAACATTTGTTTTATGAGGTCAATTACACAGACTCAGACTTCACTGGAATTATGAATTATGGAAGACCCAGATTTCTTCGTCTACCTTGTTGATAGCTGTGCGTTTAGATTAACTGTACCAGTCTTCCTCGCAACCTACTGGTGGTTTGCTCAATCTTCCTTCATGAGAAGTATTTGGATATGACTGTTCTGGTCTTTGTCTTTTGCACTACAAGTGTTTGGATTAATTGTTCCAGTCTTCCTTATTCAGTAGTCTTTTTGACTTTTAGCACACTAGTATTGATAGTGCTTAATTATCCTTCAAGGTTTTCCGGAAACAATTTTAGTATAGATTTTTAGTTAGGGGGATTTTTTGTTGGAGATAACTCAATATCTCGATTTACCATATTTTTTGGTTTAATCCAAATAGATTGTTAGTCCAAGTCTTTTACAACTTGTACTCTTTTGGCTATATAAGCCATTCCCTGTACATATAATCCTTGGAACGATTATAGTAGATTGTTTCTAGTGGTTTTTTCTTGCAAAGAGTTTTTCCATATTTAATCTTGTCTCCAGATTTTTTTGCCGTGCCAACTCTAACATTTTAACATTTTTCATAGCAGGATGTTGTGCTGGATATCCAACGAGTAAAGACAGCAAATAAAACTCCTAGGGACGTCGTTCTTGGATAGGCTCTAGCTAGCCTCATGCATGTGGAGGTTTATACATAATCCATGCTCTCTGTTTCTTGTCAAAATTACTGATGTCATATTACCGCGAATGATCAACTGCCATAATTTGTGCTGCCGAATTAATCTTTATCAATATATGATTGTGTTAAAGGAGGTGCTTCGTGCATTTCTTTGCCATTAACCAAGTTGCCTGCCGCCCTAACAATCTCTCTTGACAAAGCTGTGTTTAAGAATTTGTGTAGAGACATCGGCCAGAGCGGAGAGAGCATGCTCACAGCTCGATGTGTTGGGTGAGTGTTGACACAAAAAATGTGAAGTAGGGTTTTTGATTGCAACACACTGGATGAACACCGGGTTCAAGCGTGCCAATCGATTTGACCCTGAAGAAATCGAGGACGATCAACAATCGGCGATACGCAACTTTATTGATCGAGGTCGACTTACAAAAGAGTATTACAGGACTAAAAGCTAAAGCAAAAATAAAAACTGGCAGATATGTTTTTGTTGTGGATGTCCCCTCCAAGCAGCCTGGGCTCGCCTTATATACCCATCAGCCGATCCGAGTCCTGTTCTGTTACGATAACATAGTCCGAGTCGGTTAGGGTTTCCTAATTGATTTCTTGTTTCCAAAGATGCACCGTGCATTATCCAAACTCCTGCGGTTCTGCCGATTTGCTTCGTACTTTCCAAAATCTGGTGCAAACATATGCCCCCCATTTTTGGAAGATAACTTGTTGTCTTTCAAAAATTTATCGACTTCTTCATTTATCAGCTTGAAGAATTGCTCCGGTAACCGCTTCATTAATTGCGCCGTAAAAATCTCAGTGCGTTTTAACTGCACGTGTCGCTTCGAAATTTTTTCCCACCGTTCTAACTTTTCACCGTGCTATAAATATGCGGGACCCCCACGGTCATTTTCATGCTCTCGAGCTCTCAAATCACCTGCAATCGGCTTACTTTGCTCTTGCGACCAGACTTTCAACTCCTGAGCTGGCTGAATGGATTCCTCCAAGGTACTCATTCCGATCCCAGAAAGTAATGATCAATATTACCTAGGACTGATAGGGAATCTAGATGCCGATACGGTTATTAACAAAGAAATCTCTAGGCTCCCCCTGTCGGCAAAAGGTTACAATGTAAAAGAGTGGAGCAAAAGCTTTAGGGCTTGGCCGACAGCACTAAAAGGATGAAAAAGTTGGTATATCCGAGTATCGGCCCAAAAGAAATCATAGTGGGAGAGAATGGGCATAGCCGAATGTCTTCCCCTATGCTTAGCCAATCCAGAAGCCAACGAGCCCTTGGTGGCCACGGCATGCTATTTTTGGTCAGATACCTTTAATGCTTTTCTTTTCCGCCCTGGTCCGATCGGCCCGACTCTTCTGGATGTAGCCGAGCTATGCTGCCTGAGGCTTGATGGAGATCAGATATTGGCTTTCAGTGGTAAACCCAGATTTAAATTAATCCAATCCAAGGGCGAGGGATGGACGAAGTACATTCAGAATAACAACAAGAAAAATGGACTGGTATCGGACGAAGAACACAGCTTTTCTGAACCTTTGGTTAAAGAGATTTCTCTTTTGTGGTGCATCCCTAGGGCCAACGCAAGTCTATCAGTTGGTGGCCGAGCAACTAGTAGAAGGCCGTCGGCTTGCCCTTGGAAAAATGCTTTTGGGCACTGTCTATCAGATGATGCATGTCATTAGAAGTCGGTTTTTCTCTTGTTTTGCCGAGTTTATTGTCGGCAACGTTGGAGGCCCATTATGGTTCATCCAGATATGGCTGTATAGTATCTTCAGTCGATCACTCATTTCCGAGCCATTGGAAGATTCAGCCTTCCCCCGCAAAGATTACCCTGAGAACACCATTCCGCAGTATAGAGCTAGCCGATCACATGGGGAGAGGTTTGTAATGTGCTCGAGTGGTGATACTAAAATTACCCCTGCTGGTCTGAAAAAGTACTTATCCTTTTTCTTAAATTTGGACAATGTGATCTTTGGCCAACAAGACTTCTTTTCCTACAGCAATGTGGCCGATTTCCAATGGCCTTCTTTTCTTCACCTAGACGATGACAGATGCTAGAATCGACCTTAGAGCTGTATCGGATTTTCATCTCCCCTTGCATTCTTCACGTTGGCTTAAACTCTAGGAACAAAACTTTTCAACCCTCATACGAATTCTATCATCCCTCAGTTTATGCCCGCCAGCTGGGTTTTGGTCAAGTAGTCCCTTGCTTGCCGCTTCTTGATCGGCTTCAGCCTAGAGCTAGGGTGAGAAATGCAACAGCGGCCAAAATAGTCCTAGAGATAGCCGACGAACTTCAAGTCATCGATCTGCCACATTTCTTCCTGAATTCTCGTCGAGCTGGTCAGTTTTCTATTTGGTGGTCGTCTATGGCAGAGGCCCTTTACCTGGATCGTACCCCATCGGCCATCATAGATAAATTTTTACCAGACTTTCACGAGCCGACAGTAGTCTCTTCCAGCAGCAGCAGCAATTCAAGTGAGGATAGTTCTTCAGGTTATACTAACTCGTCGGTAGCTGTAGAGGTATCGACTTTTTTCGAAAAATCCTTTTGTTCAATTTTGGTTTCCAATCTTCAGTGACTAACCATCACACTTCTTTTGCAGAACATTGCAACTGGCAAGAAGACTGCTACGGGCCCATCGGAGAGTGGGTCAAAAGGGAAGAGGCTACACCAATCAACCGGCCTGACCGGTTATACTTCTGGCAACCTCCGTGTGCAAAGTCCGTCACTATCGGACATTGAGAAGGAATGGCTACCGAGTAAGTATTTCCTTAACTGATGAATACCTCTTACATTCCTTGTTGCTGACCTTGTTGTCCGATTTCAGAGAAACCCAAGTCTACCAAGGTACCCACAAAAAAGAATCCGAAGCGCAAGGAACAAAGCGCTGAGAGTTCGCTCCATGCATCGGCTTTTGCTGAGGTAACCTTGGCATTGTGCTTTGCTTCTTGAATTTGCATTCCCAACTCTAATTTATATGTTTCTATGCAGACGATGACATCAGTCCAAGTGGCTGGCATTTTGGCCGACCTCCAAGGGACTTCGGCCCAACCAACGATCCCTCCAACAACTCAATCTTTGGCTCCTTTGTCATCGGTCCAATCGACTCTTCCAACATCTGAGGCGATGCCAGCAGATTTGTCTGATCTTCTTGGCTTTACATTGGACGAGCTGGTCGACCCTGAAGTGGTCGCGACGGATGACTATCCTGCTGATATCCGCAAGATTATAGATGCATCTTTGGTGGCGTCGGCTTCTATGGTCAAATCTACACCTGATATGCAGGAGAGATTGAATAGGCTCTTTGTTGAGATAAGCCAGCCAGAGGCTGCAATCCTTGCCGACGCGCAACCTATTCGTAATGCGATGGCTACTATAGAAGCCGACCTCCCGCCCGAGGCTATGAACGCGCTCCTGAGTGTATGCCATCTTGACGAGAAGAGGGCAGAGGTCGAAGCGGCTCAAGCTAGAATAGCTCAGCGAAAAACCCAAGAAGCCGACCAACGCCTATTGGACAAGATGGTGGCAGACGCCAAGGCCAAGAAAAAGAAGTACGATGAAAGTGCCTCATCATTTATAGCAGCCAAATCTTTTGTCCAAAAGCTGGAGTCGACCAAGAAAATGCTCGAGGAGGAATTGGCCAAAGTAAATGGACAATTGGCCGATACCCTCGCCACCATGAATGCAACGGCCGCGTGTTTGAGGAGCCAGAAAGATGCTGCCAGCTTGGCCGTTGCTCAAGTTCGAGATCTGACGGGGCTTGGGCGACCCTTGGCGGTCAGCATGATCAACGAGTTCGAGCTCGAGGCCCGACCATGACTGGGCGCGAGTTAAAGCGCTTCGATCGGCGGCGTTCCCTCGGCCTTGGCGTCGCGACGACCCGAGCTCGAGTAGCCACTCGCCTGTCTGGTGTCTCCTTGAATTCCGGCCGAGATCGCGGGATCGTGGGCTTGAAGCGGGCACGCGCGGCAAACTCGGAGCAATTACAGCCGGCCCTCAACGCGCATGAAGGCCACTACCCGAAAATACCTCCCGACGGTTGCGAGCAGGGAGGATATAAGGCTAAGGATGCGTAGCCTGACAGGGGAGAGGACTCGAGCGCTAGACGTTGCCATTGATGAGCTTGAGCTATAATACACCCCAACACTCGATAGTAACAAAGATTACTGCCGCAAGGCGACTGGAGTAGAGCTATTACCCTCGCAGGGGGCTCGAACCAGTATAAAATCCTCGACTCGCGCTCGTTGTCGTCTTGCTCCGACCTCCAGCACGCTGAACGTTTTCCTCCGCTTGAGCGAAAGCTCTGTTCGGGTCCCAGTCTCACTAACCCCTGTTTCACTTCTGCGGTTGGCGATCCCGATCGTCGATAGCTGGCGCCCACCATGGGGCTCGATTAGCTTTGCTCATTTGTAGGAAAAATCCAAGATCTTGGGAGCATGGCGTGCTTCGTCAACGGACATTCCTCGAGCGTGGGCTCGGGCGCGGACTCCGACTCCGCGTCCCTGTTTTCACCCTCGCCACCACCACGTGAACGATGCGTCTCGATGGCAGACAGTCATGGCGCGAGAGAAGCTGCGGATGGCCATGACCCGCAGACTCCTGAGGACACCATTCGGATGGTCAATGTCGCCATCAACCAAGCCATAACCGCCCTCCGACGAGAGGACCAGAGAGGGCAAGCGTCTCATCGCCATCGGGCTCCCTCCCTCAGAAGCGCCTCCGCTTATCGCCCAGTCATGGTCGACCCGATAAGCGAGGTCGGAGCTTTTTGGTGAGCCTCGCCGAAAAGCTCGTCGGGCCGCGATCGAGGCCATACCACCGCAAAGACCGGCCGACTGGGGACCCGCTCGAGAAGTGGCGACAATTCATCGCGCCACCCGTGCACCGTCGGGACGCCTCCGCGGAGGGGGCACCCTCGCCGGCGGTGGTCTCGGGGCGAGGCTTTGACTCCGCCACGCCTCTCGTCCGCGAGCACCAACCCGAAAGCGGTCGGGCTCGAGCCAAGCCTCACGAGCTCGGGTCGGCCGCAGAGGTCCGAGGTCTTTCCCGGACATTCCGCCCAGCGCCCGACGGTCCAGACCGCTGCGTTACCTACCAGTGACTCCGTGTTCGCATCGTGGTCGTTCTCACCGAAGGTCAGACGCCGAGGCAAGATCGACTCGAGTCGGCGGCGGCGAGGCCTCGTCGGCGGCGACTACACCCGGCGTCTTTGTCGACCCTCTGGGCCGCATGGCGTCTCGACGACCTCCGCCGCGTCTGTTGGCGGCTTCGGTTCAAGCGGCGTTGATAGAGCGCCGATGGGACCAAGAACCGGCGAGTTCCTGTCCATCTACTCGACCGCCATTCTGGCGGCCGGAGGCGATGAGCTTGTGATGGCGAACTACCTCCCGACCGTCCTGGACGGCGCCACGTGGACCTGGCTCTTCAATTAGAAGCCTGGCTCCTTCAGGTCGTAGCGCCAGATTCAAAGTGCCCTTCGCTCCAACTTTCAGAGTTGCTACGAGCGGCGGGAAGGAGAAGGACCTGGACCGCGTCATCCAGGGCAAGAACGAACCGCTTCGTGACTTCGTGCGGTGATTCATCTGCACAAGGAACCTGATCCCGAGTATCTCCGACGAAGTCGTCATAAAGGCTTTCAAGTTCGGCGTCCGCGATCGGCGCCTCACTGAGGATCTGGAGATCACCTCGAGGCTCAGCGTCAACAAGCTTTTCCATATGGCGGAGCGGTACGCGGATGCGGACGATGCTGTCCGCTGGAAATGCAACTACGACCAAGGTAAGCTTGGTCTGAACCCCACAAAGGCTGGCCCGTCCAACTCCAAGGGCGCCGACCACGGCGCCGCTGCCAAGAAACGGAAACGCGACCGCAGGAGCGGCGGGCTGCCGCGTGTGATCGTCTCGGCGGATGGCCAGCGCGAGGTCCTCGAAGTCCGAGACCAAGCTCGGGAGGGGTCCCGACCTTGTCAAGGACGGCCTCAGCCTCGTCAGGCGCAAAACTGGTCCCAGCAGGAGGGCCGACAACCTGGGCCCCGGCGGGTCGATGCTCGTCCGCAAACCGGCGAGAGCGCACAGCCCAGTGCGACGAAATGAAGTTTTACTGTTCCACAGGCGGCCGGCCACGACTGCGGAACTGCAGGCTTAGCGAGCAAGCTAGAGGCATTCTATGATGGCGAGGGAGATACCCGTCGCCGAAAGAAGACGCCTAGCCGGACGGGGTGAGCAGTGAGGCGGAACCACGACGACCTCGACACAGGTTCAATGAGCGGCCGGATCGATGTCATCTTGGTGGTCGGTGACTTATCACTCGGCCTTGAGCTCAAGGCCGCCTCGTACCATCTACCGGTCGCCCGGGAAGCTCGTCGAGGGCCTTGCAAGTGGGCTGGGGCCACCATCACTTTCTCCCCAGAAGATGCCCTCAAGGTATGGCCGAGATTTGAAGACCGCCTTGGTCGTGACCCGACCATCGGCAACACCGTGGTCAGGCGCGTCATGGTCGGCGGCGGCAGCTCCTAAACTTCTTTGCAGTGTAGCACTCGGCCGGATGCGATTCCCCGGTCGAAGGTCAAGAACATTGCTGTCCCCTTCTTCGGGATTGTCCCCGAAAGCTCGACCACTCCCTTAGGGCGGTGGTCTTGCCCGTCACTTTTGGCGACTCGACCAACTTCCGACCGAGTGATCACCTTGAGGTGGTCGAGGGGACCTCCGCATAAGCGCCATCCTCGGGCGGCCCGCCTCGATCAAGTTTATGGCGGCCAACCACTATGGCCATCGGTGCATGAAGCTGCCAGGTCCTCACGGCATCATAACCGTGCGGGGCGACCTCCAGGCGGCGCACGGTTGCGAGACCTAGGCCCTGGCCCTTGTAATCATGCTGCCCCAGCGAGGTCCAGAGGCAACGGTGAAAAACGTCGTCGAAGCGGCGATCGGCCAATGAGGCGAGGCTGTCTTGCGCTTCGAGAAAGTGACCGACCAAGTGCATCCATGTTTCGGCCGGGTTGAGTTCCAAATAGGAACTCGAGCTCGTCACCTTCCTCCGCGCCAACAAGAGTATATTCGCTTGAGAACCCGCGGACATGCCAGGCGTCCCAAGGGAGGTGATCGAGCACAAATTACAGGTGAGACCCGACTCTTGACCTGTGCGCCAGAAGCTGCGTCGTTTCTCCCCTGAGAAGGTCGCAGTCATCAAGGACAACCTTGACAAGCTCTTGAAGGTCGGCTTCATTTGCGAGATCGATTACTCTGAGTGGCTGGCCAACCCGGTCATCGTCCAGAAGAAGGGCGGAAAGTGGAGAATGTGCGTGGACCACACGGGCTTGAACTCGTCTTGCCCGAAGGACAACTTCCCGCTCCCGCGCATTGACCAGATCGTCGACTCCACCGCAAACGCCAAGATGTTGAGCTTCTTGGGCGCCTATTCGAGTACCATCGAGATCAAAAGTGGCGGTCGACGCGAGCAAGGCGTCGTTCATCACCCGTTCGGCACTCTCTCGCTACGACCATGTCGTTTAGTCTCGCGCAATGCGAGGGGCCACGTTCGGCGTCGATGACCAAGGCGTTCGACCCCGGATCGGTCGCAACCTTGAGGTCTACGTGGACGACATCATCGTCAAGAGCCCCTCCGAGGGCGACCACGTTCGAGACCTCGAAGAAACCTTGAACAACCTAAACAAGCACAAGATCAAGCTCAACCCCGAGAAGTGCGTGTTCGGCGCCGCGTCAGGGAAGGTGCTTGGCTACATGATCGGGGGTTCAGGGGTTGGCCCGAACCCGGAAAAGATCGAGGCGATCGAGAAGATGGCGCCCCCGACCTCGATCAAGCAGGTGCAAAGCCTCACAGGCCGCATGGCCGCCCTCAGCAGATTCATCTCGAGGCTCGGTGAGTGCGGGCTTCCGTTCTTCAGAGTTCTGCGCAAGCATGGGAGCTTCGAGTGGACGCCAGAGGCACAGCAGTCCTTTGACGAGCTAAAGGTATACTGTCGACCCCACCCACGCAAGCACGACCCATGACCCACGAGAAGTTCTTTGCTCTACCTTGCGGCTACCGCTCCAGTCGATGCTGTTACGGTGGCGGCGGGGATCCTAGCAAACACCGATCTTTTATGTCGTGAAGTCTTGCAAGGCTGAAGAACGCTACCCATGGTACAAAAGCTGGCCAGATGCGCTCTCCTCATGGCCAGCGCAAGCTCGGCATTATTTCGAGCGCACTCTGTGGTCGCGTCGAGCAATTTTCCGCTCGGGGACATCTTGCGGAACCCAGAAGGCGGCGGGCAAATCTCCAAGTGGGCCATGGAGTTGGCAGCGTTTGATATCCAGGTCGTAGCCCGAACGGCCATCAAGTCGCAGGCACTTGCCGACTTCGTGGTCGGCGAGACGTCACAACTCGCTACCGGTCGAGGTCGAGGAAGAAAAGCCCTGGACCATGTTCTTCGACGGCTCGAGGTCCTTCAAGCACTCGGGGGCTGGAATTCTTATTCTCACCCCGCGCGGCGACCACATGAGGTATGCAGTTCGCTTTGAGTTTCCAGCGACCAACAACGTGGCCGAGTATGAAGCCCTCTTGGCGGGCCTACGGGCATGCAAGGCGTTGGGCGTGCGTCGGTTGGTCGTTAAAGGTGACTCCCAGCTCGTCATCAATCAGTACAACAAGGAGTACCGGTGTTTCGGGACGACTCAATGGCGAAATACCTAGCGAGGTGCGCAAGATGGAGAAATGGTTTGAGAACACGGGCTCCAACACATACCAAGGAGAGACAACACGGTCAAACTCCTCTCCAAGCTCGCCTCCTCCGACGACGAGATCCCGCCCGATGTCATCCTGGAGACGATGGTGGCTCCCTCGATCTCTTCCCAGGAGGTCTTGGTCGCCATGGTCGAAGGTACTCCCTCCTGGGTTGAACCAATCTTTAACTTCCTTGCAAGGGGCGACCTACCGCCCAACCCTGCCGAGAGAAGCAGGACCAAGCGTCGGGCGGGTTTGTACACGCTTGTCGGGGGGACGCTCTACAGGAGGAACGTTTCCGGCATTTTGACACGGTGCATCTCTACGGAGGAGGGTAAGTACCTATTAAATGACATTCATTCCAGCCTCTGCAGAGCGCACTCTTCCTTCAAGGACGATGGTCGGCAAGGCATTCCGTATGGGGTATTCTTGGCCTTGGTAACCGGGATGCTCGTGACATTGTCCGCACCTGTCGAGCATGCCAGTTTCACACCTGGAAGTCGCATCAACCCGCATACGCGGTTCAGACTATCCCACTTGCCTGGCCCTTCTCGACACGAAATTTGGACATCCTCGGCCCTTTTCCTCGGTGATCGGCGGCAAGAAGTTCTGTTCGTTCTTTGTGGACACTTTTACCAAGTGGATTGAAGCCGGCGGTCTCGACCATCCTTTGCTTTCGGTGCCGTCCGTTTCTTCCGCTTGTTCGTGGTCACAGTGCACGGGTTCCATGCAAGATTATCGCGACAAGCGGTACTCGGTTTACGATGAGTTGTTCTAGGAGTTTTGCGAGGGCCTCGGCATCAAAGTGTGCTTTGCCTCAAGTGGCTCACCCCGAGCAACGGAGGCGGCGGAACAGCGCCAACAGCCAAATCGTCGAGGCGTCAAGAAGCGAGTTGCGAGATAAGCTCGAGCGCTGCGGCAAGACACAGGTGGACGAACTTCCCACCGTCTTATGGTCTACTCGTACCACGGTCGGTAGAGCCACGGAGGTCTACTCCCTTCCGGCTCGTGTTGATTACTAAAAACATCTGCCTCCTAAGGTTCTGTTGGGCTCTGCCGAGGTCACAGTGGTCGATCAGTCGATTGCGGCCTTGAACGGTCTCGACCTTACCCTCGCAGAAGAAGTAAGATGCCGTGCACTACTATGATCCACGTACTACCTGCAAGCTCTTCGCAGACATGCGTCTCGGTCAGTACGACCTAGGAAGCTCTTTGTTGGGGACTTAGCCCTGAGACGGATTCAGGGCTCATCCAACACCAACAAGCTATCCTCATGGTGGGAGGGCCCTCTGGTCGTTTCAGCAGATCGCACGAGGGCTTCTGCAGGCTATCGATGCCCGATGGCGGCGAGCTCTCTAGCTCGTGGAACATAGATTAGCTTCGGAAGTTTTATGTGTAACCTCTATACCTTAAATTTTCAGTAAAGCCGTTCTTCTATTTTCGTCCTTTATAACTTTTTCGTTTGTAACTACACTGTCATTGCTTCCCAATATTCTTTCGAGCTCGACCTTCATGCACTGCGCACTCGCTCTTGGTCTAAAGCCCCGCGAGCTTAACGTTCACCCCAAGTGGTCGAGCTAAGCGTAAGCCGAATCTATTCGCAATCTGGCTCGCCCCTGTGCCCCGGCTCGAGCCAAAAGCCTCGCGGTCTTGACCGTAGTGTGTGTGATCGTGGTCGTGACTCGAACGTTAGTCCGGGTGCGGCCATCTCTTTATTGAACTCGCTTTTGTCACGTTCTTTCCCTGCGAACCCTTCCTCAACTCTGCAGGTCGTGGTCGATTGTCTGAGTCTCAGTCTTGAGTCCAAGGCCGGCGTTGCTCGACCTTGGACCCAACGGGGGCTGGATGAGGATACCGCATCAACGCACGACCTAAGAAGCCTCGGACTAAGCACGACAAGGGCGAACTCCAAATATCCTCGACTATGAAATTATACCAAGACAAAAGTCTTTCTTTGTTCTCCAAAAGGAATTTGGCTCTGTTAGAACTTTTTTGCTCTAAAAGCGTTTCTTCTGGTATGCCATCTCATGAGCAAGCTTCTCACCTTTCGAGCTCGGCTACCTTGGCTCTCAAGGTCGCTATCTCACTCTGGTACTGGAGGGCTCGCGTGGAGGCATCCGCCGCTTGGCGCCGTTCGTCTTCGAGTTGGGACAGGGCACTCCTCGCCGCTTTGCTGACGCACCCGAGTTTCTCCTCGAGCCCCAGGGTCTTGGCCTCGAGCTCGAGAGACACCTTCTCCGCAGGAGCTTTCTCTAGCGCTTCGACCTTGGACCGCTCGGCCTCGAACGTCTTGCTGGCGCGCTCGAGCCTCCCCTCAAGCTCGAGGATTTTGGCCTCGAGCTTGGAAGACGCCCTCGCCGTGGAGGACGCCTGCTCCGCAGCGGCCTTCTCCATCGCCTTGACCTTGGTCCGCTCGGCCTCGACCGCCTCGTTGGCACGCCCAAGCCTCTCTTGAGCTCGGGACCTTGGCCTCAAGCTCGGGGCGCCCGCCCGGGGGGGCCTTTGCTCGTGGCGGCCTTCTCGGTAACCGACCTTGGCTCGCTCGGCCATAGCGCCTTGGCCGGCCGCGTCGCTCGTACTCCACGGCCTTGAAGCCATGCTTTCGCTCGGAGGCCACAGATGCCTTTCGAGCTTCGGCCGCGTGGGCTACCTCCTGCGCCCTCATCGTTTGGCGAAGATCGACAAGCTCCCGACCTTCGCTCGAGCTCCGCTTGATCGACCTCGATGGTCTGATGAGCCTCGGCGCTTCGGCCTCCAGCGCCTCCACGCGTTCAGAGGCCCCTCGGCTGTCGGCGTGCTCTTGAAGGCCTTGCGGCCCAGGGAGACATGGTCGATCGCCTTCCACGGCAGGAAGGTGGCCCGAATTAAGAAAGAAGCAGGAACTCGGGCTAACAAACCACGAGGTGCGCGGAGGGCCCTTACCCGTGAAGTCGATTCTCAGGCGTGGCGGGTATATTCTTCGTGATCGTCGTGCGATCGCTGGAAATTTCCTCCTCCTCGTCGCCCTTGCTCTCGGGTAAGGTCGGCCATTGCCACCGGCGCCTTTGGGTCGAGATCTTTAGGCTCCGCTGAGCACGACACGAGATTCCGTCGCCCCCTCCAGAGGTTGGCTCGTGGCGGGGAGGGAGCGACGACAACGCCGCCCCTACCTCCGTGGTCGAGGGCTCGCTTGCCTCCGGCTCGGCGGCGATGGCCGACCCATTGCAAAACCACCATGGCGCGAACAACCCGTGGCTGAGATGCCCGACCTCGTTGCCCAAGCGGCCGTGGCTGCGTGGGTCTGCGACAGCTCTGCGGCGGTGCCATCTCTGATGGCCGGGGGCGCGACTTGGGCGCCCGAGGCGGCCGTGGTTGGGTGAGCCTGGGGCGACCCTGTGGCGGTGACCATGGCACTCTGGGTTCCTTCCCCCGTGTCAACCTCCGGAGGTCGGCGTTCTGGCGGGCCCCGCCTCGCTAGTCTTTGTAATCCTCCTTGTCGCCGGTGATTTTCCTCCTCGCCCGGGTCGTCGACCCCTTGGTAGAACTCACCAACCGGATTTGGGCTTGGAGGTCCTGAGGGGGTCCACGTCGAGCGTGAAGGTCGTGTGGGGCCAACACGGAACATTCTCCTCCTCCTCGGACTCGGACTGCATACTGGACATGACCATCGTCAAAAGCAGGCAAGTCTCGGCCGCGGGCGCTCAAGGTCTGCGATCAGAAGCAGGCACTAAGCGGGAAAGAAAGCGGAGGGGGGCAGAGCGAAAAGCCAAAAACTCACTGAGTCACTGACCTCGCCTTGGCGAGGGCGGCGTGGAGTCTTCTTGCCCGTCTTTGTAGAGGCGCCAGCCTCTCACCTCGGCCGCCGGCACAGGACCTCGGAGCTCACCGGGTCTGCGTCATCATGGCAGACACAGGAGCGACTTTGGGCGCCCTAGGTGGCTGGGGCTCGAAGTCTGGCGGCCGCCGCCAGACTCTATTCTTTGTGAAGGAAGGAGATGTCGAGTTGATGGCGGACCACGAGCTCGGGGCTCGATCGTGGAGGTCCTCTGGTGGCGCAGTCCCCCCACTCGGCGTGGGGTTTCTTCACCTCCGGGCGGCTTGCTCCAAATGGAGGTCTCTTCCTCCCTTTCTTGCTCTTGCCCCCGGCGTGGTGGAGCATCCTCTGGCCGTCTCGAACAACTCTGGTGGTCCTGCGAGCATCACGAGGTTCAAGGAGGGCTTCATGGCGTCTGAATCAAGCGCCGCACAATGGCGGCTTACCTCGGCCTTCCGGTGGAGCATGTTCTTGGGACGGGTCACCGATGGCGATTCGTCTTGACTTCCGAACATCTCGGTCATCCTTCGACGACCAGTACTCTTCTGGTTATTTGAAAAGAAGCGACCATCGGGGAAGATCGAAGGGGGCTAGAGCAAAGCTGTAACACCCCAATTTTTGCTTTTCTTGCATTTAAATGGTATTTTGAATTTTTGGGAATTTCTGGAATTTATTTGGATTTATTTGTAATTATTTGAATTTAATTTTGAATTAAACCATTTATCAAATTAATTAAATAATAGAAAAGTTAAAATAAAGTTTTTCTAAAAATATTTTATTTGAGTCACAAATGTCTTAAAATATTTTTGGGAATTTTTCAGAATTTTTCGATATTTTAATGCCCCAAATAAATTATTTTAATTTCGGAATTATTTTTAATCGAAAAAAATTAAAAATCCGGATGAATAGTGTTGGGCGAAGTCTTGTCTGACCCGTTCGAAAAACCCTAGCGCCGCATGTTGTCCGATCTCCATCCGAGCGGTCCACGTTGCGCCACGTCACTTCGTCCGAAGTCGCCGCCGGATTCATGCGCCGCCGCCAGGTGGGCCTCGGTTTCGCGCGATTCACGGACGCCGAGGGCACTATTTAAAGCGCCGCCACCGTGTTGGGATCCTCACCTCGCGCGCACTCCGTCCGTACTCATCACGCTTGAGACGCCGACGCCTCGCCGACGACCTCGCCGAAGTTCGTGGAGTCACCGCCGCGGTTTTCTTCGTCTCGTCGCCGGTGAAGCCGCCCGCCGACTTGAAGGTCTCCTCGAGTTCCTCAAGAGAGACACACCGAGGGGTAACCCATTCGACCAGAACCGCCGGGCGCCATGGCATCGTCGTCTTCCCGACTCCGTCGAGCCAGCCGTAGCACCATCACGCAAATCGCCCGAAGCTCCGTCGGCCGTCCGATCACGCATCAACGATCGAGATCCCGCCACGTCGCCCTTAAAGCGATAAACTTCATCTTCCAATCCCGCCGTTAGATGCAAATCCGAGGTCGCCGTATTGCCACGTCGCCGTTCTTTGTGCACGAGCGGCGACAACACGGACCCACATGTCGATGGCACCGCACCGCTCCATTGTGCATGAGACGCCGACAAGGCGGACCCACATGTCGGCCGCTGCGTAATTGTTCACGACGCCAGCGCCGACAAGACGGGCCCACTCGTCGGCCGACGCGCCGTGCGTGTGGCGTCACCGTGACGTCATGCCGGCGTCACGATGGGACCACTTGTCGATGAGAGAGCCGAAAGTCGTCTTGGCGTCCACGATGGCGTCATCTTGGCGTCAAGACGGAGGCCGGTCGGTGGCGTCGGCGAGGCCACGTGTCACTCTCTGGTGGCGACCGTGTCACGAATGACGCAATAATTAATTTTCGAAAAAGAAAATATTTATTTAATTCGGTATATTGATTTTAAATATATTTTGAAACTTCAAATGCTTATAACTTTTGCGTTTTAACTCTGATTTGAGTGATTCCAATTTCTATAAATTTGTAAAATTGTGATCTTTCTATTTATGAATTTTAATTGAATTTTTGAGCACTGTTGGTCTACTATTTATTTATTTATTGGTGTTTAATTGCGTTACGCGTAGACGTTGAAGTGCCCGAAGGTTTCGTGGGAGAGGTTCTGACCCAAGAGCAAGCTCAGGAGCCAGAATTAGCACTTTTTGAAGGCAAGTTGTATTTGATCATGTTGAACCTATTAGAGCAAATTACTTTGATTTAAACTATTGCATGCTAATTTGATAGAAATGACTTTGAATAAGTTTTTGGGATTAGTTAAATGCCTAGTTCTTTGTATGCCACCTTGTAGTATATAATTGTATGCCATGAATCATTTGTCACCCTAGGTTATGGACTAATAGTTGGACATTAATAATTTGCCAACATGGGTTGAGTAGACCAAGTAGTATGCTTAGCCTACCACGTGGACATTTATGATTTTGGAATACCAAAGTAAATATTGACCTAATGAGATATGGAACATGATTTGTGAATAAGACATGTGTTATTGAGTTGATGATGGCACGTGGTGCAATGGTAAAGAACGTGGTGGGAAAATGATTTAGGCGAGGCATGTGGCAAGATTGTTTCGGTGGGCCAAGAGTGGCAACTGGCGGTCGTATTTGGTTTTATTGGTTTGGATGTTTAAGGTCATTTTGGTTAGTCTTGCCTCGGTCAACTAAGGACTTAACCTTGCGAGCATTTGAACTGAGTCTCTCATCTGACCGCAAGTCTCGTAATGGGACGGGCTTAATGAGTAAACCGGGAAATCTATTCTTTGTATCTGTCGTGGTGGTGTGAGGCAGGAGAAGCGGAATGAGAACTCACATGGCGCAAGAGGGGCCACAGGTGTGGTAACCATCCCTCGGTGTTGAAACCTTAGCGAGCGTCTTGAGTGTAGATGGAACTTTGGAAAGGCTTCACGGTTATTTGCCTTGGTGGTATTTGTTGTATCTTGTGGGTAAAGTGTATAACCTCTGCAGAGTGTACAACCTATTGAATAGCCGTGCTCACAGTATTGAGCATCGCTTCGGTGATTCTGATCAAGGGTTAGATTTTCATAAAATGAATTGTTTATGGAAAAATGCTTGGGTTGGTAATGAGGAACTTGACTTAGGATGGAAAAATGATTTCTGATTGAAATGTTTGTGAAAGCTATTATTCTTACTCTTGTTTCTTGCTTTGCAATCTATTCTTGTTTATCTTGAATCTTTGTCAGCTCATGAACCATAGCCTATCCTTTGTACTAAGCCATGCATGTAGAATATTAGATTTGCATTACATGCATGACTTCTTTGAGTGCTCAAAGTACTCACCCCACAACAACACAACTTCAGTTGAAGAAGAAGCAACCCCTTTCGGGAGGTGGAGTTTCAGAGGAGCCGACAAACTAGGAGCGAGCCCGGTCGGTTACTGTGGCAAATTGGTTGGCGCCACGAGTTTATTCTATTTCATTGCATTTGAATACTTTAATAATTCTTCGCCTCGCGAGGCGTATCTTTTGTAACTTGACCATAAGGTCAATCAACTAGTTTGAGTATTTTATTGAAGTACTACATTATTTATTTGGTTATGGTGTGATATATACCAATGTTGAGATGTGTGCACTAGCGTGATCTGGACTAGTCTTTGAATACCGAGGGTCGGATTTGCAAACCCGGGTCCCGACAAAAACCTTGGGGCGGGATGGCTTACCAGACGTGCCCTCGCGCGTCGGGTCGTCGCGCCCTTGGATCTCGTAAAACGGATGCATCCTCCTCCGTAGAGGGGACACGCGACTCTGCACAAAGTCGTTGGCGATCGCCTGCCCGGTGAGGCCGCGTACGGCGCAGATGTGGATGACGGCGACGACCTCCTCGTCGGCCTCGAGGTCGTCCACCTCCGGGGTCTCCTTCTTCCCGGTGATGGGGTTCCTCGTCGTCGGTAGCCGCCTTCCCCTTTCTTCAAGTAGAACCACCGCTCGGACCATGGCCCGAGGGAGTCCCGACCTTGGATCTTTGGGATGGACCATTTGAGCTCTGTCCGCTGCCGGAAGTAGAGGCACCCGACCACGGGGTCCTTCCCGGAGCGGAAAAGGCTGAAGTACCAAAAGAAGAGCGAGGGGGTGGGGAGGATTCCAAGGAACCCCTCGCACAGGTGGGAGAAGATGGAAAGCAAGAGAATGGAGTTTGGCACCAGGTTGATGAGCTCGATCTCGCAGCTGGAGAGGACCGCCACGATGAAATCGCTCTCCGGGGTCCGCAGGCCGAAGAGAGAATAATGCTCGGTGCAGACGATCTCGTCATCCCTGGGATGCGGCTCGGTCTCGCCGCCTGGCAATCGGCATGTTAATGGGTCAAGCAACCCCAGGGTCTCAAGTTCCTTCATTCTAGCAGACGACAACGTGCTCCTCCCTAGCTTGGCCATGGCGATCGCGGCGATTCTGGTCGAGGGGGGACGAGGTGTCTTGCTCGGGCAAGGAGGCTTAGAGGAGGTGTCTTGCTCGGGCAAGGAGGCTTAGGGGAAAAGCGCATGAACGAGAGACTTCCTCAGCAGTTGCTGTGGGCACGGGTCTATGGGCCGCATCGCTGATAAACCCAGTCCACGGTGCTTCGAGGGGCGCGTCGACTGTGATTTGACGGACGCATTTAAGGCCCGGGCCTCGGACTCGAGGCGTCCCAGGTGTCCGCCAGTCACCCGCGTCCGTACCATCGTCATGAAGATCAAGGGTTGCCAGGTGTCGAGGCCGAGGGTTTCGCCTTGCGGTCTTCGCCCGACCCCGGCCAAGGGATCGAGACCTCGGGGGGCTTGTCCCCGGCGTCTGCGAGGTGAGGCTCGAGGTCGCCCTAGGTGCCCTTTTCGACCTTGAGCCTCGGGGGCTAGCTGACGAGGCTTGGGCGACCCTTGCTTGGCCGTCGTGGCGTCAGCGAGTTCCCGAGCTCGGGAGGCCCGACCACGACACTGGCGCGAGTTAAGCGCTCGGCCGAGGCGGCGTTCCCTCGGCCAGCGTCTGACGACCCCGAGCTCGAGTAGCCACTCGCCCGTCTGGTGTCTCCTTGAATTTGAGCCGAGATAAGCGGGATCGTGGGCTTGAAGCGGCAGCTGGCAAACTTCGGGCGATTCTGGCCGGCCCTCAATGCGCATGAATGCCACTACCCAGAAATACCTCCCGACGGTTGCGAGCAGGGAGGATATAAGGCTAAGGATGCGCAGCCTGACAGGGGAGAGGACTCGAGCGCTAGACGTTGCCATTGTTAAGCTTGAGCTGTAATACACCCCAACACTCAATAGTAACAAAGATCACTGCCGCAAGGCGACTGGAATAGAGCTATTACCCTCGCAGGGGGCTCGAACCAGTATAAAATCCTCGACTCGCGCTCGTTGTCGTCTTGCTCCGACCTCCAGCACGCTGAACATTTTCCTCCACTTGAGCGAAAGCTCTGTTCGGGTCCCAGTCTCACTAACCCCTGTTTCACTTCTGTGGTTGGCGATCCCGATCGTCGACAAGATCAATCGGCCAAAGTCGTTCCCATGCCTGGTAACGCCAAAGACGATGAAAACATTGTGTATGGTATTACCGAGACTTTGGCCAAAGCAGCTGCAACACTGTCAGCTTTGGGTGCTAGCATTCCTGGATTGGGCCTGTAAATTTATGGATGTAACTCTATTGTCTGAATTAAAACAATGTCTCGTAACACTTTTGCTACGCTTTTGTAATGTATTCAATCGACTGTTTAACCGATTACATTTAACCTTTCCGAATTCTTGTGTTGCACGTTGTCCTAATTATTCATGCACCGATCCATACGCTAGGATAATACTTCTTTAAATATTTCCCATTGATTGCCTTTGGTAGCACAACCCCTTCAAGTGTCTCAAGTATGTACGCATTTCCGTCAACAAGCTGATTTATTTTATAAGGCCCTTCCCACGTTGGCAACCATTTGCCAAATTGATTGTCTTTGGATCCAATCGGCAATATTGTTTTCCAAACTAAATCGGCTTCGCTGAATGACTTGGGCACAACTTTCTTGTTGTATGCTCTCACAACTCTCTTCTTATTCTTTTCAAGCCGATTTAGTGTGATCAATCTTAACTCCGCTAGGTCGTCCAAATTGCATAGCATCAAGTCTTTGTACTCATCGGCTGATAGATTATTTTGCCTTGCCACTCGCATTGAATCAACATTTACTTCTATGGGTAACACGGCTTCTTGGCCATACACCAATTGATATGGCGATAGCTTAGTCAATCCATGGAATGCTAGCCGATATGCCCATAAAGACTCCGACAACGTGGCATGCCAATTCCTCGGCTTCTTATCAATTTTCTTTTTGATTAGCTTGATCAATGTTTTGTTCGACGACTCAGCTTGTCCATTGGCTTGGGCATAATAAGGCGATGAATTAAGCAATTTGATGCCCAAACCTTTTGCAAAGCTTTGGAACTCATTAGACATAAACACTATCCCTTGATCGGTCGTGATAGTTTGCGGAATACCAAACCGATGTATGATGTGCTCATTGACAAAGTTGATAGCTTCTGTAGTCGTAACTTTTTTAAGGGGAATGGCTTCCACCCATTTTGACAAATAATCCGTGGCTGTGAGGATAAATTTATGGCCTTTACTTGATGCTGGGACTATCTGGCCGATTACATCTATCCCCCATCCTCTGAACGTCCATGGCTTGATAATCGGATGTAAAGCCGATGCAGGCGCGAGTTGCACGTTTCCAAATTTTTGACAACTCTGGCGCCCTTTATAATATTTGAAACAATCTTCTAATATTGTCGGCCAAAAATATCCTGTTCGTCTTAATATCCACTTCATTTTGTAAGCCGATAGATGTGAACCACAAATCCCTTCATGGACCTCACCCATAGCCACTCTTGCTTCTTCATCACTCAAGCATCTCAAGAGTAAACCTTCCATTGTCCGATAGTATAGTTCATCACTTAATACCACATACTTCAATGCCTGTTGCCGAGTTTTGCGGTCAGTAGGCTTGGACGGATTCATCAAGTATGTTTTTATCTTCGTTCTCCAATCGGCAATATCAACACACAACACTGTTTTATCAACCAAGTGAAGCACTTTGTATCGGCTGTACTCTTTATAGCCCGATGCTGCTTGTGCCAGCATATTGGCTCTGTCGTTCATCTCCCTAGGCACATGTCTGATAGAAAATGAAGTAAATGTGCTGATAGCGTCGAGGCAATGTTCCGAATACTTTGATAGTATTTCATCATTGCACCGAAATTCCCCGTTAACCTGTTGGACGACCAACAATTAGTCGCCATAAGCTTCTACGTCACTCACTCCAATATTCTCTAACAGTTGAAGCCCCCTGAGCAACACCTCATATTCTGCTTGGTTATTAGAGCATCGGCTGTTAAGCTGATATGCAAATTCAATGCTATGCCTTTTCGGTGAAATTAGGACTACTCCTATCCCGGCCCCTTCTTGGCAAACCGATCCGTCAAAGTACAATTGCCAGGGAACAACGTCGACCACTCCCGCCATAGTGTCATGTCCCGTGATAAAATCGGCTATCGCCTGCCCCTTGACAGCCTTGGCCGATTCGTACTGTAGGTCGAACTCAGTTAGGGCATAAGCCCATTTACCAAGTCGTCATCTTCAAATTGGTGCAGACAACATATATTTAATGATATCGGTCCTACATACTATTATGCAAGTCGATGCCAATATATAATGTCTTAACTTAGTACAAGCAAAGTATAATGACAAGCATAATTGTTCCACTAAAGGGTACCTGATCTCAGCTTCCAAGAGTCGTCGGCTTAAATAAAATATTACTCGCTCTTTGCCATCAACCTCCTGAGCCAAAACTGCCCCAATAGTTTCGTTTTCAGCCGCCGCGTATAACTTGAATGGGACCCCTTTCTATGGCGCAGCCAAAACTGGTGGCGATGCTAAATACTGCTTGATATCCTCAAAAGCTTTTTGTTGATCGGCTCCCCATATGAAATCCTGATGGTCTTTTAATTTCAACAATGGGGTAAAAGCTTGAATTCAACCAGACAAATTCGAAATGAATCGTCATAAGTAATTAATTTTGCCAATCAGTTTTTGTAATTCATTTTTATACATCGACGGTTTTGTATTAACTATGGCCTTAACCCTTGCTTGGTTGACTTTAATTCCCCTCTAGTGAACCATAAACCCGAGGAACTGGCCAACCTACACGCCAAACACGCACTACAAGGGGTTCATCTTTAGCCCATGAACCTATGTATTTTGAAACACCCTTTCTAAATTGGCCAAATGTTGCCAATCATCCTTGGATTTTACTAATACATCATAAATATATATTTCAACAATGTGACCGATTAAATCATGAAAAATCAAATTCATTGCACGTTGATAAGTAGCATCTGCGTTTTTCAAGCCGAATGTCATTACAACCCCAGAGCACTAGGGCATCTGAAGGTAGTTTTGGGACATCGGCTTCTGCCATAAATATCTGGTTATATCCAGCATTCCCATCAAGAAAACTAATAATCTTGTTACCTGACGCAGCGTCGATAAGCATATCGGCTATAGGCATCGGGAATTCATCTTTTGGCATAGCTTTATTCAAATCTCTGAAATCTATACATACCTGAAGCTTACCATTCTTTTTCATGACGGGAACAATGTTGGATATCCTTTCAGCATATCGACAAGGCCTTATAAACTGGGCCTCCAATAACCTCTCAATTTCTTTTTTAATAACATTGTACAATTCTAGATTAAAACGTCGAGGATATTGCTTAAATGGCTAATAGCCTGGTTTTATGGGCAGCCGATGTTCAACTAGGTGTCGGCTTAACCCAGGCATCTCGTAATATTCCCAAGCGAAACAATCCCTATAGTTTCTAAATATTTCAACCAACTTGGCTTTGTAATCTATATCTAGCTTTGCACTTACAAAAGTTGGCCTTTTCCTGTCACCTTCTCCTATATCGACTTCCTCAAGCATATCGGCAGAAGTGAAACCTTGACCCAACTTTTCATCTTGAAAATCTTCGATTGCTTCACAAGAATTTATCACATGCCGATAGCTTCGCACTTTGTCTTGTAGAATTTGGATTACTTCTAACCCCATCTCCTTAAAACCTCGTTTGCCCGATCAAACATGCTTGGCCTGACACTGATCGACATCAATCCTGACTTACCAATGCATATAAAGTCGCAGTCGTCTAAAGTCTTACCTGATATACATTCGGCTTCTTCATGCGGCCAATTTGCGTCGGAACTAGCCATAGCAATATGAGCCGATGTATCAGCTAGGACGACTTCGACTTCATCCCCGTTCCACTGTACAAGAAGCTGATGCATGGTTGAAGGTATACAGCAATTGGCATGTATCCAATCCTGCCCAAGAAGCACGCTATAATTCCCTTTTGCTTCAATCACAAAAAATGTAGTTGGCAAAGTTTTGCTGCCGACGGTTAATTCTGTAACCATCACACCCTTCGCTTTAGTGGGATCACCTGTGAAGTCATTTAACACCATGTTTGTCCTGATCAGATCTTCATCGGTCTTGCCCAACTTCTTGCAAGTGGTGAATGGCATTAGATTTACAGTGGCTCCTCCGTCTACCAACATCTTGGATATCGGCTTTCCATTTATATACCCCTTCAGATACAATGGCTTTAAGTGTCGATGAACATCCTGCGGTTTTTCAAACATAGCGTCTTGCGCACCAAGACATAGTTGGGCGAACATGTCTTTGACCGATTCGGTTTTGATTCTGAATTCGGCCGGTAAAGTAAAGACCATGTTGATGTCCACGGGGGGAGTATCGTCACGGATCATTGGTGATAGCAAGTCATCTGAGGAATCCGATTCATCGTCGGCTTGTTCCTTTTTTCTCCATTCCTGTCTGACAGGGGTTTTACCGGCCGTAACTTGTTGAATGCTTGATCTCTATGTTTTTCTTCTTCAGCTTCCCACATTTCCTGCATCCTCAAGCGCTGAAGCCGCCTGCGTTGGGATCGGCTGAGTTCTGTTGGACACCATCTTGGTTTAGGCTCAATCGGCTTACAAATTTTACCAGCCAGACTCTCATTCTCTGTAGGCTCTACACCCTTGTCCTGGTTCGGTATGGATAACCTTTCTTTAATCGGCTTTCTGTGCCCTGACCCTAGCCGATCTTGCGTCGATCCAGATAACCGTTCCTTCACTGGTTGCCTTGGCCAATCTCTCTAGGGATAATGTTCCATTGGACATGACCTTGGAGAAGGCAATGCTACGCCCCTTTCTCGACAACATTGCCAAAAGGGACATCTCTGGTGAGCCCTCTCAATATTGTCCAACCAATACAGGTTGTCTGGCCGCCGAGGTCGCTGCTTTTATCGATGGCTTATTCTTTCATATTTCTCAAGCAGCTGTGAAAATGTTGGCTTAGTCCTAAATGGTGATTTTCGAGGCGGAGACCGCTCGGCTTTATACCATCGTCCAACCTGTAATTCCCCTTTTGGTTTAATCGTTCTTGAATTTTTACCATCCTGATCAGCTTCTATCTGGAGTGAGCCGATTGTTATCTTCAATGTTTCCCCGCGCATCGACTCGCCGAGTTGTCTTAGGTTCCTCATCCACAAGCTCCTTCCCTTTGCGCGAGCATTGGACCATGTTTATCGGAAAAGGATTAACATCCACTTCCATGGCCGGCTCTTCTACAAATTTGAGCTGACCGTCTTCGATGGCTGACTGTATCTGCTGCCGAAAGATATTGCAGTCGTTAGTGTTATGAGAAAAAGAGTGATGCCACTTACAATATCGTTGTTTTTTTATCTCGTCGGCCGATGGTATGACATGTCCTTCTGGCAGTCGTATTACTTTTTCTTGTAATAGTATATCAAATATGCAATCGCATTTGGACACATCAAAAGCGTACTTAACCTCCGACTTATTCTTCGTCGGCTTAAGCCATGAGCAGATGAGAGGTTTCTTAGAGCCCTTTATCCACTCGGCTATATTTACATCTGCTTCATCTTCAAAAGTCTCACTTGAACTATAATCGACCATGTTTACTTTAGCCTTATCCTTGCCATTCCCGTTTAATCTAAATTTATCTTTAAACTCTTTATTTAAATATCGGCCCTCCTGTGCTGATACACGATGAAGCAGATGGCCTAGGTCGGTAAACTCATGTCCAGCAAATTTTTCTTTAAGTGGTGGGATCAATCCTTGAAATGCTAAATCGGCTAGTTGATTATCAGGCAATGTTACACTGAAGCATCGATTTCACACTTCTCTAAATCTTCTGATATAATCAGAAACCGATTCACCAAATTTCTGTCGGACAGAACTCAAATCTGATATCCTAAGCTCTAGACTGCCAGAGAAGAAATATTCATGGAATCGACTCTCTAAATTGTTCCAAAAGTGGACCGAATTTGGAGGGAGGTTTGTGAACCAAGTAAAAGCAGTTCCTGATAATGATAAGAGAAATAACCTAATTTTCAACCCATCGGATTGAGCCACCTCACAACACTGGGCAATGAATCATCCGATATGCTCAAAGGGTAGTGACTGAATCATCTCCTGAAAATTTTGCGAAATCAGGAACTCTGAAATTATGTGGGTATGGCATGTGGTCGATATAATCTGGGTACGGCTTTCTATAGCCGATCATCTTCCCTTTGGGCTGTAAACCGAACTGATCTCTCAAGACCACAGAGATCTGATCAGCCCAATTAATGTTATTGGCCGATGTAGCGCTAGGATTGTGCCAATCATGATGAATGGCATCCTGCACCCTGAGTGCAAACTCGACCGGTCGGCTTGTTCTTACCGATGGATGCTGATGGGGCCATAACTCACACCCATCGGCTTTCACAGCCTGAAACTCAGGCAAAGTAACGAAAAGCTCTGCATACAAAACTACCCAATGCGGAACCGGATTTCTTACTTGGGTTGGTCCTTGAGGTTTATGACTTCTATCAGATTCGATCGGCTGAGGAACCGACTGGACGTAGGTGGTTCCTGACGTCGATGGAGGTAGGTTGGTTGTATCTAACTTCGCAGCGTCAGTATATGCATGGTAATGAGTAACCATACTAGGGCGAGGATTTCCCAGCGCCAACACGGTGGGTTGAGTCGGCACTAGCGAAGGTGTTGGAGCCGATACTTTTAGCGTGTTGGCGTTTTGTGCCACAGAGTACACAGGGTACGTTGGGAGCGACTGCAATGGATCTAGCAATCCTCCAGATGCTGCCAACTCTTGTGCAATTGTTTTTACGCTATTTTCTATCATCGGCTTTAAGGTTGTAACTAAGGCCGATGACTGATTGATTAATGCATGATGCACAGATTGCTCAATCATAACAGACAACTCGGCTTGAGCCGGTAGATATCGGCTTACCGAATTCGTCGAGACACCAGCCTCGCCAAGGGGATTCAGTGTTGGAAGTGCCATCTTCTGTGTGACCCCTCATCGGGTTTTTATAACAACCCAACATCAATTCTTCTAGGGCAGCTTTCCGATTTTCAAGCTCCTTGCGCTGTTCCGGAGTTAGATCATCCAAAGTAGGGACGATTATTGCGTCAGCATTAATGTCAGCTGGTGTGACAGATTTGCCTGCAGTCATCTTTCCGATCTGGTCCCACCGGGCGTGCCAAAAATGTGTTGACACCAAAAACGTGAAGTAAAGTTTTTGATTGCAACACACTGGACGAACATCGGGTTCGAGCGTGCCAATTGATTTGACCCTGAAGAAATCGAGGACGATCAACAATCGGCGATATGCAACTTTATTGATCGAGGTCGACTTACAAAAGAGTATTACAGGACTAAAAGCTAAAGCAAAAATAAAAACTGGCAGATATTTTTTTGTTGTGGATGTCCCCTCTAAGCAGCCTGGGCTCGCCTTATATACCCATTAGCCGATCCGAGTCCTGTTCTGTTATAATAACATAGTCCGAGTCGGTTAGGGTTTCCTAATTGATTTCTTGTTTCCAAAGATGCACCGTGCATTATTCAAACTCCTACGGTTTTGCCGATTTGCTTCGTACTTTCCAAAATGTGGTGCAAACAGTGGGGTAGGCGGAGATGAGCTCCTGCAGCCATTGAGACGGCACCATGGAGACCACCGGTGGCCTTGGTTGCATGCGAAGCCGGCAATTTCGACTAAAGTGTAATTTGCACAAATGTAATGTGGAAACAAAAAATACTGTGCCGAATTACAAAATGTTTGTGGGTTCTGAAACATGTAATATGCTTTTTTTAAACCCATAGCTAGGGTTTTAAAAACCGGCGAAAACAGCTCGAAAACCGCGGTTTTCAATCTTACCGCTCCGGTTCGAGATCCAAAACCGCTCGATAAACCGATCTAACTAAAAAAAATAAAAATTTTGAAAAAATTTATGTGTTTGAAAACCGTTGAAAAACCCTGGTTTTTTGTGAAAAACCGCAGTTTTCAACGAAAACAGCTCAAAAACCGTTTTTAAAGAATATTCAATTAGTCGAGTTGGTTTTTCGTGAAAACCAAGCGGTTTTTCACAAAAAAAAACCACGGTTTTCGTTTTTTGAATTTTTTTCAAATTTTTTTGATTTCTTAAACCTTTGGTTTCTGACGGTTTTTGAGCGGTTTTTTGAGTGGCTTATACGAAAACCGTACCGCGAATTTTGAACCGGTTTTTGAAACCTGACCATAGCTACACACGGCTACTGAACTTTTTTTAACAAAGGGAATACTAATATGCCTATCGATCGAAACCATCTACGCACACTACTACAAAATTGACCTTCACAAACGCCTTATTACAAGCGGTTAGTTACGCACCGCTTGTGCTCTTTGCACCACAAGCCGTTCATAAGCAACGGCCCGAATGGGGTCTCTAGAAGCGGTTCTAGACACGAACCCCTTCTAAAGCCCTAGCTCTAGAAGCGGTTCGTGTCCCGAACCCCTTCTAAGCGGCTTTTAAGCGGTTCGTGTCTCCAACCGCTTAGAAGCCGGGCCAAATAATAAGCGGAATGCATGCCCTACTCTATCAAAACGCAGCGTGGGTGGGTTGGCTAGATGGGTAAGGCGTGGAGTTCTGAGGAGGTGAGGAGGTCGTGAGTTGAATCCTACTCCTCACAATATTATTTCTCTTTTGAAGTGACTTACTAGCGGTTATAAAACCGCTTGTGATCTTAACGACGTATTACTCGCATGGTTGCTTACAAGCGATTCTAAAACCGCTTCTGAAAGCGGTTTCGAACCGCTTGTAATATCCTCTTCCGCAGCAGTGGCATGAAAAATACATAAGAGGAGTATGGCACTCATGCAATCAACTATTGGTTTTGGCACCAAATCAACACAAAATACATTCTGACAAAAACAAAATTGAAGATGTGATCTATAGAGTGTTCTAGCACCCAATAAAATTTGAACTTGACATTCGAATGTGTTAGAAGAGAGGGAAAAAAAGGTAAGTTTGGTGTGAATAGTACCGTTTATATTTCTCTTTAATTTTTTCCTTTTGATTTATCATTTGTTGGATATTTCTAATTTTTGTTACTCTTAGCATACAATGAACTTGAACTTAAAATTTTATATGTAGGTTGAGTAAATTGAGAAGGATTTGGTGCCAAAAATAAAGCGATTGCATGGATGCGCCACAAAGATAATTGCGTAGCATGTATACGTTGTGGTGACATAAACACCTCTTGCCAATTCAAACGCTTTCCTTTTCAGATCAGTTAATATATATAGATGTCCTTCCACATGAGGCAGGTGTCACTCACTCAATTATAGCCCCCCTGCTAACTTTATCAAAATAATTAATTGGGTTTTGATAAATATCATCCGGATGTTTTCTTTGCTAAAATCACCTAAATTTGGGAGTCTCTTGCAACATTTTTTTCCAACGCGCGCAATATTTTTTTTCAACACTTGCAATATTTTTTTTCAACACTTGCAACATCTGTTTATTGTGCCACATTTCTACTGTTGTCGAAGGAAAATGTTGCACACGTTGGAAAAAAATGTTGCATTCATAGAGGAAAAATGTTGCAACGCGTCGGAAAAAAATGTTGCAAGCTTTGAACAAAAATGCTACAAGAGGCTCCCAAATTTTAGACGCGTTGTAATATTTTTTTCCTACGTGTGCAACATTTTTTTCAATGCGTGCAACATCCGAAAATTTGGCTGATTTTTTTAGAGAAAACATCCGAGTGATTTCTAAACACACCCTAATTAATTTGGCCTCCGATTTAGAAGTTGATATTCTAGCAAACCAAGCAATGTTTTTCTGTGATGTGGCTAATTTGTCGATTGATAATAGCAGTGGTTTTGCAAGGGGAAGAAAAGGGGACATGAAGAGAATGAACAATGCCTGGAGCTGGAGGGATTCGGAGGACTTGGTTCAGATGCCGGCAAATCTCCCGAGAGCTTTAGACTCGGTCATCTGATGCAGTAGCCATGTCGCAGTCGGGAGACGCAGCTCAACCATGACCATGAATGGTGCCATTTTGGTGACGCTGTCAGTTAAGAACAGCAACAGTGGGTTGCTTCCCTGACAATCCTCCATTCCTCCTCGATTGATGATTATGATGATTTTAATTCCATCAAGACTTTTTGTAGGGATGAAAGCTCAGTTCGATCGGCTCCATGAAATTATTAAACTGATTGATATATGCTTTACTGATTCTAGCTTCAGACTTTTCTGAACAAGCTAGTTTCAGGCCGAATTGTTGATTTCCTGATCTCATCAGTTGATTTATCATCAAGAAACCAAATCACCGTTGAGGCACATCCATCCGTCCACCGTGGGAACTTTTGAAAGCTCCGCAACAGAAAAATAAAGGGTCAAGTGAAGCAGCAACAGAAGAAGAAAAAGAAAACGGCTGCAGAGAGAGCTTGGAGCTAGCAGCAGCTAGCAGAGGAGTTTCAGTCTGCTCATAAAACTTACTGGTAGAACTAGATCGGCCTTGTTGAATCTTACATCCAATCCAAGGTAGAAATTAAGTAGTTACTGTACTAGTGATCTGAATACCCAGCGCAAGCGCATGGGTTGACGCCTTCAAATACTGGGAGTGCTACGTGGTAAGAGGATTCAGTCGATATGTTCTTACTTATATATAGTAGAACCTGCAGTAAGCTGGATACTTACGAGCCCTCTTTCTGCATGCATCAGAATCGATCAGATAGATATCCGTACATTTGTTTGCTTGCTGGTAGCGGAACATGTGGGAACCTACGGAGAAGCAGAACGATGTAGCAGAGCGCGGGCTCGTCCCCGTCAACGGCGGCGGCGGCGACGCCGTGCAGCTCGAGCACGACGGGGCGGCCAAGAAGAAAGACGGCTTCGTCCGAAGAGACCAGTCGTGGTATGCAAATAATCATGCCATGCCATGTTCAAGGTTGTGTAAACCGTAAAATGCATGTAAATGGAATTGTGCTTTCATGGTCCATCTTTTGTTTTCCTTTCCTACACATGAAGCAGGTACGTGAGCACCGACATCCCCAGTGATCTGCTCGTCAAGGTTGGAGGCGTCAACTTCCACCTCCACAAGCACCCCATGGTCTCCCGGAGCGCCCGCCTGGCCCGCATCGTCCGCGAGGATGCGGCCATCCACGGCCCCGACGTCGTCGCCACGGCGGTCGAGCTGCCCGACCTGCCGGGCGGCCACGGCGCCTTCGAGCTGGCCGCCAAGTTCTGCTACGGCGTCAAGGTCGACATCACGGCCGCCAACGTCGCCGTGCTGCGCTGCGCCGCGGAGTACCTGGAGATGACGGAGGAGCTCGAGGAGGGCAACCTCGCCTTCCGCGCCGAGGCTTTCCTGAGCTACGTCGTGGCGTCCTCCTGGCGGGACTCCATCGCCGTGCTCCGGAGCTGCGAGGGCCTCTCGCCGTGGGCCGACGAACTGCTACTCGTCCGCCGCTGCAGCGAGTCCGTCGCGTCCAAGGCGTGCGCCCCCCGAGGGCCGTGCGCTGGGCCTACGCCGGGAGGAGGTCGCCGACGACACCGAGGACCGGCACGTCGAGCGGCAGCAGCCAGCAGCCCTTGCCGCCGGCTGATTGGTGGGTCCAGGACATCTGCGAGCTGAGGATCGACCACTTCGTGCGCGTCGTCACCGCCGTGCAGGCCAAAGGCATGCGGCTCGACCTCATCGGCGCCGCCGTCACGCGATATGGATCCAAATGGCTCCCTGGCCTCACCATGGACACCCCGATCACTCACGGCTTCGCGCCGTGGACGCCAGCCGGCGGGCTTGAAATGGTCATCGCGGGTGAGGATATGCAGACGGCTCGCGAGCAGCGGATGGTCGTGGAGAGCCTGATCAGCATCATCCCGCAACAGAGGGAGTCCATCTCCTGCGGCTTCCTCCTCCGTCTGCTCCGCCTCGCCGTCACGCTCAAGGCCGCACCTGCGCTGGTCACGGAGCTGGAGAAGCGCGTGGGCATGCAGCTCGAGCAGGCGGCGCTGCCCGACCTCCTCATCCCTTGCTACACCTACGGCCACGGTGAAACCGCGTACGACGTCGACCTCGTTCAGCGGCTGGTCGAGCAGTTCCTGGTGCAGGAGCAGTCGGCGACGGCGCCGTCGTCCAGCTCCCTCCGCGGGAAGGGGGAGCAAGAGCAGCAGCAGAACGCGAAGGCGACGCGCGTGGCTCGCCTTCTCGACAGCTACCTCTCCGAGGTGTCCCGGGACCGGAAGCTGGCCGTGAGCAAGTTCCAGGTGCTGGCCGAGTCGCTGCCGGAGACGGCCCGAGCCTGCGACGACGGCCTGTACCGCGCCATCGACTCGTACCTGAAGGCGCACCCGGAGTTGACGGAGCACGAGCGGAAGCGGCTGTGCCGGGCGGTGGACTGCGGGAAGCTGTCGGTGGAGTCGCGAGCGCACGCGGCGCAGAACGAGCGGCTGCCGCTCCGCGTGGTGGTGCAGGTGCTGCTGTCGGAGCAGGCGAAGATGGCCGACGCACTCGACAAAGCGCACATGGGCGAGGGCTCCAGAGCGGGCAAGAAGAAGAAGGACGTGAACGAGCTGAGTCTGGAGGTGGAGAGCGTGAGCGTCAAGTACATGGAGCTGCAGCGCGAGGTGGAGCTGCTGCAGAAGCAGGTGGAGGGCATGCTGTCGGCCAGCTCGTCGGCTGCCAGCAAGCAGCAGAGCGTGTCGGGGTGGACTACTGGGTGGAGGAAGCTGGGGAGGCTCACCAAGACTTCGGGAGCCAATGGGAACGAGGAGCGAGTGGCTGCGGCGGCGCTGCCCGGCGAGGCGTCGAGCGAGGGGCCCAACAGGAGGAGGAGGAACTCCGCGTCGTGAGCTGGCTCTTCTTCTTCTTCTCCTCCTCCTCCTCCTCCTCCTTCTTCTTCTTCTTCTTCACCACTAGTGTAAGTGATGCTCATTAGTTACCATGGCTAGCTAACATGTAATTGAGTCTCTCTTATCGCGAATGCGAACGCAATTAACACGCGACCTATTCGGGCGTATTCATATTTGTCGTTTGTACAATATGCCTGTGGTTTGACCGCTGCTGGATTAGTTTAATTTCACACAAATGCCATATGAATGGTTTGTATATGTTGTAGCGGAAGCGAGGACGACAGGATTTTGTATCCGTGGTATATATAATAGTTTGCTGAAGGCAACGCCACATGAGTACATGAGGACATATACAATAGTCCATCTATTAAAATTATTTCAAAAGATTCTAACTCACCTAGAGGTAGCACTAGAGACTATATCTTTGGTAGTTCATCTCTAAAATTATTTCTCAAACTATTTCATAAATTTTTATTACATTTTCTCACCCTCATTCTATTCTTATTTGTATTGGTTTGTGTGTTAGGTTGTTCTCTTACAGTCTCTTACATCAAAGGCAACATATTCTCTTTCCTCGCCTCCTCTTTTGTCTCGTAGAATTTCACTAATATGTATAGCCAAGAGATAGATAAACTGGTAGTATTAGAGATACCCGACGCTAACACCAGCGAGGAGGACAGAGAATCAAGGAGCATAGCAACCAATGATGATGGCGTCGTTGTGAAATTTGCTTGAGAATTTGGAATTTGGAGACTGGAATTGGACCGGGCCGTTGGGCAAATAGGCTGAGAACCCGGCCCGGCCCATTAGGGCACGAGCCTTGCGGTTGGGAGCGTCTCCTTCCTCTATTTCTTTGCTCTCAAGCTCCTCTCCAAATAGCAGATTTTTTTTCAACTTAAGCTTCTCTCGGTTTTCCCATCTTCTTGCTTTGTGGCTTATCGGTGAGCATCTTGCACCGGCGAACTTGACCAGAGAGCTTTGTGTCCTGGATTCATTGTTTTGGTGCCTTGCCTCGAGGAAGGTTGTCCTGGTCCCTTTTGCTTGGTCTGTGCTTCTTTGTACCCAAGGCTTGGTCCTTAGTCTTTGAGTCCCCGAGAAGAAAATTGCTTGGGGAATTGACCTTGTGCAGCTCATTTGAGGCTCGACCAAGACAAGATGTGTCACGTGTGTGGAGAGGGTATTGTATCTCGAATTCGAGACCGTTCAATCCATGGCACAAAAGCAGCTGACAATTGAATTTCTAGGACGACGGGTTGAATGCCATGCCCTAGCCTATCGTCTGAATAGCTTTGAGTGTTGTTCGAGTGATTTTTTAGAATTACACTCAGATTATTGTTGCATGTGTTTATTGCTTTATGATGCAAATTTGGTCAATCAATGAATTAAACTATTGAAGTTGTAATTCTGGTCTTGAACTGCTAGCGATTGCTTCTGTAATTGCTAAAAAGTATTGGTACTCATTCTTTGTTTTAGAGCTTTATCTTTGTTGATCTTGTCGACGATTAAGGATAGCCCCCGCCGTGAAGCTTACTTGTTGAATGAGGATCAACGTGAGGCCCCTTTTCATAAGGGTTATGCGTCGAGAGTATGCCGAGCAAGGAAGCGAGGTATCTTGAGGGCAATCGGAAGGCACAAGGTGTCAATTTTATTTGGTTCGGGCCTCCCGGTGGAGATAACAACCCTCGTCCGATGGAATTTCACTAGTATCGAGAGGGGTTACAAAGCGCTTGCTCGGGGTCCCTAGGGGTCCTAAGGGACCTACCGATGGGCTCGAGCGTGAGTGTGTGTGTATTACAAGAGGTTCCAACCCCGATCCATCAGCGGGAGGGTATTTATAGAAATTACAGAGACAAATCATTTATTACGAGGAGGCGCTCTTGTGAGGGCGTAAGCGAGAAGCGCCGCGCCGCCGGTACCACCGCGGCGTGGGCACGATGGGCGTGGACCAAGTCAGCGCGAGCCGTGGCATGGCGGATCCCGGCGCGCAATCCTGAGCCGCCATGCATTTAATGCCACGTCGCCTTGTCGAGGACCCGAGCCGCCTTGCTCGAAATTTGGGGTGCTGAAGGTCGGTACCGCCTGCGTTGTCGGGCAAGGGCACGGATCGGTTGGCGTCGGGCTTCCATGGTGCGTCTCGATCTTTGTATAGCCAATCCCGGCAGCTAGCCCTCGAGGCTAAAGGGAAGGAGGCCTTCTAGAGGCCTATGAGCCTCTAAACTTCCTAAAGAGGATTGGAATCATGCGGTGAACAAGCTCTGCATGAACCCGAGCTTACTTGCTCGGGGTGAGATCGATGGCGGAAAACCGCCCGGCGCTGAGAACCATGCTCGGCGGGGACCTGTGGCGAAGAATGGCGTCTGCCCCTGCCGCCTTCGGGAAAAAAGGGCTACTTAGCGAGAGGAAGGCACGTTGCGGTATCAAGCGACTGGCAGGGGGATCTGCAGCGCCTGTGGCCGAACATACTTGGCGAAACCGGGCGAATAACACTGTGGGTGGAGCAGCGAAATTTTGCGATGGCTCAGATCCTCATGGCGTCATGACATATTACTCGACCCCCTTTTTTCTTTTTAAAGGAAGCTGCGCCGCCAGTCCCGCTTTGGAGACCGAACATACCTTGGCCAAGCAATCATTGCCCTTACCGTCCGTCCGACTTCTCCGCCTCTGAATTGCATCAGTGCGCTTTGAAAAAGGCTCTTTGCTTTCTTCTTTTATCTTCATCTTCGTATGCGCTTCGCCCTTAAGACTTCCTAAGCTCAAACTTCCTCTTCTGCTTGGCGGCGTCCGTTCGTCAAGAGTCCTCCCATAAGCGCGGTTTAGTGCGAAGCAAGATCACAGTGGAGAGGCTCGGTATTCTGCGAGATTATGGATACCGACCCTTATTCTGGAGGTCCCGGACGGTGAAGGAACTCCGGCGCGCCTGTGACGAGATAGTCTCGTCACGAGCTCTACCGTCAATGGGCTCCGGATGCGAGAAGCGAGTTCTGGAAGGCGTTCTAGCGAAATGCGGTGTGAGGTCACACTTTGAACCCTAACTCCATCCTTGTTTTGAACATTTTCGCCCACCTCTGCGAAGGCTTCCGTAGGCGTTCTTCCGTCGGATCTTTTCTTCCATTTTACAATCTTTTTACAGATCGGGGCTCTTAGCTCACGGTGCCCTATACTCCTTTGAGGCCCAATCGCCGTACAAGTTCCCGTCTTCACCCTCAAGGACTCACGCAAGTTTGGGCAACATTGGTTCTACTCAGGCTGTAGAAACTCTCTGCGCTATCTTATAAGCGGCGGCGTAAACACCGAGCGCCACGCTTGGTGACCAGGAGGAGGCGGATCTCGATGGCGATCCACGAGCTCACAAACATGGGGCTCACGCAGGCGGGACATCGTCAGGACTTCCTTGGAACCAGGATATCGGCTGAGGCGAGAGAGCACCCTTTCTTCAAAATCGGCGGGTGGGATGACCTCACCCGCATGAAGAAGCAGGTAAGGTCCCATGACTTGCGGCAATTTGCCCGCCTATACCGCTTAGTCGTCTTGACCCTCGTGCGATGTGGTGACGACCGAACCGGCTTCGATTTGGTCGAGAAGAGGGTTCGAGATGTTGAACCCGAAGAACAAAAGCTTCTTGCTGACCGCCAAGTCTTAGAAGAACGTGCTTGCTTTCGGTGTGGCGTGGTAAGCCCCTTGGTCGTTTATGCTCGGAAGGGCACCGAGCTTTCTTTGGTACTTAACATGCGGGGAACAATCATCAGGGCTATTCTAACGTCGCCCGATTGTCCTTTGGTAGGAAAAGACCGCCTACAGGCTGGCGTGGCCGAGCTCAAATCAAAGCGGGTGGTGGCGTGCTTCTACCATGACGGCGGGCCAAAAAGGGAAGGCAAAAGGCGCGCGCCTCCTTGACACCGGGCGTCAAAGCGCCACAGCACCACTCGGAGACCCAAGGCGACATTTGGAGTATCTTGGATTGGATGGAGGTAAGCCGCTGAGGCTCTGGTTGAAGAATTATAACTGGCGATTCAGATCGAGCACCGTCGAGGCGGAGGAGATTGATCGAGGATGGTGGTAGCGCGCAGACACCACTGGCGAGGGAGCTCGAGGGCGTGAGGAACAGCGGCCACCGAGCCGCCAAAGGGGAGTTCGGATCGTCGGCACGGTAGCGACTCGCCGTGTGAGCCGAACAATCGGAAAAGCGTTAGTGAAGTCGACATGGAGAGTCGACCCTAAGCTGGCGAGAATCACCCAATGGCGATGAAGGAAAATGGCCCGGTGCTTTCAGCGGCGAGAATCAACTCTGCGTGGCGAGGAAGGCTCGGCCAAGGGTAAGTCTCGGCGCTTGCTTTGCCTTAGCTTTGTTCTTGTGTCTTTGCGACCGAGCTAGCCCCACCTAGCGGCGTGGGCGACATAGCTCGTGAGTTCATTCGGACTGCTGGGAAAGTGGCTTCTGAGATCGTTGACAATGTCTTAAGCGGCGATATGCTCAGAGGTCGTCGACATTGTGATGGCGAGGAGTGGAGTTGGCGGAGGAGTTGGCGGCGATTTACGACCAAGCGGCGAAACCCTGGCCCTCCCGAGCACAGTGAGCGTGCAAGAGGTGGCGAGCTTCAAGATTGGGCGAAGAATCGCCAAGAAGGTTTGAAGCCCGAGCGAGCGATATGTTGAGGCGACCTTCGCGCCCTCGGGCGAACAACGTCTTGCGGAGGGCGAGAAGACCTGAGCAAGGAGCTCGCTCAGGGGGGAGGCGGCGCTTCATGGCGATTCCCGGGGAAGCTTTCGTCGTCCGAAGCGATCCGCCCCTTTTCGGGACTCGGGCTTGCGTCCTCTCTGCGAAATGCAGAGATATCCGGCGGCGATTTCGAAAGCGATCTGGGTGAACTGGCGCTAACGTCGCCAGTAAGGGCGCTCTGCACGCCGCCACTTTCCTTATTTGGATTTTGCGGGGGAGCTTTACTTGGGGTATTTTACGCGCGGCTTCTTGAAAAAACCTGGCGACTTTGAGGAGTCTTGATCATCCCTAACTCTGTGAGCCGTTTCTATGAAGAAAGCTTCGTGTCGGCAGAAATTTGGAGGAAGGGCGAACTTAAGCGCAGAGGTTACCTGCTTAAGCAAAAGCGCCTCGAGGCTGAGCGTATGGCGTCTCTGAGTCAAGGCGTTCCTCGTGCTCGGCGAGAGCTTGAGCGAGGAAAGGTCGAGCTCTCGCTGTGCAAGAGAATGCCGCCGCCAGCGGAGAAGAAGTGCTTGCGCTCGAGCAAGAGTTGGGACAGTGAGGCAAGCAGCGGCGTGTCGGAGAAGGACCTTGCCCTTAGGGACAAGGTCATGACCTTGAGCAAACTTCAACAACATAAGGAGTATGCTGGGACCATGGAGGCCAAGGTGGCCGAGCTCGGCGAGGCAGGCCAAGAAGAACTCTCGCGGTGGAAGCAGGTGCCACCAAGCGGAGAAGGACTTAGCCGTTAGCGGGACGGGCTCTTGGCTCGGCGAGAACTCGGCGGGAAAAGCGGCGTGCCCAAAGTCTTGAAGCCAAGGTGGCGAGTGGGCGGGCGCAGTGACGGCCGCCCGCTTTTGCCGACCAAGACAAAGAGGAGATCGAGCAACTCCGTGAGGAAGCTAACGAAGGTCGTGAAGCCCGGCGGAAGGTGATCGATCTCCAAGCCAAGATCGCCGATTATAGGCAAAAGCTTTTCCTTCATTTCGAGGCCTCGACCCATAGAGTTGTATATATATATATTATTATTTTTTTGGTTACGATGCCTTGGTATGAAAATTATTCCTTAGTTAATTGTATTATTTTGTAGCGGTGCCCCCGGAAGGTGATGTTCGTCGGGGGGCAACACTTTACGACGAGTAGTGCCTTAGTGATAAAAAGATGCAGCCGAGCTTGCTTCCATCCGGCCCGATGCGAATAGCGGTGCGTGCACCAAATTGCGAAACACGAGTTTGTTCGCGGAGAGATGAAGGAAAAGCGTCTGGCCCCTCGACCCGAGCACCGCTTGTGCAAGCAACAAGCGCGGGATAGGTCGATGAAAAAAAAAAGCGAGCATGTGCGAAATTTGTTAGCGTTTGGGGCGTGCATCCCTAATTTGTGGGTGTGGTGTGTAGCGACCAGCACGCATAAGCCCGAGCTAAGAAGTCGAGCCGACGAAAGGGTGTCTGTTTGCGGCTTGTATCGTGTAGCGGATAGCTCTCTGCGGACCAAGGCCGCTTATCACTGTTGAGGCCTTTGGTGGTGAGCTAAAAGCCCATGATGCGTTGTGTTATTAAGCGCGCCCAATCCGTGGTAGTAAGATGAAAAAGTGCGGTTGGATGAAAGCTATATTGCCCGAAAAGTAGGGACGCGGATTCACAATACAATGTAAAGAGAACATGAGCTTAGACATAGAACTTGGCGGTGATGCGATGTTCCATGAGTTAGGAAGCTTCATGGCCGTCCTCCATGGCAAAGGCGAATGACCCGGCGCATCGTTAAACGATTGTGAATGGTCCCTCCCATTTGGGGAAGCTTGTTGGCCTTTGACAAGTCTGAATTCGGCGTAGGACAAGGTCGCCGACTGCAAGATCGAGTCGGTGTCTTGGCGCGTGCTATGAGTGCTGTTGGTAGGCTACTGATGGTCATGCCTTAAGCGAGATTCCTCGGCGAGATCGAGGTCTAAGCGGCGCTCCGACACTGGTGAGCGATGTCGGTCAAATGGATTCTTGGGGATCGAGAACGATTCGGCGGGCAAAACGACCTCCGCACCATAAACAATGGAATGGCGTTTACCGTAGCTTCGGCTTCAGTGTGGTGCGCTGAACCGAAGGGCGGAAGGAAGCTCGTCCACCCATGACCCGCCTTTGCCGGGGAGGTCTTTGAAGACCCTTTTCTGATGCCTTGGAGTAGGTGGCCGTTTGCTCTTCGGTCGCTCCATTGCTCTGCGGAGTGAGCTCTGAGGAAGCAGATCTTTGTTCCTATTTCCTCGCATGATGGGCTTGAAACAGCTCGCTTGAGGCGAGTGCAGATTATCGTGATGAGGCGATTGGGTACCCGAAGCAGCGTCACTGCGTTCTTTGCGAAAAAAATCTCTTGGTCGCTGGCGAAATGGTTGAAACTGGCTCTGCCTCAATCCACTTAGAGAAAGTGTCGATAGCTACGAGCAAGAATTTGCAACCCCTTCGACCACGGGGAAAAGGCCCGAGAATGTCGGTTCCCCAGGTCGAGAATGGCCATGAGATCGGGATGGTTTGCGAGCGACGCTTTTTGGTGGGACTTCTGAGTGCGTGGGAATGCACGCTGACAAGTCACAACAATTGCCCGGCGTCGTCTAGGGTTGGCGATGAGTATCCGGCGGAATGCCTTGCTTACAAAAGTCCGAAAAGACCAGTGGGCTCCGCACATTCCCCCATGGATGTCACGAGAAGAATTCGCCCCTGCTCGGGATCGCGCGGAAGTACCCCTGGTCGCTTTCTTGGTATAAAGCGCCGTCTCTGAGCTTGTAGGCGGATGACGCTTCTTGTGCAGTGCAGCATTTCGGCTTCTTCTCGAGCAATGTCCGTGGGCAAGATCTTGGATGAATGGCGCCATCAATCTGCACCTTGCTCGAGGAAGGAGCGCACGCACATCTCTTGTGCCACCTTAGAGGAATGGGGGCTTTCGCAGATGCTCTTTCGGCGCCTCGGGCCGGAAGCGTCTGGGTGGTGCCTCCTCTCTGAGAGGAATGGAGGGCTTGTGCGGATGCTAAGCAGAGTGCCCGGTGGGGCGAGCAAGCTGCGAGGAACCGACCTTGGAAAGTTGGTCGGCAGGAATTGTCCTTCACGAGGGATGTAGAGTGCTTGAAATTTCTAAAGTATCGCTCCATCTTCCTCACTTCAACCGTAAAGTGCCATTGAGCCATCGGAACAACGATACTCCTTGTTTACTTGGTTGACGACTAGTTGTGAATCTCCTTCACGGTCGGTCATTTGGACTCGAGCACCACGCCTCGAAGCCGCCAGAGGCCTTAAATACTCTGCCGCGTTGTTGGTTCGCGGCGAAGTGTAATGGATGACATATTGCGGCGGTCCCCACGAGGGACGCCGATCTGGCCGAGACCCGGCGAAAGCTCGGGATCCGTCGAAGTACATGGTCCAGCGGCTGTCCCTAGATTCTTGAGATTCGGTGGCGGGCTGGGCGGGGTTCGTCCATTCCTCCACGAAATCTGCCAAGATCTGGGACTTGATTGCCGTGCGGGCAGAGAAGTGTATGTCGAACTCGTGAGTTCCATGGCCCACATTTGTCCGGCCGATGGCGTCTGGGTTTCTTAGGATCTCCCTAAGCGAAAGCCGGTCGGACGCAGCGACCTTGTGGGCTTGGAGGTAGTGGCGTAGCTTCACGGAAGCCATGAGCGGCGAGTACATGAGTTTACGGACCTCGGTGCGCTCCTTTGGCGTGCAATACTTGCCGACGTAGTACCTTTGGGCGCTGCGTCCCATCTCGCTCTACCACTTGAGACCGCGCTTACGGACTGGGGTGTCGCCACAGAGTAAAGTAAGCGGCTCCCAGACCTTGGCGTGGCGATGATTGAAATTTGGGCAGTCTTGCTTTAGCTCGTCGAAGGCGGTTAGCTTCTTCCGTCCACTCTGAAACCCTCATGCCTGCGGAGTGCCTTAAAGAAAGGCAAGCGCGTTACGACTGACAAAATGAAGCGGCTAAGGGCGCCATCGCGTCCGGTCAAGGTTTGCACCTCCTTCTGGAGCCGGGAGGCGCATCCTCTCGATGGCCTCGATTTTTCCGGGTTAGCACCGATGCCACGGGGCCGATGACATACCCGAGTACTTTGCCGACTTTCACCCCAAAAACACACTTCTCGAGATTGAGCTTTATTCTATGTCTCTGAAGATTACAAAAGGTTTCCTCAAGGTCGCATACATGACCCGAGGGAGCTTACTCTTAACTACGATATCATCCACGTATACCTCCGGGTTTAGGCCTATCTCGGTCTGAAAGTCTTACGCATCAGGTATTTGGAAGGTCGCGGCGTTCCATAACTTAGAGACTTGGTCGTGTAGCGAGCGTCTAACGGGTGATGAAGGAGGTCTTTTCTCGTCGCCGAGGAACAAGCCGATCTGGTGGTAACTGAATAGGCATCAAAAACTCATTACAGGACTCGCCGTTCGCGTCGACTGGGTTGATCAATCTTGTGGCGGCGGAAGTTATCCTTCGGCGGTGGCGTTTAGGCGGTGTGGTCGACACACATCGCCACGCCCCCTTCTTCTTCACGATGGTTGGGTTTGCGGCCACTCGAAAGTGCGACTTCCCTAACGGCGGCCTTGAGGAGTTTGTCGAGTTCGTCCGGATGATCGCTCCTTTTAAGAAGGCGAACCTCTGGCGCGGGCTTTGCGGTGAACAACCGACTGTGCTCAATTACTTCCCTTGGGACCGGGCATGTCGGACGGTTCCCGGTAACACGTCCGCGCTCCTCCGGAGAAAGTAATGAGCTCGAGTTCCTATTTGGGGTCTAAAAAGACCTCGGATGGAAGACCTTGGGCGAAGTCGGCCTCGTCGAGAAACTACCGCTTGGTCTCTCCTCCGGGTTGGAGGTAACTTTTGAGTCGAGAACGGCCGGCGCTGGTCGGGGCAGCGTTAGGGCAATTGCCGAAACCATGTCGGCGCCTTTTCATCACGATTCAAGGCCGCCAGTGGTCGCCCTTGATGGTAATAGCGCCATTGGCCCGGAGCCTTGAGCGCTGGTAGGCGTGGTGTGTGGCGGCCATGAATCTGGGCGAGAGCCGACTGCCGAGGATGGCGTTATAAAGTGACTTGAAGTCGGCGACTTGAAATTGATCGGCTTCGGTCCGGAAGTTGGTCGGACCCCGGCGTTCACGAACAGCGTGATCTGGCCCGGGGCTTGGCCGAAGTGCGGGGCGATCCGTCAGAGAACGGGCTGGCAACGCTCGATCTGGGCGAGAACACGCATCTCGTCGGGGCCGAAGCGAATATGAGGTCGAGGCTTCCGCGTCTCTGAGGACTCGGCCGACCTTAAGCGTTCTTGATGGTCGGACTTCGACCAGCCGAGGAACCTCACGAACTGGTCATTCCAAAGGCGATCCTCCTTGGAGAAAGTGAGCGGCTTCGGACCACCCTTGGGCCGGCGATTTCTTTGTGGTGATGTGGCGGACCTCCGTCGCCTCCTGAGGTCGCCGGGATTTATGCGCGAGCCCCGAATATGGCGGCGATGTGGTTTCGGGGCTCACGGAACCTATGCCATCGTCGGCGTCCTCCGTAGGGCCCTTGCCCTTCAGTTATCCGCCACGCTGGGGCGTGGGCATGGGACCTTCCGTCGTAGAACCTTTCGAGCGTCGCCCGAGTTCGGCGATTCGCGAGGTCGTGACCCGCCCGCTTGATAATGTAGGTAGAACCGGCGCTGAAGCGCCCGCCGCTTCGTGCCGTGGCGCGCTTTGCAGCCTTGGTCGTCGGGTCTTGGTCCGCATCCGTGGTCGCGGCGAGCTTGCTTTCGGCGTCGGGCTTCCGTCCCGCCGTGAGCACGCAGCGAGGCGGCGCTCGGCAGCGGCAAATGCCGTGCGACGCCGGCCTCTTCTTCTTTGGCTTTCTTCTCAGCGAGCACTGCGTTTCTTGCGAAGACCCTCGAACCGGTTGGCGGCAATTTGCCTTCGTCGATCATCCTTTTCCATTGCACGCCGTCGGCGTTCAGCGTCTGCCGTCGGCCATACGGAAAAAGCTTCGTTGGCCGTCGGTCGGGGTGGATTCAAATCTTGTGTGAAGCGCGCGTCGCGGACCCCAAATTTGAAGGCCGGACGACCGCTTCGTCCGAGATGCTCGGAATGGAGTTCCTTACTTTGATGAACCTCTGGACAAAGTGACGAGGTCTCCTTGTCCGTCTGGATCGACCGCTTCGGATCCCAAGCGTTGCGGCGAGTGTAGCGACTTTGGAAATTTGCGAGGAGGGCTTCGCAGAGTTGCCCCCACGGCGGATCGAACCCTCCTTCGGTTGAAGAGCCATGTTCTGTGAGAGCCATCGAGAACCGTGGGGAGGTAGTTGGCCATGACTCTCTCGTCTCCCCGCCACGATGGCGGTGGAGTAGATCGAGAGGAACTCATCCGGGTTACGGGTCGTTGAATCGCTTCGATGTGGCGGGCTTGAACTTGTCCCGCCACACTACTCGCGAAGAGCAGCGAAACGCTCGGCAACGAAAGTCGAGCCGTCATGGCGGCTCCCGCGGGTAGAGATCGCGATGGTCGGGTCCCCGATCGGTCCTTCGCACAAGGCTTGACGCGGAGAACACGCCGCCGGGCGCCGAGGACGAGCATTCGGAAGGCTCGTGGCGGTCGAGGCACGCCGAGCCCGCATAGTCTGCACAGGAACCGCCCGGCGTCATCGCGGAGCCGTTCTTGCTTCCACGCCCCGGCGGGACTTGAGGGCACCGTGTTGAGGCGAAGCGGGAAGGGAGCCGGTGGTCGAGAAACATTCGAGGGCCCTTGGCTGGCCGACCTGGGAGCCCTATGTCGGCGTAAGATTTTCGTGTTTTCACCACAGCGCCCCATGGCTGCCAGTCCACTTTGTTGGAGAAGTTTTGAGGCGGGTACGACCGTCGCAATGGCGCTCGGCGCTCGGCGCTCTGGGGAGCGACGGGCGATCTCGAACGCCACAAGACGTGCTCGTGGAATGGTACCGCAGGGGTCCTTGCTAGGCCGATTCCGGCCCGCGTCCGCACCCTCGCTAGGTTGGTGGCGGCGACACAGTTCCCGCCCAGAACAACTCCGGGGGTCTCGCCCGGCATCGTGTTGGTGGTGGGGAAGCTTCATGGGGATCGATGCTGCGCCGTCGCCTCCCGCCCGCCACGTTGATGCCGCGGAATACCAAGCTCGCACGGACGACACCGAGTGGTGTCGGACGCCGTGTTCTCTGGTGAGCTCGAGGCGATCGAGTGGCTCGGCCGCCACCGAGGTCGCGTGTTCTTCCTCGCGGCGAGGTATTCGATCGCGGAGGAAACGCTCAGCCGCAGCTACTCGGGAAAGGCTCCGGTCTCGGTGTGTATACGGGTCGGCCAGTCGCCGCCTCGCGTCATGGCGTAGTACTCATCTCCGCCCTCCGTGCCGAAGACGCAGAGGTCTGATTGTCTGCGAGTTCGGCATCCTCGAGGATTTCTTGCGAAGGACTTGATCGGTCCCCACAGACGGCGCCCATTGTCGGCGATTCGAGGATAGCGTCCCCGCCGAGCTTACTTGTTGAATGAGGATCAACGTGAGGCCCTTTTTCCGCAAGGGTTATGCGCCCGAGTATGCCGAGCAAGGAAGCGAGGTATGCGAGACAATCGGAAGGCACAAGGTGTCAATTTTCACTGGTTGGGCCTCCCACGGTGGAATAACAACCCTACGTCGATGGAATTTCACTAGTATGCGAGAGGGGTTACAAAGCGCTTGCTGGGGTCCCTAGGGTCCTAAAGGACCTACCAGTGGGCTCGAGCGTGAGTGTGTGTGTATTACAAGAGGTTCCAACCCCCGATCCATCGCGGGAGGGGGGTATTTATAGAGAATTACAGGAGACAAATCATTTATTACAGGAGCGCCATCAGAGAGGACGAAGCAGAGCGATGCCTTGCAGCTACCACGGGTACCACGCGACGTGGGCACAGTGGGCGTGGACCAAGTCAGTGCGGACCGTGGCGGTGCGGATCCCGGGCGCGCAATCCCTGAGCCGCCATGCATTTAATACCACGTCGCCTTGTCGAGGACCCCCGAGCTGCCTGAAATTTGGGGTGTCTGAAGGTCGGTCAGACCGCGCGTTGTCCGGGCAAGGGCACGGTCGGTTGGCGCCGGGCTTCCATGGTCGTCTCGGTACTGTATAGCCAATCCCCGACAAGTACCTATTGTCATCTTCAATGTTTGTACATGTTACTCTGATGCTTTGTTGATCAATGTCAAGTTCTTGTTGGATGCTCTGTTCACTGATTTAATAGTTCGATTGAAAAGTAACTGCTTGGTGAACTGATCAAGCTGTGAATTCTGAACATTTGAACAATGAAATTGATTATAAATACTTAATTGTGCATGATTAGAAAGGTGAGGATTCAAGGCCTTATTTGCTTAATTAATTGTTTAAATCAACTATGACTATTTGACCCAAGTGTGGAGAAGGAAAGAGATTAGTCTCTAGCAGCCTTACACTTTATGTCGAGAAGGCTAAAGATTAATCTTTAACGGCCCGACATCTGAGAATACTCTCAATCAATTATACATCAATTTATTTTATAAGATATGATATATTCTGTAGTTGACATAAATTTTATGATATGCTTTATCTTTTTAATTATGTCAATTTTGCTATCTTTGAATTAGTAAGTTACATAATATTGTCTTTTGAGATTAGTATGATATTCTTGCTCTTATTATCGCACTTTATTTAACAGGCGCCAGTTTCAGGAGTGCGGCAAATAGAGACCAGGGAACATGCACGGGTCATGCGGTCCTCCACACTCGTCGGGAGACGCAGGCAACATTAACCGTCAACATTTGGTACTAGTCCAAACCTAGCTTACATGCAGTTATTAGAACTCGGCACTAGACCATGCTTTTTTAGCTGACCCATGGTACAGTAGTCACAACACATATGTGGACTGTGGGCCTATCAAATCTCGCGTTTGGACACGATAGACGGTATGATATGATACACTTATATAGGTCGTGTTTGGGCACGAAATTGGCCCGAAGCAGGCACGACACATGGCAATGCACCTTACCATGACACTGTTTCATAATGTGGCTCGTCTTGTGGCATACGCCATTGCGGTCATTGCATACAAAAAAAAAGGAGAGATAATGAATATGTCAAAAGGTGAAGAATAAAGACTAGAGAGTACATGCTCACCAACACCGAACATGCACACCAAGCGGACGCTCTACCATGTCACTCGCCGAACGCGCCCACGATGCTGTTGTAGCGACTCTCATTTTTGCATAAAATACGAAAATGAGAATATATGTGCATACGGTACTAGTTTCATGATCAGTGGCTAGTACACATATTTATAATAATTGAAATCACAACCATACATCATAATATTAAAGCGGAACTATTACAACTACTTGTTCTTATAAGTTTGTGGCCGACTGGCCAAATATTACATACTAAAGTAAATTGCAACGGAATATAAACACAAACCAAACATAGGACATCAGTATACCGATTTGCTAGATTGTGACAAAACCGTTCAACTAGCTAAAACTTAGCCTTACACCAGCGACAGTGATGTTAAATCCTTGCCATAGTTCCGGAGATCCTAAACCAATAATGCCCCATCGTGAACTCTCCCCGTGACAAGGCATGTACCGTTGTATTGGAATGCTTAGACCCTAACACCTTGATGAAGGGAGCATCTACGAGCAACACCGTTACGGGTGTGCTCTTACTACTTTGGCCTACCAAAATGCAAGGTTAAACTTCAATTAATCTAGTAAGTTTAGGCTATCCCATTCTAGCACATGTGGTTGCACCAAATCACTTAGGTGATGGAATCAAGTTCGATCCTTAGCTCACCCAGGTGAGTATCTTCCCATGTCTACGCGTGAGGTCCTTTTTGTAGGGATATGGGTAGGCTACACTAGCGCACAATTAAAATTTCTACCTCGTAAACTAAAAAGTCACGCAAGTAAATGATCATGTATCGTTACCACTAGACGCATAGTGCAGCGGAAGGAAATTGATGCAGCCCGAATTAACGAAGCGCGCATCCTGCTGTAGTGGTCGATCTTCCTCGTGCGGTGGTCGATCCTCCTCACATGGTGGTCGATCATCCCAATCAATGTCGAGTAGTAGTAACACCTCTACTGGCGTCCACACGTTCGGGGAAAAGAATGTCGTGCGTTGGTGTAGCATAGCAACCAATGATGATGGCGTCGTTGTGAAATTTGGTTGAGAATTTGGAGACTGGAATTGGACCGGTCCGTTGGGCAAATAGGCTGAGAAGCCGGCCCGGCCCATTAGGGAATGAGCCTTGCGGTTGGGAGCGTCTCCTTCCTCTATTTCTTTGCTCTCAAGCTCCTCTCCAAATAGCAGATTTTTTGTCAACTTAAGCTTCTCTCGGTTTTCCCATCTTCTTGCTTTGTGGCTTATCGGTGAGCATCTTGCGCCGGCGAACTTGACCAGAGAGCTTTGTGTCCTGGATTCATTGTTTTGGTGCCTTGCATTGAGGAAGGTTGTCCTGGTCCCTTTTGCTCGGTCCTGTGCTTGCTCTACCCAAGGCTTGGTCCTTGGTGGTGAGTCCCTGAGAAGAAAATTGCTTGGGGGAATTGACCTTGTGCAGCTCATTTTGAGGCTCGACTCCGCACAAGATGTGTCACGTGTGTGGAGAGGGTATTGTATCTCCGAATTCCAGACCGTTCAATCCATGGCACAAAACGGCAGCAATTGAATTTCTAGGACAGCGGGTTGAATGCCATGCCCTAGCCTATCGTCTGAATAGCTTTGAGTGTTGTTCCAGAGTGAATTTTTTGAGAATTACACTCAGATTATTGTTGCATGTGTTTATTGCTTTATGATGCAAATTGGGTCAATCAATGAATTAAACTATTGAAGTTGTAATTCTGGTCTTGAACTGCTAGCAGTGCTTCCTGTAATTGCTAAAAAGTATTGGTACTCATTCACTGTTTTAGAGCTTTATCTTTGTTCGGTACCTATTGTCATCTTCAATGTTTGTACATGTTACTCTGATGCTTTGTTGATCAATGTCAAGTTCTTGTTGGATGCTCTGTTCACTGATTTAATAGTTCGATTGAAAAGTAATCTGTTGACTAAACTGATCAAGCTGTGAATTCTAAACATTTGAACAATGAAATTGATTATAAATACTTAATTGTGCATGATTAGAAAGGTGAGGATTCAAGGCCTTATTTGCTTAACTAATTGTTTAAATCAACTGTAACTATTTGACCCAAGTGTGGAGAAGGTAAGAGATTAGTCTCTAGCGGTCGTACACTTTGTGTCGAGAAGGCTAAAGATTAATCTTTAACGGCCAGACATCTAACAATACTCTTAATCAATTATACATCAATTTATTTTAGAAGATATGATATATTGTGTAGTTGACATAAATTTTATGATATGCTTTATCTTTTTAATTATCTCAATTTTGTTATCTTTGAATTAGTAAGTTACATAATATTGTCTTTTGAGATTAGTATGATATTCTTGCTCTTCTTATCGCACTTTATTCAACAGGCGTCAGTTTCAGGAGTGCGGCAAATAGAGACCAGGGATCATGCGGTCCTCCACACTCTTCGGGAGACGGAGGCAACATTAAACGTCAACATCTGGTACTAGTCCAAACCTAGCTTACATGTAGTTATTAGAACTCGGCACTGGACCGTGCTTTTTTAGCTGACCCATGGTACAGCAGTCACAGCACATATGTGGACTGTAGGCCTACCAGGTTTCGCGGTTGGACATGATAGATGGTACAGTATAACACACTTATATGGGGAAACAATATGTGTAAACACAATATGTGGAAACAACCATAAAAGGTTGTTCTACAAGGGTATTATGATCTCCACATTGGATATGAGTAGATAACTAAGAGTGAGAAGCTGGGTATGTCGGGAGTCCCAATGAGGTACACTGTTTTGGAATTCAGCTATGTTTGATCTATTCCGGCGCTATATTGAAACACCATGAGATGAGTACTATCATTGTTAGTCGGAGTACAACTGGTATGCTACAAGTGGGTGAGAAATGTTATTGAAGGACACCACGACTTGTCAGCTGCTAGGGTTGGAGATCTTAATATCTAAGTAGTGATAAATATTTTGGATTCTCAATTGAGGTTGGGTTCATTATAGGTAAAGTGATACAAATCTATGTAAGGTAAAATTATGAATTCCTGTCTCTCTTATATTAGAGGCTACAAAACCTAAGTTTACCTCATATACGAGTGCTAGTAGCAATTTCAATAATTAAAATATGAAATACACTCTTCCATAATAAAACTCTATTTTTATGAAAATGGATTTGAGATAAAAAGAGATGTGCATGGTATGGATGATAGAAAAATTCATAAGATGCATTTGTTATTCATACTTGATGAGTATATTGTACTTAGTCATGCTTTACTTCTTTTTTACTTAGAAATTGAGCATTATGAATTCGTCTGCGAGGCGTGTGTTGAGGATCACCCGCAGGGTCAAGGTGACAAGGAGGCAGAGGACTACTAGGAGGATTGGGTGGAGTAGTGGACTATATGGCATCGACTGTCAATCCACTGGGTACTTAGTGTTTATGTAAATTAATTGTTGATGTACGCCACTGTAAATTAATTGTTGATATACGATATATTATGTATAACCTTGTATTTGTGGACTTGTAGCCTGTGTGGCAATGGATTGTAATAAGTTCCATTTCAGTCTCTAATTATTGTTCTGTTGCAACACTCTAAACTTGGTGTATTAACTGATAAAATGTCGGGCGTATCGATATTTTGTTAACTAATATGCTGAGATCAGTATAACTATCTCATAATAATAGCAGTGCTATGTTGTTATCTTGAGTTAATTATGTGGATCACGACATATCAGTGGATAAATTAATGGAGCAGTTTCAGGTTTTGCACGCCAGCAACCGGTAGATGAGTCAGTTTCTTCCCTTTTGTGTCTTTGGCAACACCGTATCTTTCTGTTAGTTTCTCCAATTTTTCTGTAATGTAGAATAACGATATGTACATGTCTATTAGCTAGCACTGCAATTTGCATGTTGGGAACAGCAGAGAAAGATTGAGGTGATGGTTTGTTTTCAGAGAACTGAAGATTTAATCAAGGATAGGAAAAGACAACGTGGGCAAAGAAAGATGTATTAGGAGTACTTGTTAAATAAAGTCTCAGGAAAGGAAATTACCCTTTTTTTTTTGGTGCGCAGCGTTCTTCAGAAAATCACAAGTGTGTGAAAAAGGTGTGCAGAGTTAGGATCAGGAAAGCAACACCTGCCCAACTCTCCCTGGACCTTTTGGTTTAAGTAATGACATTCTGAACGATCAGACAAACTTCAAGTAAATGTTTATATCGTTGTGCTCGCTCGATGCTTGTGTTTCGTGATTTACTTTAAGGTGAAACACTTATTTAGTACCCGGCAGTTCTTAGTGCTTATGATTACACACACACACAAAAGAAGAAGAAGAAGAGGAGGAGAAAGGTGACCATGTAAGTAGTCTGCCTAACTTTCCACTGAAGAGTTGTACCGGTCGGAGTAGTATGTAAAGCCCTGCCCTGTTTGTGACAAATACAGAAACTATCACGAATATATGGTAACTCTGGTGATGTAAATTGTTTCATGCAGAATCCTAATTCTGCCCTGGAAATAAGTTGAACAAAAATGGGCTCCTAACAGTGGTTGACGAGCTGACTTGGGTTGCAGCAGGAAGAGACGGATCCATAAAAAAGAAGGCAAGTGAGGTTACCAAAATAAATATGATAATCAAGAGGGAGGAACAGGGGAAGAAGCGTGTGGCGAATGGCGATTGGTGTTGGGAAAGAGACGGGCAGCCACTTCTGGCTCTCGTTCTTTCCTGGCTTCCTGCTGCTTAGGTGACGCGAGGTGAGGCGAGGCGAGGCGAGGTGGAGGAAAAGCTTTGACCTCAACAACCCTCCCCGTGCGCCTTCTCTCACCCTCCTTCCTATTACTACTAAACAAACCAAGGAGGCAATAAGGGGGAGGGAGGGAGGGAGGGAGATCTGAGGAGGAGTGATGATGGAGAGCCAGCCGCTGCAGGACCCCGCGGCCGAGGCCCAGGGAGCAGAGCCGGCCGGAGCTCCGCCTGCTGTGGTAAGCACTGCTTGCCCTTGTTGTGCTGGGATCTGGTGTCAGTTCTTGCTTGCTCGCTGGCATGTTTGGCCTGTGGATGAATTTACATTATCGACCAACCTTGTCTGGGTTCTTGTGGTGGAGGCGATTGGATCTCGCCTTGCTAGCTTCCGTCAGGCCAGAGATCTGGCAGCCTGCTTCTTCTTGCTTGACCCTGTCCTACCAACTTCTTGCACCTACCACTTTCACTTTCTTGCTGCTGCTGCTGCGAACAGAGAGATCTGATGGATAATTTTGGGATCTGGGGGTTCCCGGGTGCTCACAGCGTTGACCAATTGCGATGCGATCTGACATCTAACTGACCAGTTCATTGCGTTTCTGGGTGCTCGGTCAGATCTGTGATTGCATTGCGGTTGCAGTCGCATGCTTGCGCTGATGCCTTGCGTTTCTTGGCGCGTAGGTTCCCGGCAAGGGGTTCACCCGCACCTGCAAGGGCCTCGTCGTCGTGCTTGTTGGCGGATACGTGCTGCTCCAGCTCGTCCCCTCATCCCTCGACTATCTTGCCATTGTTCCTGCAAAGTACGTAAATCTTCACACCTCCTCCTTCTGTTCATGGTACATGCTGGTAGATCTAGCCGTTGATTTGTTAAAGGTGTTTCTACTACTCTACTACCGGAGAAGTATAAATAAATTCTAGCTAATCTGATCCGTTGGATCGAAAAGAAGAATGAACGTCTTATATTGAATTTGGTGTACTGTAAAAGAGCTCACAAACAAAGGGATTCACGAGGCGTGCAATGGGAATAATACAGGACATGTGGTATTTAGAATACAAGCTTAGTAGGAACATTGATAGATAACAGTTTTAACAAATAAGCAACATACTGCTCTTAAGCATGAACATTTTATTATCTTGGATGGCTAAAACTTGTGTCCTAATCCTCGCTACAAGCTGGTGTTCTGCTATTAGTTGGCCAGATCGTTCATCTGAATTTTAAAAGAACTCTCACGGAAAAAATCAAATTAAAAAAAGTCTGCAAAGTGCTGTCTGAACTCTGAAGTACATTTCTAAAAGCTTTCTGCATCTTGCAGGACAATTCCATTTATATGGACTGTCTTCACGGCTGGTTACATTGAGCAAGTTCTTCCAGGGGTGAGCTAAATTTCTTTCAAATTACACCTCTTATGTTTGATTTGACATCATCACTACAATATGCTTATGAAACCCCAAGTGATTTTCTTATAGTACTCCAAATTAAAACATTTGAACTGAAGCAAAATATTTATTTTCTAAAGCATTCATGGCTAGGTGTTTGTGAAATTAACCAGAGTATGCTCCTTACTCAAATACTATGGTGTAGCTGAGAGTTTACCCCGAAAAGAATAAGGAAACATAAATACATAACTGACATTACGATACAACATAAATTAGAAACATTTTCTTTGCCCCTATGCTTAATCTTCTAAAAAAGAATTTGCTTTTCTAGGCTATTGGCAGTTCTCTTGGTCTTCTCTTCTGTGGGAAGGATATTGAACCGGTATGGGGCCGCAAGGAGTTCTTGAAGTTTATCATTTTGGTCAACTCCATATGTGGTGTCCTTGCATTCTGCTTTGCTGTTGCACTGTACTATGTCACTGGAAAGGAGAGCTTCCTGTAAGTTTTATGCCATAAATCTATTAATATCTACCTATTACACTGACTAGTGATTACCATTTACCAGGCATTGCTGTTCTATTCGTGTGCTTATTGTCCATGTGATCATTGATCTGCTCTTGTTAACATTTTCTTCTATTGAATAACACCTTACCCTTAGGTCTACTAGGAATGTAATGATCAACCTATTGCTCTTCTATTCAATAACCTTTCTTTGGACATACTGAGATCGCATTGGTAATCCTGGTTATTTGGGCATCATTCAAGTCGCCAGCTTACCCAATACTGTTTAAGAAAATAGCATTACTGCCCAAAATATTGCACATTATAACACTAGCTGACTGTGCTTTCTCATGCTGTGCAGTGTCACGCCACTTTCTGGCTTCCATGGTTGCCTTGCTGGCTTCCTGGTAGGCCTTAAGCAACTCTTACCAAACCTTGAGCTCCCTATGTGCTTTTTCTGGAAAATAAAGGCAAAGGTACATTGATGGGCTACGGTAGAACAATTTCTTAACCTACAATTCTACTATGAGCTACAAGTTTGCTGATGTGGAGTTCGCTATCTCTTTGTTTTTTTCCCCACCATTGTAGTGGATGCCATTCTTTGTCCTTTGCTTCTCAACTATCATGGCCTTCATTGTGCCTGATTCCATCAACTTCCTGCCGACTTTACTGTCTGGGATGTATGTTAGCTGGATTTACCTGAGATACTTCCAAAGGAACCCACTGACAGGACTTAAGGGTGATCCAAGTGATGACTTCTCCTTCCCCAGCCTTTTCCCAGATGCCATGCGGTAATTTTTTCAATCCTTATGTTACAATGGCAAAGGCTTTCATTATTGGTCATGCTTGTGATATCCTTTTCTTGTGATCCTTGCAGACCAGTCACAGACCCTGTTGCTAACCTGTTCGACCGAATGCTCTGTGCGAGGTCAAGGCCTTCCGAACTGGCCCTCCCAGTTTCAGATCCTACCAAGGCGTCTAGAAGAAGGTATAATTCGCTCGTATATACGTGTGCGGCATGTGCGCACTAATCTTTTTTGGTTGCTCACACGTTTCTCGGATCGTATAGGTAATACGTATGACTGAGGACAGTAGTGTCAGAATATGGCACAAAACTAGTTTACATTCAGCCCAACAAAACAGTGGTAGTGTGGGTCTGCGAGGTTGAAAATTTGGAAATTACTGCATCTCAAGGCTCACCAATACCGTGTTCATCGTTGCAGGGAGCGTGGCGAGAGGGTTCTTGAGGAAAGGTTGGCTGCCGATCATGCAGCTGCCACGGAAGCTCCAGCTGAGAGTCATGCCACCGCAGAAGATTAAGAACCTCCACCCACTCAACACTGTTATAGGGAGCCACGGCCGCCTACCTCCTTGCGTCGTTACTCTGCAGATTTGTGTTCTGGAGAAATGCATTCAGCTTACAGTGGACCGATGATATGATATTTTACTCTCTTTTTTATATCTTTGATTTTGCGAATATTTATTGGTTAAATTCTGTTCTAGTTTATTACAGTGAAAGAAGAAAAGGGCGGCATCCCCAGCCCCCAGATGTAATGTAGAAAGAATGACTTGTCAGGATCGATGTTGAGATTGTTTTTCAAGTGAACTGTGATTTTGAGTCAAACAATAATAATAGGGTTCATATCAGAAAAGGATGCCCATGTTTGCCTTTAGTTTGTGGTGGAGGTTATAATTGTGAATGACAGATTATAACTTGATGAAATTTATTTTTTCGTACGAATTATGTATTAAGCCTGATCGGAAGGAATAGATAGATCAAGAGTCTGAATTGAATACTGTAAATTATGAAGAGAATAAATCATTTTTCTTTTCAGATTATAAAAGTTTTGAGTGTATTGCCTATCATATAGCTGGTGGAATATGTGCATGGCACGTAGATTTTTTTGCAGACCTGGTTCCGGGAAATTTGTGAACATCTTTTGTGAAAAGAATCTCCTGGTTCCGGATAAATTTACGTTTGATCTTTAGCCGATGATTTTGCGAAAAAGGGCTCTGTAACTTCAGAAATTGCATTGAGATCCTTTTTGGCTCTTTTGCAAAAAACTGTAGTTTCTCAAATTAGCATCTAAATCTGGAACGAGCCCTTTTCCAAGAAAGACCTCGCTGTTCTCAAAAATTGCATCAAGACCCAAACCATGTTCTTTTGCAAAAAAAACCCTTATGGTTCTGAAAAATTATTTCTAGCCTTGATCAAAATTCGTCCAACGCAACGTAGCATGCGGGTTCTACCTAGATAGCTACTAGCCATGTGCCCGTGCGATGCAACGGAAATTCAATTTGCGATAAAAAATTATTTGTAAAGAGCATTGACTTTATCTAAATAATAATGTTCACTCCGAATGTGCAATGTTTAAATGTTTAAATCAATTCATCAAAGCATACAAATTTCAAGCACCTGTTTACAAACTCGAGCTTAAAATTATCTTTAATTTCATAAACTTAAATAATAACATCACAGTACTTGGGATTGTAAATTTATAATGTCATAATTCGAGATCGATCAATCAACCGAAAGAGGCATCACCTGATGCCCTATAGGCGCAAAAGCATTAAAGAGGTAGACATCATCCATATGTGGCTGCCACCATCAGCAGTGTGTGTGGCTCGTACGCTATACTCCAGTCATACCATAGCTCCACCGCTTCCTCACGTCCTCCTGCAAGCGCCTCCCTCAATCTATTGACATCATCCACCGCGTGCGAGCTCCAACAGTGCCGCTATCCTATTTCACCGTCCATCATCGGCGACCTACCCCTGTGTAACATTCCAAAATTTAAAGTTTTTGAGTGCTTAAATTTAAAAATGAACCATTTGCATTTTCCTCAAATTAATTAAAGCTTAATTTGAATTTTCCAATAATAAAAGGATTTAATTTGACTAATCCATCCATCAAACAAAAGATTTTCAATTTTTGTTGGGTTCCTTGTGCTTAAGAATTTTTTTTGTATTTTTAGAGATTTTTCTGAATTTATTTGCTATTTATTTGAATTTATTTGCTTTTATTTGAATTTCTGAAATTTTCTAAATTCGGAAAATGTTTTAAATTCTTTTATTTGCTTTTGGGCTGAATCCTTCTCCTGGCCCGATCCTATTTCCACCTTCGGCCTTTCCCTCCGTGTCATCCCAGATCGTTCTCCCAGTTTGACCAAGGCTTATGCAAACCCTAGCCCGAGCCGATCCCAGCCGTCGGGTTTGATCGCGCGGTCCAGAGTCACCAGCGTAACCGTGTGATGTGAGCCGTTCGATCGGCGCCTCACTGTAGGGTCGAGGATGCGCCTAGAGGGGGGGTGAATAGGCGTTTTACAAAATTCGATCTCTTGCTAAACAATTTGCTCTAATACACCCATAAGTCAAAACCTACTCAAATATAAATGCGGAAGCGATAATCTAGGTTTTGACAATTAAAGCCTAAATCAACTAGGCTCACTAGTGCACTAACTAATTTATGTCTCTATGTATGAATTGCTAAATTGATCTAACAAATAATACTAAGCAATTCTAGGTCAAGCAATCATGAATATACAATAAATGTAATTACTTGAAAGTAAAGGAGACAAGAGACAAACGACGTTTTTCGTGGTGTTCGGAGACTTGCGGTCTCCCTAGTCCACGTTGAGGCAAGCCCGACCACTCGGACCGGCTCCTGCCGAGCACCGCCTCTTTCCACTAGTCGTGGTTTTTCACGCTCGCGCGTAGGCTCAACCCGAACCTTCACAAACTTGCCGGGGCTTCTCACACCTTGAGAGCTCCGCGACGACGCCACGCCGTCTAGGAGTCGGCAACCTCCAAGAGAATAGGCCGCTCCTCGCTTGACCTTCACCGAGCACAACACATGCGCTCGGCGATCACCAAGTGCAACACATGCACAAGGACCTCACTCAAGTGCAACACATGCACTAGAGCTCACTCAAACCACTTCTAATTGCAACACATGCAATTAGTTCACTTTAGCTCAAGAACCAAAGAGAGAGAGCAACACATGCACACACACCTCCCACACAAGCATCAACACCGCCCCCAAGCCCCCAAGGAGGTATTTATAGCCTCCACTAAAGAAACTAGCCGTTTGGGGGCAAAGCGGCGAATCGGCGATTCGGTCCAGCCGGACCTCTCCCGGTCCGACCGAGCCCTCCTGAGAACAGCGGTCGGAAAACGGCCAGATTCTTGTGACGAATGCATCTTCTTGGTCCGACCGCCCTCGGCGGTCACACCGCGCCTCCGGTCCGACCACAAGCGATCGGTCCGCCCAACAAAACCAGCGCAAACCCAAAACGCACTCTGGAAAAATCAAACCGAGCTCCATCCGGCAGCCGACACGCCCGGTCATCTGCTGACCTCGGTCCAACCGCCCGACAAAGCCTAGCAAAACCCGGCTGGAAAACTCACATCGCACGGCCGGCCGGAGGCGAGCGGTCGCACCGCACGGTGCCCGGTCCGACCGGACCAAATTCGGTTGCACCGCCCAAGACACGCCGCCGGAGAAATTTTCACGCCGCCTTGCGCGTCACACCACAACTAGCGGCGGTTGCACCTCACGGCGGTCCAACCGATGCACCCCCGGTCCAACCGCCCAACAAAATCAGCAAACACCCCTATGGTTGGTCACACCACACGACGATTGGTTGGACCGCATGACAATTGGTTGGACCGCATGACAATTGGTTGGACCACTCAAAGATTGGTCACACCGCTCAACAAATGGTCACACCACAATTAGGGTTAGCCACACAATGGTTGGTTGGACCGCTCAACCATTGGTCACACCACCCATTTACACCGAAGCCCTAAGGTTGGTCACACCAATCAAAGGTTGGTCACACCACACAATTCTGGATTTTTCACAAACTTTTTTTTTCGAAGATCCAAATGCAATTCTTTGAGCCTCAAGATGATCAACACATGATCAAACACCCGTGCAAAACATATTTGCACCACTTTAGCCCATGCTCAAAGAACTCGACCAAATTCACGAAAACACATTTCGCCGACAATTCAAAATCTATTTGCAAAACGTATTAAGCAAATCAAACTCGAGTTTATGAGATTAATCCCCCTAGCCATGTGAAGGTCAACACAAGACCCGGTCAACTTGCCAACATCCGTTGCAAGCCCCACTCACATGCTCTCGGGATTCAGGACTCATAAACCTCGGTTTATTCGCTGTGAACTTGCAAATAACACATTAAACCCTTTCATGCTTGAGCACTACTCTTTGCAACACATGCAAAAGTCTAGCTCCAAGCAACACAAATTCAAGGTGCATGAACTCTCTAATTGCAACACATGCAATTCTCTAGTTCAATGCAACACCAAAACCAAACTTCACACCAAAACCGATTCAACCAGTATGAGCTCTCTACTTGCAACACATGCAAGCCTCTAGCTCCATACGAGCACACAAACACTAAATCATGCTTGAGCTCTCTCCTTTTGCAACACATGCAAAACTTAGCTCCAAGCAACCACACGCTTTTAAGAAAGATAGTTTTGCGAACCAAAGCGTGAAGCTTCAACTAATGCAACACATGCAAAAGTGAACTCCACGCCAAAGCCAACGCATTAGCTTATCCCATTTGCAATACATGCAAATCAAAGCATTATGAAAACCAAATGCAACCAAGCATAAGTTTAACCCATTCGCAACACATGCCAAATGGTTAACCCTCATGCAAAAACCAAATCCAAATGGTTTGAGCTCGAGTGAGCAGCGGAATGAGATCACCAACACATGATGAAGCTCAAGTGAAAGAGGCAACCCTCTTAATAATACGGCGGTAAAACCTTAGACTCAAAGACTACAAAAGTCCTTAGCCTATCTAGTTATACCTTTAAATGCAAGACGCAAGCAATCCCCTTTGGGGTCTTTATGATCATCACTTGATACTCCCCCGGGATCATCACTCGACTCCTCTGCTTTATCATCTCATCCATCTTTGGACCTAACTCAAACATAACTCATGAAACTTATTAGTCCAAGATGCATGGTTGTCTCAATTATCTCTTGCACTCCATTAACACATAATGGATGCCTTTAGATCAATTGAGCACAACCTAAAACAATTGAAATGATTGTATATGTGCCTTAAGTACAATAATGCAACTCATGCTTTATTATACTTAAGAACTATTCATTTGTCCTCAATTAATCACGGAACACCATCAACACATGATGAAGCGTTCTTTAATGATTAACTAGACAAATGAACTCAATTTAAATTATTCATTTAAATTGACTCTTCAAGTTAAAGTGTGGACTCCCCCTAAATATGTGCATCCATGTAATATATGGATTAGGAAACATAATGCACATTATGTGATTAATGTAGTGGGGACATTCATACTTTAACTTGAATCCAAAGTATGCAACTAATATTAGAATGAACATGCATACATACCTTGGTTTTCCATTTTTCAATGCGATGAGACTAAATGAAATATTCTAAACAAACAAGTTAGTCTCAATATAAGATTTGTCATTAATAACAATATCGCATTAGGAATAAACACAAGATTAGATTTGTCATTAACACAAGATTAGATTTGTCATTAACACCAAAACCATAACTAATGAAGGTTGAACTTACAATCTCCCCCTTTTTGGTGATTAATGACAAATCCAAGCTTAATGAGCACATTTGGATTAAAAACAACATATCGAGAGAATTTAAGCCATTTGAATACATATGCATATTGTAAACAATATAAGCATTGACAATTTAGAATGCATATGACAATTAATTCTCCCCCTTAATCATATTAAGCTCCCTTTTTAAGCCAAATGATATTAAGCTTCCTAATTCTCCCCCTTTTGGCATTAAGCACCAAAAATGGAAGAACCAAAAGACTTACTTGAAATACATCCTCCCCCCCCCTTTTTTTTTGGCATTTAAACATTTATCGTTAATCATTCTCCTCCTGTTTGGCAAACTTTTTCCCTTTTAAATATTCAATTATTCTCCCCTTTGGCATTTAAACCATTTCTTTTAAATGAAGGTCATACAAGAATTGAAAGCATACTTATGACCTTGGATTGGAATTTTAAATTTTAGATTCCACTTAAAAGATAAGCAATAGAAAGCCAAATGAAATCTATTAGGAATAAGCAAGAAATTAAATTCTTGATACCAATTGAAAAAGATAAGCAATGAAATTCCAAATGAAAAGGATATACAAGGAATAAAACAAGTTTTCATTTGAAATATGGCTCGATACCAAAAGAAGAAAAACTCGAAAAGAGACCATATTCGGGATTTTGGATACCACTTTGAAGGAAGAATAAGCACTTGCAAATATGGATACCACTTGTAATGATAAGCACGAAAGACAACGAAGGAGGGTATCACACGGGTTATTTGAAACACATTCAAATAACTCACTCCTCATTTAGTAGGCTTTGCAAATTTTCAATGTGATTCTTTTGAAGAATCCAAGAATTTGCCTAATCGGATAAACGAGGAACTCAAAAGAAATGAGATACCACTTGAGAAGTTAGATACCACTTTAAATCTATCTCAAGGGTTTTGCAAGAAAATCCAAAGAAATGAGCATTTTCAAATTTTCATGAAAAACAATGCTCAACAGGAGATTTTCCTCTTTTATGTATTTCAACACATAAAGGCTCTCACACAGAGAAATCTTAAGCGGTTGAACTTACAATTTTAATTTGAGAGGAAACATCTTACTCAAGAATGTGGGTATCGGAGAAATACTACAGGGAGGTAATGAAATACCACTTGTAGGAAATAATTAAATTCAATGATACCACTTAAAAAGGAAATCAAAATGATCAAGGATATCACTAGAAGAGATGAACAATAAAATCAATGATACCACTTGGAGAAAATAGGAACTCAAGGATACCACTTGTAAGCATATGGAATGAATAAATACTCAATTGATACCACTTAGGATCAACTCACAAAGAATTGATACCACCTGAAAGAATTATCGATAATTCCGATGGGTATCAGAGCAATATACTTACGGGTACAAAAGCTCAAGAAGAATCGATAAAATCCAAAAGATTTAGTATCAGAGCACAATAAAGACATGACTTCACTTGGAAGCAATTAAGTGCCCAAAACTTGCAATGAATAAACTCCCCAAGATATTCAATGAATGAATCATGGAGTTATTTGCATTTGAATTGCACAAGTTTTGTCTTTTCAAAAGATCAAGTGAAAATCACTCTTTAGTTCAATTAAAGTGCTCATAACTGATACTACTTGAAAACTTGATCAAACAAGTTTTAGAATTTTTCAAATTTTCCACAAATGAACTTTGGGATAGTAAGAAGCTATTGCAAAAGAATTTTGCAAAAGGAAGTACCAATGAAAAGATATCCCAAAGCGAAGTCGAGAAAAATCTGAAATTTCAGAACAGATTGCGCCATGGCGGTCGACCGCCCCATGCCGGTCCAATCGCCCTAGGCGGTGCAACCGCTTGAGGCGGTTGGACCGGCCCTGACAGGCTGAGACATTTCAAATTTTTGCAAATTTTGTCAAAAACGATTCAAACGAAGTCCAATTGATTTGAAATTTTGCATGGATGAACTTTGGACTAATTAGAAGGTAGTGCAAAAAGAATTTTCTCAAAATCAATTTTATTTTAAAAGATATGGCAATTTGCGCTTTAAGGCATAAAAGAAAATCGATTTTCACAAATAGCCTCAAAATGCACTTCGGTTTGGATTTCATGCAATTTCCTTTTCCATGGCTTAGATAGGTGTATCAAGAATGTGTATAGCCAAGATTTATGGTGAAATCCAACTCGAATGCCAACATTTGAGCTATATGCTTAAATAGGCCTTTTGGATCAAATCAAATCGTTTTGAGCCAAATTAGATTTTTAACATAATATTTTCATTTTGAAAGCTTGTAAAACATTTGGAATACTTGATAGAATACTTTTTCAAAGCTTTTCACAATTTGGGTCCTTTTAAATTCAATTTTGACTTTTGACCTAATAGTCCAAATTGAAGAAGCAAAAGTCAAATCCAATTTGCATAAGAATTCAAATGAAAGCAAGGGTAAGATATAGATTTGAATTTTGTGTATGAGTCTTAGAATATCATTTTGAATCAACTCATGTGTAGAATTTTGATTCAAATGATGAAACTCACTAAGTGCAATAGTATGACCATTTCGGTCTAGTATAGTTTTTCTACGAGTTTCAAAATCAAATAACTTTTGCTAGATTGGTCTTTTGAAAAACTTTTGAACACGAAAATTGTTAAGAATGACCAACACTAGGATTTTCATTTTGGAATTACTTTCAAAATCTTTTTACATTTATTTCTATGAAAATTATAAGTTTAAATCAAAATCGAGATACTAGTAACTAGTTTTTGGAGTTAAAACTCATTTTCCTTTTAAAATAGATTTTGTGAAGCCAAAACCTTTGAGAAACATTTCAAAAGCATTTGTATACATTTTAAACTAGTTTTTCGCAAGATTAGTAATAGTATTCAATATTTTGACTTTTGGCTAAATAGTTGATTTTGAAAATATATATATATGCACTTATTATTAATATGGGCACATGTAGGGATGTGATACACATGGATATGAATTAACACTCCCCCTAAATGTGCCACTTCCTAACTTGCTCAAGGTTTGCAATAAGAGAATAGGTAAGAGGCGAGAGCAAGTGTCCATACCAAGCAATCTAAATTGATTTTAGCATGAATATTACAATACAACCTACACAAGGCTATAAGACATAATAGTAATCAATTTAAATGCTTGTTACCGAGATGGCATTGGCTTATGATGGTCATGATTGTCTTTATGCTTGACACCACTTGTAGATCAATATAATCCTTCTCCTCTTGAGTGGCAAGCGTCCAATCCATCTCATATCACCTAAAAATCTTTTAGGCGGTTTTGGTACCCAACCCTTGTTGGGTCCGGCAATGTTAGTCACAATAGATTTAGGAACCCATATGGTCCTAATTTTGGCATTTTAAATTGACTAACATGACTAGGAATAGTTTTACGATAATGATTCCTCCTAGGCGAATAATTTGCATTTTTATGAGAGGGCATAGGAGAATAATGATACTTTGCAAAACTATTTCTAGTTGATCTCTTCTAAGCATATGACAATCATTATAGTAAGAACGCTTAGAGGATCTAGCATTTCTAGCAAATGTTTTGCTATAATTATTTTTCTAAGCATATGATTATCATGAATTTTCTTATTCTTAGGAAATCTATTATTTTGAGCAATTACATTTCTAGAAATACTCTTCCTATGCAAATGAATATCATTTTTAGCGGGCATAGGGGACTTGACAAGTTTGGCGAACACATTGCCATTCTTGTCCTTCCTAAGCAAATAATTATCATTTATGAGAATGGGCTTAGGGTAGTACCTTTGGGACAATCCTACCGAAATGTCCCTTTTCCGAGCAATTGAAGCACGTCACGCTATTTGGCCCTCTCTTGACCGATTTGACTTGCTCCTTGCGGTTTGCCTCATAGTTGGTGTTGTGGCCTTGTTATCCACTTGATTAGGGCACACGGAGGCGAGGTGGCCCTTCTTGTTGCAATTGAAGCACTTGATGGTCTTCGAGTGACGCGTTGTGCCTCATCTTGCTATTCTCCCTCTTGGAGTTATGGCAGAGTCCTCGCTTGTCTTGGCGCCCTTGGCTTGCTCAAGATTTAAATCGAGGAGGGCTTTTCCTTTAACGCATCTCTTCAAGTCATTTTCCAACTTAATGACTTGACCCTTGAGCTCATTGTTTTCCTCTACAAGGTTAGCATCTAAACACATAGAGGAACTAGCAATTGAATTAGAGCAACAAGGTATATTAATTAGATCATAGCAAGAGGTGGACATGTCAATATTTGATGAAATATTAGAATTGACATTTAAGCATGGCATTTCATCAATTAAATCACATGATATACCTACATCCACCTTAGACTTATAAACTTCTTTGAGAAGGAGGGTTTCATGATTTTCTTTAAGCATATTATAATCACTTTGAAGTGATTCATGTTCAAGCTTTAGAATCTTATATTTTGTTTTCTCCTTCCCAAGATAATTATTGAGCTCCTCTAACATATCCATTAAATCGTTATAAGAGGGCTCATCATCATTTTCATCATCACTTACCTCATTTTTACCTTTTGCCATAAAGCAACGAATTTTTGATATAAGTGAAGATTAAATGCGTCGCTGAGGCGGAGGTTGAGGTTGATGGTAATGCCGGTTCTTCACTTGATGAAGAGGTTGAAGAATCGATCAACCGACATTTCCTCCTCAATGCAATCCTCATTTGATGTGGACACTTCATATAATTCTTGAATTTTGGTCCACATTGCATGGCCTTCGAGAGGTTGCATATGAGATTGAAAATCTCTCGCTCAACGCTAAATAAAACATTAGTAGCTTGGCGTCGAGATGTAGACATTTCTCCTCTCCTTTAGTTGGAGCAATATCATTTATCGGAGAAGAAATGCCGACATTTACGATCCACCATATTTGTGGGCTCATGGATTTAAAATGATTAATCATAAATATTTTCCATGAAGCATAATTTGAGCCATTAAGCATTTGTGGATCGTGAGAGTGCACTAGACCACTATCGCCATCCTTTTACTCTCTAGGCGGTTAAGCCTAAAATGAGAGTGACCGTGGCTCTGATACCACTTGTAGGGTCGAGGATGCGCCTAGAGGGGGGGTGAATAGGCGTTTTACAAAATTCGATCTCTTGCTAAACAATTTGCTCTAATACACCCATAAGTCAAAACCTACTCAAATATAAATGCGGAAGCGATAATCTAGGTTTTGACAATTAAAGCCTAAATCAACTAGGCTCACTAGTGCACTAACTAATTTATGTCTCTATGTATGAATTGCTAAATTGATCTAACAAATAATACTAAGCAATTCTAGGTCAAGCAATCATGAATATACAATAAATGTAATTACTTGAAAGTAAAGGAGACAAGAGACAAACGACGTTTTTCCGTGGTGTTCGGAGACTTGCCGGTCTCCCCTAGTCCACGTTGAGGCAAGCCCGACCACTCGGACCGGCTCCTGCTCGAGCACCCGCCTCTTTCCACTAGTCGTGGTTTTTCACGCTCATAGCGTAGGCTCAACCCGAACCTTCACAAACTTGCGGGCTTTCACACCTTGAGAGCTCCGCGCCGACGCCTACGCCGTCTAGGAGTCGGCAACCTCCAAGAGAATAGGCCGCTCCTCCGCTTGACCTTCACCGAGCACAACACATGCGCTCCGGCGATCACCAAGTGCAACACATGCACAAGGACCTCACTCAAGTGCAACACATGCACTAGAGCTCACTCAAACCACTTCTAATTGCAACACATGCAATTAGTTCACTTTTAGCTCAAGAACCAAAGAGAGGAGAGCAACACATGCACACACACCTCCCACACAGCATCAACACTGCCCCCAAGCCCCCCAAGGAGGTATTTATAGCCTCCACCAAAGAAACTAGCCGTTTGGGGGCAAAACGGGCGAAATCAGCGATTTCCGGTCCGACCGGACCTCTCCCGGTCCGACCGAGCCCTCCACAGAACCTTGATCGGAAAAACGAGATTCTTGGCGGAATACCTGCTTCGTCCGGCCGCCACGCCGGTCACACGCGCCTCCGGTCCGAGCCGCCCGACGATCGGTCCGACCCAACAAAACCAGCGCAAACCCAAAACGCACTCCTCTGGAAAAATCAAACCGAGCTCCATCCGGTCGCACCGCACACGCCCGGTCATACCGCCTGACCTCCGGTCCAACCGCCCGACAAAGCCTAGCAAAACCCGGCTGGAAAACTCACATCGCCGACGGCCCGTGGCGAAGCGTCGCCAAGGTGCGGTCGGCCGGACCAAATTCGGTTGCCGCCACTGACACGCGCCACGACAGAGAAATTTTCACGCCGCCCGGCCAACACACCACAACCCGGCGGTTGCACACTCTGGCGGTCCAACCGATGCACCCCGGTCCAACCGCCCAACAAAATCAGCAAACACCCTATGGTTGGTCACACCACCCGACGATTGGTTGGACCGCATGACAATTGGTTGGACCGCATGACAATTGGTTGGACCACTCAAAGATTGGTCACACCGCTCAACAAATGGTCACACCACAATTAGGGTTAGCCACACAATGGTTGGTTGGACCGCTCAACCATTGGTCACACCACCCATTTACACCGAAGCCCTAAGGTTGGTCACACCAATCAAAGGTTGGTCACACCACACAATTCTGGATTTTTCACAAACTTTTTTTTTCGAAGATCCAAATGCAATTCTTTGAGCCTCAAGATGATCAACACATGATCAAACACCGTGCAAAACATATTTGCACCACTTTAGCCCATGCTCAAAGAACTCGACCAAATTCACGAAAACACATTTCACGACAATTCAAAATCTATTTGCAAAAGCGTATTAAGCAAATCAAACTCGAGTTTATGAGATTAATCCCCTAGCCATGTGAAGGTCAACACAAGACCGGTCAACTTGCCAACATCCGTTGCAAGCCCCACTCACATGCTCTCGGGATTAGGACTCATAAACCTCGGTTTATTCGCACTGTGAACTTGCAAATAACACATTAAACCATTTCATGCTTGAGCACTACTCTTTGCAACACATGCAAAAGTCTAGCTCCAAGCAACACAAATTCAAGGTGCATGAACTCTCTAATTGCAACACATGCAATTCTCTAGTTCAATGCAACACCAAAACCAAACTTCACACCAAAACCGATTCAACAGTATGAGCTCTCTACTTGCAACACATGCAAGCCTCTAGCTCCATACGAGCACACAAACACTAAATCATGCTTGAGCTCTCTCCTTTTGCAACACATGCAAAACTTAGCTCCAAGCAACCACACGATTTTAAGAAAGATAGTTTTGCGAACCAAAGCGTGAAGCTTCAACTAATGCAACACATGCAAAAGTGAACTCCACGCCAAAGCCAACGCATTAGCTTATCCCATTTGCAATACATGCAAATCAAAGCATTATCCGAAAACCAAATGCAACCAAGCATAAGTTTAACCCATTCGCAACACATGCCAAATGGTTAACCCTCATGCAAAAACCAAATCCAAATGGTTTGAGCTCGAGTGAACGCGGAATGAGATCACCAACACATGATGAAGCTCAAGTGAAAGAGGCAACCCCTCTTAATAGTACGGCGGTAAAACCTTAGACTCAAAGACTACAAAAGTCCTTAGCCTATCTAGTTATACCTTTAAATGCGCATCAAGACGCAAGCAATCCCCTTTGGGGTCTTTATGATCATCACTTGATACTCCCGGATCATCACTCGACTCCTCTGCTTTATCATCTCATCCATCTTTGGACCTAACTCAAACATAACTCATGAAACTTATTAGTCCAAGATGCATGGTTGTCTCAATTATCTCTTGCACTCCATTAACACATAATGGATGCCTTTAGATCAATTGAGCACAACCTAAAACAATTGAAATGATTGTATATGTGCCTTAAGTACAATAATGCAACTCATGCTTTATTATACTTAAGAACTATTCATTTGTCCTCAATTAATCACGGAACACCATCAACACATGATGAAGCGTTCTTTAATGATTAACTAGACAAATGAACTCAATTTAAATTATTCATTTAAATTGACTCTTCAAGTTAAAGTGTGGACTCCCCCTAAATATGTGCATCCATGTAATATATGGATTAGGAAACATAATGCACATTATGTGATTAATGTAGTGGGGACATTCATACTTTAACTTGAATCAAAGTATGCAACTAATATTAGAATGAACATGCATACATACCTTGGTTTTCCATTTTTCAATGCGATGAGACTAAATGAAATATTCTAAACAAACAAGTTAGTCTCAATATAAGATTTGTCATTAATAACAATATCGCATTAGGGAATAAACACAAGATTAGATTTGTCATTAACACAAGATTAGATTTGTCATTAACACCAAAACCATAACTAATGAAGGTTGAACTTACACTCACGGACGGTTTCGATTGAGTCACGCCGCCCCGCGTTGCCGCCGCCGCATCTAGCCCTAACCCTAGTCGCCGATTTCGGCGTCCGTGCCGCACACGCCTTCCCAGGCTATTTAAACCTCCGAGATGCCTCATGCTGCGTTCCCCGTCGCGCGCCGCCTCGGTTGACCTAGGTCTCGTTGCCCAAGCCGCCGTGTTTCTCCGCGTGGATCTTCGCCGCCGGTCCACCTCCGCCGCTGCCGTTGCTTTGCCCAAGTTCACCGCGTCGCCCTCTCCCAGAATCGCCGAGTTCCTCGTCGATCTGCCGCGTCTTCGCCATATGCCATGTCGACTTCCCCACTGCCGATGAGTCGCGCCGCCGCCCCACCGTCGATCTTTTCCGCTCCACCATAGCCATCCAATCTACGGCGTATGCACTCGATCGCGCCACGTCTCCCCACCCATGCTCGTGTCCCGTGGCCGTCCGATCGCCCCGTACGCCTTGGATCTTGCCACGCCTCCTCACCCAACGACCTTGTCCCTCCGCCGTCCGATCCTGAGCCATTGCTCGGATGAGCGCCACGTGGCTAGCCCACGTCAGTGCCCCGCTAGCCGCCACGTGGTCGCCTCGTGTCTGTCCGCGTCAGCGCCACATCCGCCCTAGTAGCCGCGTGGCGTCCATGTTAGCCTAGTCTGCCGTGTCACCCTACCGTCCCCTCGGTGGGCTCAGTCCACCGTGAGCCAAGCCACTAACATTTGGGCCCCATGTGTCAGCGACATTTCTTTTCTTTTCCAATTTTCCGAAAATGCAAGATTCCAGCCAATCACGTGTTGACACGTGTCCCCCTTGTTATTTTTCTGATTTTCTCTCCCAGGAATTTCCAGGAGCCCGTTCTCCTCCGTTCGAGCTCCGATTCCAGTGATTCAAATTTCTAAATTCATGATCTATCTTCCCATACCATTCTTTTCAATTTTTGAATTTTGTTTGAATTTGTTTTATTTATTTGTTCTCGTTTCACGTGTAGACGACGCAGGCAAATCAACAGGCAGAGGTAGAACCAGCAGGAGTCAACGAAGGCAAGTCTTCTTTGAACATATTGATCCCAGATTTTATGAAAACATTATGTTGTTTTAAATTATGCATGCTTGTTATTTTGTGCAATGTACTTTAATTGTAGTTTAGGGTGTAGTTAAATTCCAAAACTTGTTATATCTCATTGATGTTGCTCATGCCAAACCTTTGTCACCCTAGATGATATCTAGCTATTTTATCTGGTAATAACCAATAGTGTAGCATAGGACGGTAGAATTGCTTAGTCTAGCTTAACCGTTTCGGTATAATGCCATTATGGAAAACTTTTTAAACATCGTTTAAGCTTATTTGTGAGACTGTGGCAATTGGTATTGCTGCTATTATTTAAATGAAATAAAGTGGAAATGGCTTAGACCGGGGCGGATGGATGTTTGGTGGGTGCTGGATGCACGAGATCTTGTAAAGTGAATGTTCCGCCCTAGTCAATTAAGGACCAAAGCATGTGTTACTATGGACCGAACACTACCGTACAACCACAAGTCTATATGGGTATGACCTGGCTAATTAATTTGTGCGTCTCGTTATTGGCTTCGTCATTTGGTAGGGTGTGGGTGTCGGATGTAGACACTCGCAAGGCACAAGAGGGGGCTTCTGTACTGGGTAGCTAGAACCCTAACAGCGGTGAAACCTTAGCGGGTGAAGTTAGTAGTGGTGTCGTGCATTGTAAAGGCCTTGTCATGATCTCTTTGTCGGCACACCAAAGGAAGTATGTTAATTGCATAGCAACAAGAATCGATCGTGTCTTGTGAGTAAAGTTGTACACACTCTGCAGAATTAAAACTACTTAAGTAGCAGTGCCCACGGTCAAAGGCAGGCAAGGTACGCTAGCACATTATAGATCTTATGGTTTTGTTTTAAATAAAAATGATGGTTTGGGAATCCGTGAGTGGTTGGAACTCTCGGATTATGGTTTGGCGGTTGGAGCCAGTCAGGTGGTTGGAACCTGTGCAGTTGTTATATCAAAATTTAATTACTATTCTATTATATTTTTGTTAAATGATGCTTTGTAAAATTACTATTGGTATTTAAAGTTAAAATCTGCTTTATGCTAATGGAACCATATTGAAAGGACCGGGGATGTCACCTAGAGGGGGGTGAATAGGCGAATTAAAAATTTTCAGCGGAATAAAACAATCCCGAGGGGTTCAGACCGGACTCTCCGAGCTTTCACTCTGGATACTCCGGTATATCCGAATTATCCGGGGTCAAGTATGCGGAATGTCCGGGTTAGGTACCTCGAGATGAGATTTCAAATCTCTTCAACTTTTAAGCAAACTACTTGAATACAAAGAATCTAAGCGCTACCAGATACCTGGAACAAGTATGGATCTAGAGCCAAACTCAGTAGAAAAGTAGATCGGGCAATTTCAAGATTCAAAACAAATACTTTAACAAGAATAAGAAGTAAGCATGTAGACGAAGATTTTTCACCCGAAGTTCGGATCCTTGAGGGGATCCTACGTCTCCGTTAATGCGGCTCGGTCACACTTGAGTCGGGGTCTCTTTCAACCCTCTTCCTCCCGGTGTTGCACAAATGCACTCGCCGGTCTTTACTCCTTGATTCCTTCCCGTACGGAGGCGGAATCGGCCTTCACAAACTTTCCACGGCCAACCACACAAAGCACCGATGGCTCGTAGGCACCCTCCTAGCCGTCTAGGAGTCCTCAACCTCTAAGAGTAACAAATGCTCACGAAGAACAAACTTGAAGATGAAATCAAGTGCTCAATCAACTCAAATCTCACTCAATCTAGCACCTCACTCCTCAAACTCTTCCCAACCCTTCTCACCAAGGGGATCACTTAGATCTAAGGGTAGAGGGGTGTATTGGGGGCTCAAGAACAAAGATATGGCCTCTCAAATGCACAGGGTAACGGCCTTCTTTGAAGTGAGGAAGGAGGGGGCTTTAAATAGAGGTCCCAAAAAACTAGCCGTTTGAACTGCGTAAAACCCGGATACTCTGGACTCAACCCGGATACTCCGGATAACCCGGATACTCTGGACTCATCCCGGATACTCCGGATTGATCTAACCGAGAGGACGAACCCGAATACTCCGGACTCAATCCGGATACTCCGGATTAGACTGAGCAGCCCGACGAAAACAAGCATAACTTTTGACTCCGGACTCCGATTTCAGTGATTTTGGACTCTACGGAAAGCTAAGAACGAGGGCAACACAACTAACAAGGTCTCACTACCTAAATCTCAAAGGATAAATAGAGATTTCACAAAGAATCTAAGGGAGACCTACAACTCTCACTTTCGGCTCTACTAACACCACTCTCTCTCTAAGTTTCACAAGGATGGATCACTTGAGCACTTGACACATATAAAAGTCATTCAACATCGCATCCCTCTTAATAGTACGGCAATCCTTAGACTCAAATTAAATCAAAGATAATACAAGTCTAGAAATAGTCACTTGCCGTCTTCTTTCTTAATGCCGGTGCATGAAGACCTTCACCATATAGTTGATGACATCTTCGTCTTGTCTAACTTGACTCGATTCACCTCATGAGACTCTCGTCCTATCAACCTTGACTTTATCATCCTCTCCGATGATCTCCACGCCAAGTCGATCTTGACCTAGTTCTCAACTCTTGGTGACACCGCCGTCTTGTTGACCTCGGCTTAACGGTCATCCTCCAAGATACCTTGATCATCATGCACACACGGGACCTAATTCTTTCCTAACCACTCATGAAAAGCATTAGTCCCAAAAGTTCAATAGATATGAATAAATTGATATTTGTGAGCAATTAAGTACCACAAGTGTTTCATATAAAGAGGCACAATATAAATGGAAACACTTGACATAAGAAATGTTATCTACTAAGTATATCATGATGAATATGTAATTGATCTATATGCACTAGAGAGATAATTGCCAATATGATGAATCAATTAAATCATGGCAAGGATCACAGTCTTTACATAAATGAAGCACATGATAGAATATACACGAATTGTACATGTGCAAATAATATTTGCAATAAGAGTAAATATGTGATCCAACTCTAGATTAAACTTCACTAAGAGAAGTGCATGAGAAGATACACAACTAAGACATGCATGCACCAAGTCAATCTATAGCAATGTGAAATTTAACTCTAGTTAATACATGCATACTAAAAACAAAGCACATAATGAACTCAAATGAATATATATGCACAAATAAATATGACATGAACCAATGTGCATATATATAATCAACATGTTACTTGGAGTTCACAATGCATTTGCACAAGAGGAATGCAATAACAAATATAGAAGGGATACCGAGATTGCATACCTTATCTTTGCTTACCCATCCCACTTGATTTTCCTTTCAATACATGAGACTAATACTCAACTTGGCAATAAACATGTTAGTCTCATAGCAATATAATCATATTAGAGGTTTATCATTTGTTAAGCACTAAGTTAAGCATTTACACAATTACATAGATTGTCATTATATGTGTTTGTCATTAATCACCAAAATAACATAAGTGCCTAGATGCACTTTCACATATTATGCCTTCAATTGTTCAGCCATGCATATAGTTATCATGCATTATGTTTCTAAGATTTGCGGAGTACATTTTATGCTCACCCTTGCAACTTCCCAACTTTCCACAGAAGAGTGTGCTGAAGCTGAAGGTGACTACGAGTTCTATACTTGTGGTTATGATGAAGACAATATGGACTACTAGGACGCGTACCCCAATCGATTGCTTGTTGGGCATATGGATTGGTTAATTCTGCTGCTATTATTTTTTCCGCTGCTTCTTGTTGAACTCAAGCCATGAGGCTGCCTATTTATAATAATTTGGCCATAAGGTTGATACTTTCTTTGCTTAATTAATATTATTTGATTCGTGATATGATTGTGTTATCATCACTATTTCTACTGTGTATGCTAGCTGTTCCTAGACTAGCACGGTTATACACAAAGAGTTCGGATTTGGAAATCCGGTCCCGACAGAGGTGGTATCAGAGCCATATCGACTGTAGGTCGCAACCCTAGTTAGAATGGATTTCTTAGCAAGAAACTTCAAAATTATTTTCTAAATCAAACCAACAAATTTGAATTTACTAGTTTGTCTCCTCTCGTCTTATTCCTAGGTTCCTATTCCTCTCCTTTGCTGAAATATTATTTTGAAATTTTAATTTGATCTTATCTCATGAAATTTCTCAAAGCCTTAAGTCTTCTGCAAGAATCTCAATCAAGGAAGATGATGATCCATATTCTCTTCAAGACCAGTGGAAGGGCTACTGGAAAGATCAAGTTGACATAAGAGTGTTCGAAAGGATTCCTATGAGGGATAAGTTAATAGTGCTCAGTAGTGTTGGAGTATGTCATCCCTTTTTCGCTTAGTAACGAATAGCCCGAGTGTATTTGGATTTTCTTTCTTGTTGCTTGCTTGTTGGGTGTGTTGTACACTTGCCATAGGCATTGTGCCGCTGCCACCTTTCGTTTGGAGTTTCAATTGTTTGTCTTGCCTTGGAATGGCTACCTTCCTAGTCTTCTTATCTTTTGCTCTTTCCCTCTCATCTATTTCTAACCTACCCTTGGATGATGCTTCAAATGGAGAGTCAAGGAAGAGGTCGTGAAGCTGGTCATAGACGTCGTGGTCGTGGCCAGGCAGCGCCACAGGATCAGCAAGATGTTTCAGAGTAGCAAGAACAGTCAGAGCATCAAGTGCCACCACCACCACCATTCCAACCCCTAGTTGCAGATATTCAGCAGATGATGGCAATGCAGCTTCAGTTGTTACAGGCCCTTGCTCAGAATGTAGTGAACAATCCCCAGCCAGCACTAGCCACAGCACTAGTGATGCAGCCTCAGTCTAAACTTGGAGAATTCATGAGAACTAGACCGCCTACCTTCTCGGGAGCAGTGAACCCTTGGAGGCAGATGATTGGCTGAAGGATGTGGAGAAGAAACTCCAGTTGGCTCAGTGTGATGATCATGAGAAAGTGCTCTATACAAGCCATCAGTTGAAAGGAGTAGCTGCTACCTGGTGGGATAACTTCTGTACCGCCCATCAGAATGCTCAAGCTATTACTTGGAGGAATTCACTGAAGCCTTCAGAACTGCACATGTGCCTACGGGTATTATAGAAATGAAGAAAAGAGAATTCCATAAGCTGCATTAGGGGAGCCAGAGTGTTTCTGAGTATCTTAATCGGTTCACTCAGCTATCAAGGTATGCACCGGAAGATGTGGCAACCAAAAGTGCCAAGATTTGGAGGTTTATGGATGGACTTGACCCTGACATCAAGGTTGCAGCTAGTTGCTTTGGATTTTCCAAACTTTCAGCACATGGTGAACAAAGCACTAGCGCAAGAGGATACTCATCGCCAGCAGCGGGAGTCCCGCAAGAGAAGGATGGCATTTCAGGCTCAGCAGGGAGCAAGTGGTTCTCGCCAGCGCTTCCAACCTCAGCAGGCCAGCAAGACACCTGTTCAAGGAGCACCCCGTACTCCTAATTCTGGACCGCACTAAGTTGCTCAAGGACCCCAGCATAAGGCCAGTGCTCAGTCACAGAAAGGGAATTCAAATGCTGCATGAGTTTAGTGTTTTCACTGCCATCAGATGGGACATTATGCCAACAATTGTCCCCAGAAGCGTCAGCCAGTGACCCCAGTGCCATTTAACTTGTGATCCAATTCTGCCAAAACTCCGACGCAAGGACAAGGTCGTGGAGTGCCTCAGACCCCAAGAGCTCCGCAATCCTTTGGAAGAGGACGTGCCAACCACGTGACTGCAGAAGAAGCTCAGGAGGCACCAGATGTGGTTTTGGGTAAGTTTCTTGTCAATTCAGTACCTGCCACAGCATTATTTGATTCTGAAGCATCGCATTCTTTTATATCGAATAACTTTGTTGAAGTTGGGAAACATTTACCCTTAAGAGCCCTATGATAGTTCAATCACCTGGAAAAAGAGATGAAAACTAATTCAGTATGCCCAAGTGCAACCATAGAAATCAACGGGGTAGAATTCCTAGTGAATCTTATCATTTTGGATTCAAAAGGAATAGATGTCATCCTAGGGATGGACTGGTTGACCAAATATAAAGGTCAAATAGATTGTGCCAGTAGAGCCATTACCCTCACCAATTCAGAAGGCATTCGGGTGGAGTATATGCTTGATGAGTCTTTAAGTGAAAAGTGCACTTTGAATAGATTGAAGGAAACAACCTTGGAAAGTGTGTCCGTAGTAAGAGAATATCCATATGTATTTCCTGAGGAATTGCCAAGCATGCCGCCTGATCAGGATGTAGAGTTCATCATAGAACTAGTCCATGATATGGCTCCTATTTCCAAGAGACTCTACCGCATGCCAGCCAATGAGCTAGTTGAGATGAAGAAACAGATTGAAGAGTTGCAAGAGAAAGGATTCGTTCGTCCAAGTTCGTCGCCTTGGGGAGCGCCAGTTCTTTTTGTGAAGAAGGATAATAGTTTGCGCTTGTGTGTGGACTATAGAGCCCTAAATGAAGTCACAATCAAGAATAAGTATCCGTTGCCCAGAATTGATGATTTGTTTGATCAGTTGAAATGAGCTTGTATTTTCTCCAAGATTGATATTCGATCTGGATACCATCAGTTGAAAATAAGGCCGCAAGATATTCCGAAGACAGCCTTTGCTACCCGATATGGATTGTATGAGTTCACAGTTGTGTCTTTTGGACTAACCAATGCCTCAGCTTATTTCATGAATCTGATGAATAAGGTGTTCATGGAGTACCTAGACTAGAAAAGCACATTATGGGTGTTAGCTATATTTGTAGATTGAAGAATGATTATCAATGATTCAAAATTTCAAATGTACATGAGAATAAGAATTAAAATAACACATAGATACTCAAGTTCAATAATTATTGAAATGAGGTTCCACAAATTGGGGATCAAGAGACCAGTTGGGCGTCTGTTCTAACCCATATGTCAATAGAAGGTGGTGGGTAATCGGGCGAAACGGTTATGAGTGAAGCTCCCCCATACGATACCCGTTTGCCTATCGGGTAAAGTTTGGCTTCCATAAACATGCCCGTGGGTAATAAAAGACGAATATACCCGCCTCTATTAGGATTTTTACTCGTGGGTACATGGATAATCGGATAAGATTGCCATCCCTACAAATAACGGAATACCTTGGACACGGGATCTAAGCTTTTTGCAAAGGTTACTCCTTTCTAACAAGAAGTTTTACACGAAAACTTTCAATTCAATTATCGGTAGAGGAATTGGAATTTTAAAACAGAGGGAGGTTTGTAATTAAAATTAAATTTAGGTGATGAAAATTATTTTGGAAGTACATGCTTGCAATAGTAGTAGAGTAGCTCCTGGGCAAATTTCAGTGGGAAGGGGAGTAGGGATGGCAATCGGGGTGTGGTGGATATGGGTAGTGCTCGTTCATACTTATATCCGCTAGCTAAAATCTTCTCTACAGGTATACCTGCGAAGAGTCGTAGACAAAGAATCTCGTTTGTACCTGTCATCCGCGGGTACCCGATACCCACGGGTATACCTATTTACCAGCCACCATCAGCAATCATTCCAACCAAATGACACTAGGAACTAATGAGCTATGGTACTAATGCAATCCTTTTGATGAAATTATAGGAATCAACTATATTTTGTGAATTGAAAGAATAATTATTAATGATTTAAAATTTTAAATGTACATAAAAATAAGAATTAAGATAACACATGTAAACAAATAACACACAGATGCTCAAGTTCAACAATTACTAATACGAGGTATCACAAATTGCAGATCAGAGGGTCAATTGGACATCTGTTCTAGCCTATATGTCAATAGAAGGTGGTGGGTAATCGGACGAAATAGGTACGGGTGAAGCTCCCCATTCGTATACATGTTTATTAGGGTAAAGTTTGATCCCATAAATATATCCGTAAATAATAAAAAAAGAAATATGATTATTGTTGTAAAACGTCGAAGAACGCCAACAAACAATCACCAATGGTAGATGCAATCACGAGAGCAAAAACAATAGACACACAATGTAGGGGTGGAATTCTCTCTCGCTTAATTGATTCCATCGTTTACAATGAGAGGGGCACCCGATATATATAGCGGTGAAGGAGAGAGTTCGGATTCAACTACATTAGGAAGAGATAGAGTCCTAACCATATTTGGTTTAGGTTTCCTTATCTCATAACACTCCCCCTTGGTCGAATACCGCGTAATACATATGTCTCGTTAAAAACTCCACTCAAAAACCCAGTGGGAAAAAGGAGATGGAGAAAAGAGAACATCGCACTGCATGCTATGTTGCACTAGTTGCCTCATTAAAAACCTTTATGTGAGAAAACTTCAGGAAAACTCACAAAGGAAAAGAGTACAACTTATTACCTTCAGGGTTTTATTAGGATCTTCAGGATCGCAATAAGGGTTATGGTTCAAGGGTTTTCTCCCCCTGAACTCTGCATCTCTCTAAGTCTTCTCATTCCAATACATTTAACATATCTTTGAAATGTGGATTTAGGCAAGGACTTAGTGAATAAATCTGCAAGATTTTCACATGACTTAGTTTGTAAGATTTTTATCTCACCGCTCTTCTGGAGTTCGTGAGGATATAATAACTTAGGAGCAATATGCTTCGTGATGTTGCTCTTTACATAACCCAATTGCATTTGTGCAACACAAGTAGAATTATCTTCATAGATAATTGTGGGGGTATCGACGGTGTTAAGGCCACATGACTTCTGGATATGGCCAATCACATGTCGTAGCCAAACACATTCACGTGAGGCTTCATATAGGGCTATAATCTCTTAGTGGTTGGTAGAAGTTGCTACCAGGGTCTGTTTACAAGATCGCCAGGAAACAGCTGTACCACCACAGAGAAACACAAAAACCAGTCTGAGATTTGGCACTGTGGGGATCAGACAGATAGCCAACATCCGTATATCCCACCATGGTCAAGTCTTGGTTCTTCCGAAAAACAACCCAAGATCTTGAGTAACTTGGAGATAGATGAGTCTGAGTCTTTACACCAAAGCCCAGTGTCTTCGGTTGAGTGAACTATATATTGCTAGCAAATTTACTGCGAATGCAATATCAGGCCTTGTGCAGTTTGCAAGGTACATGAGTGCTCCAATAGCACTTAAATATGGGACTTCAGGTTCTAAGACTTCCTCATTTTCCATCCTCGGTCTAAAAGGGTCTTTATCCACTTCAAGGGATCTTACGACCATGGGGGTTTTCAAGGGATGTGATTTATCCATATTAAACCTTTCCAATACCTTCCGGGTATAGGACGACTGGTGAACAAGAATTCCTTCTAGGAGATGCTCTAGCTGCAGGCCTAAGCAAAATTTGGTTTTACCCAAATCTTTCATCTCAAACTCCGTTGTGAGGTAAGCACTCGCTTCCTTTATCTCCTCTGTGGTTCCAATGATATTCAGATCATCGACATACACTGAGATGATACAGAATCCATTCTGGGATTTCTTTATGAACACATAGGGGCAATCATCATTATTGGAGTATCCCTTCTTCAGGAGGAACTCACTAAGCCGGTTATACCACATTCTTCCGGACTGTTTTAATCCGTATAGCGATCTCTGCAGTTTGACGCTATACATGTTGCGATTATTAGGATCCGGGACTTTTACTCCTTCAGGGACTTTCATATAAATGTCCGAATCCAACAAGTGTCCCATATAAATATGCGGTCACCACATCCATCAACTGCATTTTTAAATTTAAGCCTGCTGCCATTGATATTAGATATCGGAACATTATTCCACTCATCACAGGAGAATATGTTTCATCGTAATCGATGCCGGGTCTCTGCGTGAACCCTTGTGCTACAAGCCTCGCTTTATATATCACCATTTCGTTGTTTTCATTTCTCTTCCGGATGAAAACCCATTTTGATCCTACAGGGAAAACTTTATGAGGTGTCCGGTCAACAGGACCGAATACATTCCTTTTATTAAGCGAGTGCAATTCCGCCTCAATTGCTTCTTTCCATTTGACCCAATCTGAGCGCTTCTGGTACTCTGCCATGGACTTTGGTTCTGGATCCAGTTCAAGAGTTTTAGCAATTTTGGAGGCGAAATAAATGTCGACAATTGTAGTCTTTCTTTTATATAATTCTCCTGAATCCACATAATTGGTGGATATTTCTTCATTCATTTCTTCCAGATCCTCGTGATTTCCCACAACGATGGAGTCCGGTGTTCCAATTTCCAAATACGAGTTGTGCACGCAAATGTTCATCGATTTTCATCTTGAGGATAGCTCACTTGAGAGATTACCATCATCGGGATGGCTCACTTTAGGATTTTCTCAACAACAGGTTGAGTTTCTTCAACTGTCTTAGGTAGTGATTTTTTTGCTCGATTCTCTGTTTGCGGACGTCTCCATGAACTAAGTCCGTGCACTAGAGGCCTCCTCTTTTTTACCATGAGGGCAAGAGTGGGTTCAATAGCCTTCTGGGGTATTTCCACTCTTTCAGGTGCATTTATTGCGGGTATATAAGATTTTGTCACTCCTTTATAATCAGTGAAGGCATCTGGCAGGTTATCGGCTATTTGTTGCAGACTTATTATTCTCCGAACTTCAAGTTCGGCTTTTTTAGTGCGTGGGTCTAAGGACTGAATGCCAGTGGCACTCCAATCTATTTCCCGGCATTCTTCGATGTGGTACTTTTCTCCCCCTAATGCCGGGAAATTGTCCTCATCAAAAATAGAATCAACGTACCGAGCCGTAAACAGATCCCCTGTCATGGGCTCTAGGTATTTAATAATTGACAGAGATTCATAACCTACATAGATCCCCAACTTCCGGTGAGGTCCCATGGTGGTACGCTGTGGTGGAGAGATTGGCACGTATACAACACAACCAAATTTTCGCAGATGGGAAATACTTGGTTCTTTCCCACGCACTAACTGCAAGGGGGAAAATTCATGGTATGTAGTTGGTCTGAGTTGAATTAATGATGCAGCGTGCAGCACTGCATGGCCCCAACAGCTGGTGGGTAACCTACAATTCTGCAAGAGTGGCCTAGCTATAAGCTTTACTCTCTTAATTAATGACTCTGCAAGGCCATTTTGGGTATGGACATGGGGTACAGAATGCTCTACATTAATGCCTAGAGCCATACAATAATCATTGAATGCTTTTGAGGTAAACTCGCCAACATTGTCCATTCGAATGGACTTGATTCTTTCTTTTGGAAAGGAGACTCTTAATCTAATGATTTGGGCAATTAATTTAGCAAAGGCATGGTTCTTAGTAGATAAGAGACATACGTGGGACCATCTAGTAGAAGCATCTATTAGCACCATGAAATATCTGAATGGGCTCGACAGGGGCTGAATTGGTCCACAGATATCACCTTGAATTCTCTCTAGGAAATTCAGTGATTCTTTACTAATTTTAAAATGAGAGGGACGAACTATCAGCTTTCCTTTAGCACATGCAGGGCACATAAAAGCTTCAGATTTAGGAAAAGCTGTAGTTTTTATATTATGGCCAGTAGAATTATTTATTATTCTTCTCAACATATTCAACTCAGGATGACCTAGACGATCATACTAGATCTTAAATATTTCTAGGGTTTTAACTATGGTTTTCATCGCAACATAAACTTCTGGTTTTATATATGTGTAATATAACCCAGAGGAGAAGGAAGGAAGTTTTTCGACCACACGTTTATTACACCCGTCAAACTTGGTCATGAGTAGGTATTCAGTACCATCCTCATTTTCAGTCTCTATATAGAAACCATTTAGACGGATGTCTTTAAAACTCAGAAGAGTACGACTGGACTCAGAGTATAATAGGGCATTCTCTATAATTATACAAGTGCCCATAGGGAGAACTATGATGGCTCTTCCGATGCCAACAATAAGAGCATCGCTTCCGGCGATGGTCATAATACTTCCAATTTTCTTAATCAATGTCTGAAAATATTTAGTTTCCCTAAGAATCGTATTTGTGGTGCAACTGTCTACAAGACAAATTTCCTCTCCGCCATCGGATTATTCATGGAGTTCTTGATTCGACTCGCGGGAGAAATTATGTAGACTATCGCGTAGGATAGAGTCGCGTAGGACTTTTCGGCAATCCGAGTAGGTGTCGGCGTGACGGCGAGTTGATTGCAGATCGGATCGGGCGATCAATCGCCGGTAGTAGATCATTCATCGATGATCCTCCTTTTGGTAGAGACTCGTGCGGATAACGCGTTGTAAAACGTTAAAGAACGCCAACGAACAATTACAATGGTAGATGCAATCACGAGAGTAAGAACAATAGGCACATAATGTAGGGGTGGAATTCTCTCTCGCTTTATTGATACTATCGTTTACAATGAGAGGGGCACCCGATATATATAGTGGTGAAGGAGAGAGTTCGGATTCGACCACATTAAAAAGAGATAGAGTCCTAACTATATTTAGTTTATGTTTTCTTATCTCATAACAATTATCTCTGTTAAGATTTTTATCTATACATATACGGTATTACCCGTAAGATTGCCACATGTGGGGTTAAGCGGCATGCGCATCGGGTTTTAGGGTTTTCTTCTTCTCGCGTACCCAATCCCCGTCTCCTCTCCCTCTCCGGCGGCGGCGGCAGCTCACGCGAAGCGAAGAAACCAGAGATGGCGACAATCGTTAACACGACGGAGGAGGATCCCATGCTGGCGGTGGTGCGCTTCACCGCCGAGCTCGCCTGGGCCGACGCGGGCCCCGACGTGGCCGAGCCGGAGGTTACCCGCCTCTGCATGGAGGCGCAGCAGCACATCCTCACCGGCCGATGGCTCGACATGGCGTCCCTCATGCTCGCCTCCGCCGACCTCCTCCTCCTCCCTCCGCGCCGCCCGGACAAAGGCAACGCTCCCCTCACTTTTCTCTGTCTCCCTACTGAACAAATAAATCTTGGAAGCTGTTCTTGAATTGAGCCTTCTTCTTCTTTACTGTGTGTTTGCTGTAGATCTCGAGTGCATCCTGGCAATAATCTGCAGCCTCGTCACCAAGGCTGGATCCGAGGATGAGGCCTTGCAGATCGCCGAGCTCATCTGCGCCAAGCTCGCCCAGCAGCCGGAAGACAAGCCGGTGCTGCGCCTCAAAGTGTAAGCAACAACCACGCATCGTTTCCTTTATGTCGTCACCTCCTATTTTGTTGGATTGGATCGGATCGTTTCTTGGACCCAAGGTTTCCTTACAATGCTTGGATTTTGCTTTCAATGTACGTATGCAGTCTGTTCAACCTGTACAATATGCTCGCGAGCCCCTACGGCAAGGCCTTTGTCTACAGGAAGGCGCTTGAGCTTGCCACCGCTGGGAAGGCTGCCGACTGCATCATTCCTACTTTCAAGAATATCGACAGCTTCGTGACCGACTGGGGCATCTGCAATTTGGAGCAGAGGGAGCTGTTCCTTGCTTTTGCCAGTATCCTCAAAGACCAGAAGGGGTGCGGCACACAAAGCTCTTTACTTTCTAGTTCCTTGCATTTGCTTATCAATATTTTAGCTGGCAGGATTTTACACTGATGTAATTCCGTCTTCTTGCAATGATTGACAGCATGAGCAAAGAGTACTTCAACTTTCTGAATAAGTACCTTGACACTTTCAAGGGAGCAGGCGATGAGGCTGATGCAATCGGTGATGCAAAGGAAGAAGCTGTTGCGGCGATCATTGAGTTCGTGAAGTTATCCGATCTTTATCAGGTACTTCTTTACTCGAGCTTACATCTCTGTTATTAAGGGTTTTTTTTTTTGGGGTGTGTGTGGAGAAAATTTTGGGGGGCTATAATGCCTAAAGCCTAAAGGGTTGATTTCTCGTGAGCTATGCTTGAGTATCTTCCTATCAGAATTGTAATGCAGAATACCAATATTTGTTTGACAAGCAAACATACACTAAACTTATCGGCTTACATGCAGTCTGCACATGTTTGTACTCCCAGTATATTCTCAAACACGTACTTTTGTGGTTATGAATTGAACCAGCTGATATAGTGATTAACATGTTCCTTACAAGCTTTCTACTTAGGGTGATGGACTGATTTTGTAATTTTTACCACCCTGTGCCACTACTACTGCATTGCATGACCTTATCTCTTCTGTCAGCAGTTGTGAAACTATGAGTCGATATCAAGCTTGTATCTTGACAAAATATACATATGGTTTAATGACACTTCATAACCTTGCACCGTTGCATACACTAAATCAATGCTCTGGATTAACGGAAATATGCTGCTATTGCAGTGTGATCTGCTCAATATGCCAGCTGTTGCACAGCTCGAGAAAGATGAAAAGTATCAACCAGTTTATGAGCTTTTAAAGATATTTCTTACTCAGAGGCTCGATTCCTATTTACAGTTTCAGACTGCTAACTCTACCATGCTCAAAGGTTATGGTATGTTCATCTGCTGAACCAATACTAATTATTTTATTTTTTTTACAAGTAAAATTTATGGCAAGCACATTGGTTTCATTTCTTGGATATCTAATGATGAACAATTGACAGGACTAGTTCATCAGGAGTGCATAACCAAGATGCGATTGATGTCTTTGCTTGATCTGAGCAGCCACTGCTCCGGAGAAATCCCTTATTCTGCAATCACAGACACACTTAAGGTAATTGACTGTTCCATCTTACCGTTTTATTGTTCAGCTGCTGAAGCTTTTTACTGACTTGTGTAATACTTTGTTAGATCAATGATGATGAAGTTGAATTTTGGATTGTGAAAGCAATTTCATGCAAGATATTGGATTGCAAAATTGATCAGCTTAATCAGGTTGTCATTGTCAGGTATTCAGATCTCTATGACTTTCTTCGCCAATCTTCATGTTTTAGCTATGTTTCAAGGCTTCGTAGTCCATACCACGATGTTATGTTCTTCTTTTGGTTAATACATGGTCTGGTGTGTAATTTCAGTCGGCATACTGAGAGGATCTTCGGGATGCCACAGTGGCAGATTCTACGTGCAAAACTTGGAGTTTGGAGGGTAACCCTTTTACATTTATCTTACCTCTGATTCACAATTTGATTAGCACATTTGCAAAAATTTCTTCAGTGATAACAAGAATTATTTCCCAGTTTCTTCTGCATGCCATATAGCGAGATGCATACTTTAACTCGTCTAGTGCACTGACCTGAAAACTGTTGGAGCGTTTATGGTGCAGCTGATTCTGTTTTCTTTGAAAATTCTTCCTCAGGGGAACATTGCTAATGCTATCAGCACAGTCCAAGGTAACAAAGTGACTGAAGAGGGGACACAGGTGATGCAAGGCTTGATGATCCGCTGATTGGATGGGGGGTCCTGAATTGAAATTATAACTTGAGAATAGATGAGCATTCTTTCTTCCGTACGAGACAAGTTGTAATGTGAATTACTTTGGTCCCGTGACCATGGTGATTATATCTTGGTTGCAGTGACATGCTAAGCAATCTCATGTTGCATGAATTTTGTAGACAGCCGTGGTTGAAGTCGGATGTTACAGAAGTATCAACATGATGGCAGTTTATTATTATAATTTTCCTTCCTAAGGTTAGCTTTGTGAATATGACATTATTTCGAACATCTAGTGTGATTTTTTTCGGGCTGTGCATATTTTTAACACAGATGTCTTGGGGTGATTTTCCATTTGGACGGTCCAGCTCAACGTTCTGGCATTCACAATTCGTCTTATCAACATTTTGTTAACCTGAAAACCTGCTTTCAAATGTAAGTTTATCTCATATATGAATATGCTCCGAAATGACTGAGCTTATTATCGTAACAAAATTTACAATACCATCCCGCCATATGAAATTCTCGATACTGACAGATAAAAAAGGCATTTTTTTTATTGAAACTCCCAAAACAATGTGTAACTACGCAAAAGATACAAACTTTGTATACATGTCGCCTTTTGGCTTTTGACCTGAAAAAATAAATACAAATTGCTACAACATGAGCATATACATGGGCACATGGCAAGGAGAAGGCTTTTGGGTAGATGCCGTACTACTAATTCTTGATCCTGTTTGCGGTAAAAAAAAAAAAATCTTGATCCTACAAAATATTTTCCCGGCAGTTGGGGGCACTGCAAAAGAGCTTCCACACGATATGGAGCAAACGCCCGAAGTTTCTCTTCTCAAGAGTTGCTTCTCAAAAGTAGTCAACCTGGAATGCATCTGCTCTTGTAAAGCCCAAATTTAAAGTCTTAACTGCTGCAGTATATGCCTGAAAAACCGCACCAACTATCAGCGAGCAAGATTAGCAGGATTGAAGAGTCTAGCATCGATATGCCAATACTATCAGATGATGTAAAATTATTGAGAGGGGAAACCGTGAAAATGATGGCAATGACGAATGCAAACAAATGGCAGTCCAAATTTTGGGGCACTCAGCAAAAAAAGATTTATAACAATGAATCTCATTTACAATCATTCCACTATAGTTATCTCTTTTCGATTTGAACATGTTTCTAATTATTCAGCTTGGTAAATCAACTGCAAATTATTCAAAGTTTGCGAAATGGAAATTCATTTCTGAATTGTTTATATTTTCCAAAAACTTGAGCTTACCTAGCAAAATAATTTCAAATACACATGATATAAGACAAATGTTTCCGGTCAATAAAAGGAAGTAGTTACAGTGACTAAACCCTAAAAGCCAGCTGTACCAACCGTAGTCCCATCAACCAAGGACTCAGGACAGATAAAAATTCAAATGAGTCACAATCAGAAGCCAATTAATTTAATACGGCGAGCCCTAAGATGGCACAGTTTCTGCGATTTTGTGGAGCAAATATTATTGGAATACGAAAGACAAGACAAAGGGAACCGAATAACTCTTTTGTCTATATGCTAGCGTAAAGCTGAAGGATGCAATAAATGGGAAACAACTAAGAATCCTGATGTAGAGAGTGAAAGTAGAGTTTGCAAAGCATTGAAAAGTAAAGAAAAAAAAGGAACCTGTCAAAGGAGTTAGTGCTTTGATGAACATAGCTGGTGATACTATTTAAGAGGAATAATCACATCCAGATTTGTCCCAACTTGCCATCCTTTAGGATAGACGAGATTCTCAGATCCAAATGGCACATGCCAGTTCAATATTTGAGAGCAGTCAGCAGGTACACCTTCCATCTGGCTTTCATCCTCCACTAGCTGCTCTACAAACGTGGTTCCCTGCAAAGTAACAGCCATCTCAGCTGTTATAATACATGCAGAAAGGCATTGGAAACAAAGTCCAAAACAGGGGAGCAAAAAAGGTCTCCCATTAGCATGTGTTTGATGGCTACACAGGCTATATTTTTAGCCTTTTTTTTCTCTATATGTGAAGATTCTTCACAACATGTAGAAGAATGTAGTGCTAGTCAACTAAAGAACGAAGAACATGCTATGTATCTCAGGAGATTGAAAAAGAAACAAGTTACTCACTTGGAAACCCTCTTTCACCACGTCCGGATGCCGGATTGAATTCCAGGCCAAATGGGACCTCGGTTTGGGATCCCAGAGCATCGTGCTGTTGAATGCGAAACCTGACATAGCAACATGAAATCTCCGGAGCTTGTTGCCATCCTCACTTGTATGCCATCCCACAACTTGGTTGTGTTTACATACAGGGCCTTCCAGCACCACACCATTTCTGCTTTCAGATATCACTGGAACAGGCCATGTGCCGAACCTCCTAATCATGACAGAGTTTGCACAGCAGAGATAAGTCAGCAACTCGATTTCTATGCAGTATCCAATTTTCTCCAGCGACACAAACACAACAAGGATTCAATGCCCCCAGTTGAATGTTTGCTCCAGCTAAGAACTTTCCTAAATGGTGAATCAATTACCAGCACTGAATTACCCATCACAACCTAGAAAGCGAATTTATTGATGCTACTGAGTTCTGAATCTGCAACAAGGAGAATGGTAAGAATTTTGAGCCCACTGTTCACTCGGCAAAAGTTTCAATCTTTAAGTCGATTCAGACTACATGCCAGCAAAAAAACACGGTTCCTTTTCATGTATAAACTAGATACCAAACTCGCTTTACCAAACTCGGATCTTAAGACAAGAACAATTGCAAAGGTCGGCAAAGATTGCAGCTTTCGCACGCATAGCATTGAATCTGAATGCGAGAATCGAGCAGGTGGTTGATTAGTACCTGATTTGGCGGAGGCGGTCGAAGAGCTGTAGGGAGTAGACGCCCTCCTCGTCGGCGAAGTAGACGATGCCGTCGAGTCGGTGGTTCTCCACCACCTCCAGGGCGGCATTCATCTGATGCGGGCGGTAGTCGACGGAAGAGGCGTTGCTGGCTGTGAGCTTGTTGCAGCAGCCGACGTAGCGGTGCATGACGGCGGTGCGGCGCAGCGCCGCGGCGGCCTCGGGGGTGGGCTTGCCGGCCTCGACGACCACCCAGAGGGCAGGCGGGTGCACGAGGCGCAACGTCTGGCCCATCCTGCTGAGGTAGTAGGCCTGCGACGCCCGGGCCCGCGTGGGCGTGACGACGATGAGCAGCTTGCTGTCGCCATGGTCGGCGGCGGCGGCCTGCTGTTGCTGTAGGTGAATTGGGCTGTGGATCGTGTGGTCGAATTGGGATGTGTTTGGTTCGGGTAGGTGCGGTCGGAGGGGGAGGTGGGAGAGGAAGTGGAGGAGGCCGAGGAAGGAGCCGAGGAGGAAGAAGGCGGCGAAGCGCGGGAGCGGGCGGCGGGAGAAGAAGAGGAAGGGGTGCGGGTAGTGGGGCGGGTTGAGGTGGTGGTGCGTTCTTGGGGAGGAGGAAGAGGAGTGGCGGAGCGGGGAGGAGGGAGGGAGGAGGAGGCGAAGGGGTGGTGGTGGCGGAGGAGGTGCTGCTGCTTCGCCGGCGAGTGCGGTCGACGGATCGACGCCATTACTGGGACCTAATAAAGAAGAGACGGAAGGATGGAGGAGATAAAGAAGAAGAGAAGAGAGGAGTTTGGGGCGCGATGCTGTTCGTGCTGGTGAAAGGGAAGGGAACCAAAGAATCAACTACTAGTAGCCCAGGAGGAGGAATCAATCATGGCGCGAATGGCGGGGGGATGCTGAAGCACTTGGTCCAATCGAAGAAGAAGAAGAAAGTTTGGCTTGGTTTGGTTTGGTCCGGTGGAAATGGAGGCTTCCGAGGTCGCCGCGGACCCAACCGGAGAAAAGTGAAGGAAGCGGAGGGGAAGGGAATACTACATTACAGCGGTGCAGTTCTACAGGGATGTAACTGTAAATAAACTAGACGGGCAACCAAGCAAAATGAGCCCAAATGGGAAAGCAACACCCACCCTAACCTCTTGCACGTTACTGTAACCCATCTACTAGTCTTAGCTAAAAACAGACTTCATTCTCTTGTTTCTGTCAAAAAAAATAGACTTAATTGCAATGATATGTACTTGAATACAGGTCATTCTAACTTTTAAATTGTGTTCTTAAATATATATGATTCTATAACTCCGACACAACTTAGCTGTTTTTTAATCTTTGCATACCCTGCCACTCATTATTCCTATTATTATTTGTTATTATGAAATAAGGTAACATACACCATTCAAGAATAATAAGTAAGCTAATGAAGAAAGGTGATTTAGTTATTTCTATATATGTCTTGATTGAAATATAAAATCCTAAAATATTATCTATTCAGAAACAGACTGAGTAATCATGTACTAATTAATAACTGTTTCTTGAAATTCAATGTGAGAAACCCATTAAAAGGAGTTTAGATGTCTCACATAAGTAGTACGTACTAGATAAGATAGCACCTAGGTAGGTAGGTAGGGATCGAGTCAGAGGGGTAGTAACTAAGTATGTGGTGACATGAAATTGACCGTGGAATTAAGTAACGTATTTGTTTTCCTCTGAGCTAGGGATCATCGATCTACGAACGTCAAGAAACTTACTCTCTCCGTTCATGAGCATATCCATTGCTGAGCAGATGTTATTTTAGTTCTTGTATTTTCATCAAGGCATACCCATAATTATTATATTTTTTGATGGTGTTCCCTACTCTAGTATATAATTATAGTAAATGACATTAAAAATAGCTAAAGAAGAGAGGTATATAAGAAAAAATGGTAAAATGTTACATCGAAATCATGGAATACTTACTTTCTTAAAGATGGGAGAGTTCCTGTGCTATGCTCGTTTTGAGCCGAGCCGGCGGTTCGGCTAGGCTCAATTTTTTTTTTTGCGTTTTGAGTCCTTCAAAAAATTCGTAATTACGTATCAGTCCTTTTCGTGTTTTTTTAAGAAGAGAACCTTAAAAAAAACGTGAATCTTTCGTGAGGGGATCCTAAATAAATACAAAAAAAATGTGGTGGCGTTTGGATCATTCCGGCTATTTTTTGCGAAAAGGACCTTTTCGATTTAGTACGATCGCGGATCCGATTTAGAAAATCGCGGATCTTTCGTGAGAGGTTCCTAAATAGATACCGGAAAAAAACGTGGTGACGTTTCGATCAATCCAGCTATTTTTTATGAAACCGAAAAAAAAACGTGGTGACGTTTCGATCAATCCGGCTATTTTTTATGAAAAGAACCTTTTCGATTTAACACGATCGCGGATCCTTCATAAGCGAACCCTAGATAGATGCGAAAAAAACGTGATTTCGTTTGTGTTCTTTCAGCCGTTTCGCTTATTTTTTCGATGATTTAAAAAAACATCGCCGAAAAAAAAAATTTCTACGAAAAACGACACGCGCGGCGTATTACGTCGCGAAAAGTTTCCTAGTAACATATATATATATATATATATTTAAGAACAAAACTTAAAGAACTAGAAGGGCGTGTGTTAGGAAACAGAGGGAGGGAGTAATTAGCAGCAAATAATTAATTAGTTGATGGATGCTAGTGGTATGTACGTAGCAGCGTGTTCAGGGTGGGAACAAACGGAAATGGAGGAGACGGAGTACGAGCGGCGGTCGGTGCTGCAGTGCTGGAAAGTTACCGCCCACGCGGCCACCCAGGAGGAGGAGGATGCGAGAATGAGCATGCACGCCGCCGGCGATGTGGGCCCGCCTCGCCACCGCAGCGCTACCTACCTACTTTCCCACCCGTACGTACGCCACAAGAGCATTAGCTGCGATCATATCATATCATAGGATGTGAAACACAGAAATTTCACGACTAGCTAAGCTAGTATGGAGTAGAAAGAAAGAGATCGAGAGAATTCATCTGCTGGCTTCGAAATGACGGCCATATATGCTGGCATCTCTGATTTCAGCTTAATTTCAACTACACCATCCACCAAACTTAATTGGCTGTCTGTCTGCCTGTATTACTAGATTTTTAATTAATTGTGACGCTATATATATACTCCACTTAGTAACAGCTAGAGGAAATTAAATACGTGTACCTGGGAGCTCTAAATTAATGAAATTTAAGTGTGAGGTCGCCGGCCTGAAATAAGAAAGTTGAGGAAAATTTCCATCGCTGTAAAATTTCTTCATTTGAAACAATTATATTATAAATTCTACACTCCAATTAAACAACCCTTGCTTATTAATGTAGGTTTCTTTTTCCTCCAAAATTCCTTTGTCCCAGAGATCGATATTGATCAATAATTCATAGCCCAAGTAATTAGGACATGTTTCGAACATGTACATGAGTTCTGCGCGAGATAGAGCGAAAATTCTCATGAATTAATGCTACTGTTGTACAAGGGTAGAGTAGGAGGGAGGGAAGCTTGGTTCGATCGCTAGCGTGTGCCTGGCATAATTAATTAAATAAATAAATAGCATATATAGTAAGCAAGGGACGAGGGAATGGAATTCGCTTCTTCTTCCTTGCTTGCTGTCGTCTCGCCTCGCCTCGCCATTCAATTCCTTGCTTGCTTTAATTCTGGCATGGCATGCAAGAGTGCATATACCTTCCCTCCTCCCATGAGCTATATATATGCATTGCTAGCTGCCTGAGACTACACATGTATACGTACGAACAATAGTACGAACATGCATGGCTAGCTAGTACTCTATTCTACGTACTCTACTCTAGCTATTATATTCTATATATATTAATTACTCGTTAGGGCAGGATATATCGCTGCCAATATCATATTGCATATATTGCAATATATGATTTGCGGTACCTACATATATTCTCAGATTCTCATAGTCCATAAACAGACAAGACATAAATTACACCCGGTGTTCAACATATCCTCTTCTACAGTTCTTCTAAAAGTAGAGACGTTATTAATGTAGTCGGCATTCGCACGGTTCGGAGCGTACATCCAGCTTCGATCCAGGTACACTACGCATATAACAATATTAGTGTTAAATATGTAATACACTAGAAGTGCTCATATGTACATCTTAAATTGGAGTACAAATTAACTACCTAAACCTCCCTAAATCATAGTCATGCTAGGCTTGTTTAGTTTGCTTCCAATGGTTACCAATGTTTGTCTTACCAAATTTTAGTAGTGTTAACTAAATTTAGCAAGCATTTGGTTTGCTACCAAATTTTCATAAGATTCCCTTCTCCCTTAGTTCTCTAGTTTATTTTCTTGCCAATCTTTGGGCAAAACATTGGTAACTATTTTTGTGACCAAATTTAATTTCGTAATGCCAAATATTGGTAAGGTTCGGTGAGGCAAATTTGTCATCAAACCAAATAGACCCACCAAACTAGCTATATCTAAATCAAACATCTTCAATTCTCTTTTTAATAAGCTAGCTACATCTTGATTATAATGTAATTACAACCAATTAATACCTTAGATCACAAAAAACAATTAGATCTACAAGCTAGATCTAAACCCCTCATCAATTCTATGTTTGCCAAGTTAGATCTTGAATATAATACAATTAGAACCAAGTACTAACTTTAGATCACTAAGAATAAATGGATCTGCAATCACCCTTCTAGATCAATATGGTCTTCTTTCACCAGATAGCCTCATAGCTGTAGCCACATCAAAAGTTCTCCCGATCGAAACCCTAAAAACACTAAGTGGGTCAGGCTCTGTAGTACATATATATTCCTAGGTAACATCACAAATGGTTTTATCCAAGAACCATTAGTGATGAGGTTCATCGATCCCACAGACGGTTTTTTGCTAAAACCGTCTATGATGTCAATCAAGCCATCACCGACGGTTTTATCTAAAAACCGTCAATGATGTGCATGTATGCCATCACCGACGGTTTTAGCCAAAAACGTCAGTGATGATACTTAATATTATAGACGGTTTAAGCTAAAAACCATCAGTGATGTGCATGCATCTCATCACAGACAGTTTTGGCCAAAAACTGTTGGTGATGTGAACCTCATCACTGACGATTTTTAGATAAAGGCGTCTGTAAGGAGATGCATATACATTATTGATAGTTTTATGTGAGAACCGTAATTGAGGAGAAATTAATCTAATATAATCCTTTTTAGTAGTGGCGTCCTCCTGTCTGTGTAGTACATATATGTATAAAGAAAGCTCTTTGCTTGCTTGTTAGGCAGGCAGCTGGCAGGCACATGGATGGCCAACATTCAGTCAGGCCTGCCTGCACGGTGAGGTCAAAGCATATATATGTTGCTGTCTGCCAGCCGAACCCACCTAGCTAGTCAACGACTCTCCCGAAGGGTACGTTTTACAAACAAAGTACTGCAGAGTAGCCTGCTTCTGTGATTCGCATCACTCATCAGATCGTTGTTCTAGAGTACTTCTATTTGGTCGTAGGGCAAATCTGAACATGCGACATGCCAGCCTAGTTAAAGTCCTACAGACTTTAGCTAGGAGGATGGACTACGTACGTACTACTTTACTGGTGTACGTACGTAGCATTACACGTACGTACGTACAAATGCCGACGTACGTACCTGGCCCTAGCTAGTCAGGATTGGAACCATCACAAAGTACGTATAAGCTAGAGTGCATCGCTATCAGTATCACCGATCGAGCGAGCAATTAAACCAAACGATACCAGAATGCTAGCTCTGCATGGGACCGCGCGACCGACTCAGAAAAGAAGGAAATTTTGCTTGGACTGAAAACAAAACAATCTTCAACACTTTTTCGGTTTGAGTTGACAGCAGCAGAAGTAGATGGGATCCCGACCGGCCGACCTTCTTCTAACAGAATTTGCCAACCCATCTCTCTCTCTCTCTCTCTCTCTCTCGCTCTCCCTTTCATACAAGCGCGTGCAAGCGGTTCAACTGAGCAATTAGGCCCTATTTGAAAAATTCTAGCTTCATTATATTCGTGAAACTGAAGCTATGAGTACATTAAGAGTATTTAGATGAATCATCCTATTTACATTTTAGACTAAAAATATAAACTTAATTTACTTTATTTTAACCTACAAGTTTCAGATTTCAGGTGAACCTGGAATCTGGAGCTCTACCAAACAGACCCTTAATATACAATCAAGAGCTGCAGGGCACTTGGACCGAGTTTTTTTTGCCGGTCCGAGGTATGACGAGTACGGTCCGATCCAAAACTCAACTCGACACGAAATGGGCTGGCGGTATGACACTATATCACGGGCCATGTCAGGCGCGAGACAGGACACGATCGGCGGCCTGGCCTGGCACGACACTGTAGCATAAACCGTGCCGAGGCCGATGACCCAGGCATGAAGAAGAAGCTCAGCATGATGATCACCGACCCGCAGAGCATGAGCGTCATAGACACACCCAGCAACATAGACGCTGTCGTCCCTGCCACCGACACCTGAGAGAGACGGGTAAGACAGGAGAGAGAGCTGAGAGAGATTGAAAGACGGTGCAAAAAACTGCTCTCTCTCTCTCACCTGTTTCTCTCAATCTCTCTTAGTTTTCTCTCACCCGTCTCTCTCAATCTCTCTCGCCTGTCTCCTTACTCTCTTTCTTCCCCATTGGCCCCCTCTCGCTCATGTTCAGCATATCCCCCTCGCTCTCTGTAACTATTCAAAAATAAATAAATTTTAGTTCTTTTTTTCATAATTTCTTTGTCCACTGCCTCAACTCTATGCGTCTTCGGCTCTTATCTTCTCGTCGCAATAGTGCAAATGGGCTAGATTTGGGCCGACACAGTATGAAGCAGGCACGAAGAACAAATGGGCTGTGCCTGGGCTCGCTAAAGACTAGCCGGGCTGGTATGGGGGCACGACAGGCCGTCGCGGCCCAGCACAGTTCAGGCACGAAATACGGTAGGCCAGTACCGAGCCGGTCCGACATGGCACGATGCCCACGTCTATAGGTGGTGTTAATTAGAATCAATTGTAGAACCGAACAGCGGTGAGTGACAGACAGCGATGGAACTCATGTGAATTGAGAGTGGCCATTGCAAACTAAGTAAATCCTTGGCATAGTACAACATGATCTTGAGATTCTGACTTTGTACCAAAGGCAAGACACAAGAAAGAGTCAGTGAGTCATCACGCACCAAGAAACAATTAAAGATCACAGGCATGCTACCAAACCAAACCCTTTTTTCTTTCGTCTCGTCTCGTTTCGTTTCTCTCCACAACAATTTAATTAACTTCCAAGCTACTACCAGGCAGGCATGCATGCATGCATCCGATCGAGTTCATAATTAGGAGGACAAGAGCTTGCAAACGCTTCCAAAATGTGCAACAACGAATTAACTACGTACCTAGGCCGGCCGGCCTGATTCGACGAGGAAATAAATAAATAAATAAATAGCCCAAAAAGATAGGTAAGCCCCCCAATAACTCGATGATCAGCTAGCTAGTACCGACCGATCGAGTAGTACGTGTATTTGAACAAAAAATAATTACAACTAACTCTTTAAGACTAGTGGAGTCCGTGTTACGCAGTAGATCAATGCTACCATTTATATATATGTGGAGTTGAATAAGGTGGCTTCTCTCTCTCTTTAAGAAAGACTCGCCGAAACCGAAAGTTTATTATTATCAATCACAACTAACTTCTTTTAAAGTAGTAAAGTAAGGACAATAGCTCTACTTCTTATCAATCACAACTAACTTCTTATAAAGTAGTAAAGAAATAAGGACAATATATGAGCTCTACTTCATTTTAGTAACAGAAGAAGAGAATATAACACCAATTAATTAAGCTAAAAGAAGTACAGGGAGGGACACAACTTAAGCACCGAAACAACCACCACACACCGCCTGCACTACAAGCACCTAAAAAGACAACACCACATATAACTAAACTACACTAATAATTCTAAGGAAACAAGCTCAGGTCAACATGCATGCACCACCGTCACTCGAACAACAAGTTATATATACTCACCTCGAATATATGGAAGGTCTGGCCGGCGCTAGCAGCTAGGTTGCCTGTTGCAACCTCAGAAGAAATTAAGAAGCTCGATCGATCGATCGGCGCCCTAACGAGAGGCCGGAGATCTCAAGGAAGGAGAACCCTCCTGAGACAAATCAAGCACCGACGACTAATGTCGACGAGACGGCCGGGGTGCTACAAGGAAAATGAATTGAAGGCGCTTCTGTACGACGTATCGCTACTGCGCTGCGGGTGCCTCCATGCATATGTCTCCCTCAGGCAGCGGACAAGTCGCGAACCAGTGGCCGGCCGGGCCGGTGTCATGGCAGTCGAAGCACTTGCCATCAAGCACTTGCGACGACGAAGGAGAGTTTCACCATTTCGCTGCTATGTATGTAACGGACCGTCCTTTTTAGGGGGTGCGTAAAATACCAACACAGCTACTCAGGAATTTAGCTGTCGGCACACAAGTGTACATTGCCTGATAAAAGAGCGACTGCGAATGTTTGATAGATGAAGTTAGGGGCCTAATGGCCGAAGTTTTACAAAAGAGTGCACCCTGCACTTAAATTACATCACAAAAGTTCCACAGGAAAGATTCGAGCGGCAGATCAAGGCCTTTAAAACCAAACGTCGTCATCTCCTACTAACTCCTGGAAGTCTTCATCTTCATTGAAATCTAGGGGGGGGGTTAGGAAGCAAGGGTGAGTATACAACCGTACTCAACAAACCACACGAAAATTCTGAATATTACATGTAGGAATAAACAAGGTAGGCACAGGTTTAAGTATCGTGGATGCAAGTTGTAAATTATCCATTTTCATTTTACATTTGAAACACAAATCAAAAATAGCAGTATAATCATGGGGGGGGGGGGGGGTTCATTTGCAAAGTTCACATCATCGCCAAATTTTAATTAAGAAAACTACAGGGATGCAGTTGAAGGTATCACCCTAAATTAACTCAGCTTCATTAACCGGAAGCACGGCGTATTCGAATACCATTAGTGTCACTCTGCAGAGGTGCTCAGCTTTACCCACAAGATATCATCGGCCGTAATGCCACCGGATTAACGCGCAACTTTTATGCACGCGGCCGGACCGAGATTAATCATAGCATTTCGTTGGACTTCCCTTTCTTAGCTCCTACCCAGTAGGCTAAATTGGGCCCACAGCACCCCAGGATCCCACGGGCCAGTGCGGGATTAGCGGCCTGGTTACGGTGGACACCTACTGTTGTGAGAACCGATGGCCGCACCATTCCCGTTCCACCCCGGTCGCTTAGCGGCCCATTCTCTCTCCAGAATCGGGAGCTACTTCCTGTAGGTATTCAAAAGGGGAGTACAATGTACTGAGCTATGTTGGGCCAAATCAACGGAATTGGCCGGCCCAACTTGTGGTTGAGCGGGATCTGAAGTTATTTACTTTGCCCAAGGCATCGGTCCTTAAATGCCAAAGATTCGGCCAAATGACATTCCACAACCCGTTGGTACCAACTGTACCACCGCCAAACCACAACCTGGCCTCGTCATCGGCTGGGGATTGGGCCAGTATCCACCTCTCGTGGTCCGCCCAATTAGGGACCCCGAACCGTAGCAATTTTTGGAAAATCACCCGAGCCATCCCTCGGAGATTTTAAGCTAATTCAACTAAAAGTGAGATTATAATTATTGCTATTCTACGGTGGTTCAATATTTTATAACCTAGGGTTATAAAGGGAATTAGGGCATAACAACGGTTTTAACATTTGGTATTATCTAAGCATGTCATTCAAAACTACCACATTTTCTAGTTTTCTGAAATACCAAAATAATGCAATACAGAAATATATACATATAATTATATGGAACCGGGTTCAATATGTTCAAGGAGTGTGGCTTGCCTTCTTGAAATGAAAGTTCGCCTAAAGAGAAGTCATCGGCGTAGTGTCGGTCTCGTCGCCTCTGCTCTGCTCCACGTCACGACTCAAGAGTGGCTTCGACGTCGAATCTAACGCGAGAATATCGTCGAATAAATGAACGAACAAAACAATAAAAAGAAAAGAAAACGAAAAGAAATAATACAAGAAAATGGCGAGAGGCGAAGGAGTATATATGGACATTTTCGAATTTAAAGACTAATCTCGGTTTCAAATCAATTTAAAACCGAAGTTTAGTTTTCGCCGACCTGAGCTAACTCGGCACTATGTGCCTGTGTGGCTTTTGCCTTCAGCATGACTCATCTATGTGGCGAGTGATTAGCGAGAACAGCGGCGTGCGAGCTGGAAGCAGCGCGAGGTCGCGTCTTGAGCCAGTGGTGGCAGCTGGCCGAGAGAGGGCACGCTGATTGACGGGGCCAAGATCGGCGAGAGGAGGAGGCGGTCGGTGGCGCTGCGGCGAAACTTCGCGGAGCGAAGAAGAAGCATCACAACTCGGCGATTTAGTGGTCGGAGATGGAAGAAGTAAGGGAAGTGAAGAGCTTACCGTAGGAAGTGCAAAGCGATGAAAAATGAGCTCGGTGAGTGTGTTTTATAGCCGGAAATGAAGTGTTCGCCATGATTAGCGAGGACTCTGAACGGCGAGGAGGAGCTCGAGGCATCGCGGAGAAGTGATGGGTGGGCGCGGCGTGATGATGCGGTGCGGCGGCGACTCGACAGTGCAAAAAGTGACTAGACGGCGGCCAGCGCTGAGTACCGTGCTCAACGGAAATGGCGATGAGGCTGTGCATGGAGGCGGCAGAGCTATTTCGGGAAGAAAACAGCGTCGTTGTAGGCGCAGGTAGAACTCGCGGACTCGTCTGCGCAAGGTTTTGGGCGAGAGAACGGAGGAAGCATGCGGTAGAAAGGAAATGGTCGGGCGATGCAGCGGGTAAGACGACATTTGTAACGGAACGGGCCAAGAAGCAGGCGGGCGTGTGAAGGAAATTGGTCGGGCAGGAGTTCTTGGGCAGCGTGGCGCGTCTTGAGGAGTCGGCCAGGAGCAGCGGGAAAACTGGCCGGATGCGGAGAGATGAAGTCGGCCAGAGTTGGCGGGAGTTTGAAATGAGAAGCATGCGTTCCGAAGAACAACTGGCAATCTCGTCCCCGAGATTTACTCCGTCTGGGGAAAAAGGTTGGGAAAATTTTGCTGCAGCTCCGACTCCTTTTCCCAGGTGGTTTCCTCTAATGTGTGATTTTTCCATAGTACTCGGCATACTCTGATATTCCTGTTCTTGAGTTCCCTCTCAATGGTTTCAATGATTTGGACCGGCTCTTCGTGATATGTCAAATCTTCCTGTAGGTTAATACCTTCCAACGGTACTTGATCCGTAGGTTGCCGGAGACATTTTCTCAGCTGGGATACGTGAAACACATTATGTACCCGAGATAATTCCGAGCTGAGTTGTAATTTGTAGGCTACTTCTCCAACTCTGCTGATGATTTGGCAAGGTCCCACGTACCTAGGTGCCAATTTCCCTTTAATCTGAAATCTGCGTACTGGCTTGAATGGAGTCACTTTTAAATAGACAAAATCTCCGACTTGGAAATTGATATCCTTACGTCTGTTATCTGCGTAACCCTTCTGTCGTTCTTGCGCCACTTTTAGGTTTTCTCTGATAATTCTCACGTGGGCTTCTGTGTCATGAACAAGCTGGGGTCCAAAGAGTTGTCTTTCTCCTACTTCTGTCCAATTCAGAGGAGTTCTGCATTTTCTGCCATATAGAGCCTCAAAGGGTGACATCCCTAGACTGGCTTGATAACTGTTATTGTAGAAAAATTCTACGAACGGCAGGCACGTAGCCCAAGATGCTCCATATGTTAAGGCACATGCCCTCAACATATCTTCCAATATCTGGTTTACTCTTTCCGTCTGTCCATCAGTCTGTGGGTGGTAAGCTGTACTAAACGTCAAGTCGGTTCCCATTGCTTCATGTAGGCTCTCCCAGAATTTTGACGTGAACTGAGTTCCTCGGTCTGACACAATCTTTTTAGGAATCCCATGCAGCCTTACTATCTGTGTGAAATATAATTTCGCTAATTTGTCTCGACCAAAAGTCTGCTTGATTGGAATGAAATGAGCTACTTTGGTCAGTCTGTCTATTATTACCCAAATAGCATCAAATCCTTGTTGAGTCTTAGGCATTCCCGTGATGAAGTCCATTCCAATTTCGTCCCATTTCCATTCTGGAATCGGGAGTGGTTGTAGTAAGCCAGCGGTCTTTTGATGGTCGATCTTAACCTTTCGACACACATCGCAACATAAGACATGCTCTGCTATTTCCTTTTTCATACCCTTCCACCAATATTTCTTCCGCAAATCTAGATACATCTTTGTACTTCCGGGGTGCATGGAGAGTTGGGATGAGTGAGCTTCTGTCAAAATCAATCCTCTTATATTCTTATCATTTGGAACACATATACGGTTATGGAACCGCAATATGCCTTGTTGATCTTCTGAGAATTCTGAAGGGGTGATGTCTACCATCTCCTTTCTGTATTGTTGGATCTCCTCATCCTTTTGCTGAGCTGATTTAATTTGATCCAAAAGGTTTGGATGAATTTCAATTGAATGTAAAAATCCCTCTGATACTATTTGTAGATTGAAGCGCCCGCTTCGATCAGAATCGTGGGGAATATCTGCTGCCTGGGTTATGTGATGGCATGCTTTTCTACTTAGGGCGTCGGCTACCACGTTAGCCTTTCCTGGATGGTACTGGATGTCCAAGTCATAATCATTAATCAGCTCCAACCACCTTCTTTGTCGGATATTCAAGTTGGGTTGGGTGAACACATACTTTAGGCTTTTGTGATCCGAGAACACTTCACATCGGTTTTCCAGCAGGTAATGTCTCCATATATTTAATGCATGTACCACTGATGCCAATTCCAAGTCATGTGTTGGGTAATTTTCCTCATGTGGTCTTAATTGTCGAGAGGCATATGCAATGACTTTCCCATTCTGCATCAACACACAACCTAAACCCCGCTTTGATGCATCACAGTAGATTTGAAACTCCTTATCTGGCTCGGGGAGTACAAGGAATATTGGGGCCGTGGTTAATTTTGTTTTTAATTCTTGGAAACCTTTTTCACACTTCTCAGTCCACTTGAAAGGGTTATCCTTTTTAAGCAGTTGAGTTAATGGCTTCGATATTTTAGAAAACCCCTCGATGAATCGCCTGTAGTACCCAGCTAATCCAAGGAAACTTCTGACTTCTGATACTGAGGTAGGTTGTTTCCACTCCATAACTGCTTTCACCTTTTCCGGGTCTACCTTTACTCCATCCTTAGTGATAATATGTCCTAAAAAGGAGATCTCACTTAACCAAAAGTCACACTTGGAAAACTTGGCATACAGCTGATGTTCTCCGAGTCTTTCCAAAATTAAGCGCAAGTGTTCTTGATGCTCTGCTTCGTCCTTCGAGTATATTAGTATATCATCTATGAATACTACGACAAATTTGTCGAGGTAGTCCATGCACACTTGGTTCATCAAGTTCATGAAATATGCCAGAGCGTTGGTAAGTCCAAATGGGACAACTGTGAATTCGAATAGACCGTATCTGGTGGTGAACGCTGTCTTTTCTCGGTCCTGTTCTCTGACCTTCAATTGATGGTATCCTGTCCTCAAGTCTATTTTCGAAAAGACTTTGGCGCCTCTTAGTTGGTCAAATAGATCATCGATCCGAGGCAATGAGTATTTATTTTTGATGGTCACGGCATTCAGAGCTCGGTAATCAACGCAAAGTCTCATACTTCCGTCCTTCTTCTTGACAAATAACACTGGAGATGCCCACGGTGACACGCTAGGTCGGATGAATTCTTTTTCTAACAGCTCGTCCAATTGTCTTCTTAGTTCCTTCAATTCTCTGGGTGCCATATGATACTGACGCTTGGTAATGGGTTTAGTCCCAGGGACTAACTCTATGGCCAACTCTATACTCCTATCCGGGGGTCTTCCTGGTAATTCTTCGGGGAACACATGGGGATATTCCCGAACAATGGGTACTGTGGATATCTTTGAGGTGAGGGCGTTGATACTTCCTTTGTTACTCTTTGCGTACCTAGGATCTGTCCGAACTGTCACTCGCTGCCCTTCCTCATTCTCTATTGTTATTATTTTATGTTCACAATCTAGTCTTGCCTTGTGTCGAGATAGCCAATTCATACCTAGGATGATGTCTAATCCTTCCATTTCTATCACCAGTAAATTGGCCTTGAACTTAACCCCTTGTATGATTAATTCCATGTCCTCACACTTGAATCGTGTCGTTAATCGACTCCTGGGTGTTTGGAAAGTATATGGTGTGGGCAAAGAGAGATAGGGAAAACCATTCTTGCAAATGAAAGCCAACGAAGCGAAGGAATGGGTTGCACCGGGGTCAAAAAGAACCAAAGCTGACTGAGATTGTACTTGGAACTTACCGATTATGACGTTTGTGGCTCCCGCCGCTTCTTCTGCTGACACATGGTTGATCCTTCCTTGGAAATTCCTGGGGTTGCTCGGACCTCTGATGCTAGTGGTCTGCTCTGTTTTCACTTGTCCCCTTCCTTGTAGCAGCCCTTGCGGTTGCCTTGGCGGCTGGTACGGCACGAGTTGCTTGTTTGATGTCATGGAGTTCGAAGCTTGCGTCTTGGCCACTTTTCTGGGTAAGGTCCTCTTTGGGCAGGCTTGCCAGAAATGTCCCGCTTCTCTGCAGTGGAAGCAGATAGCTGGCTTCTGAGGGCAATCATTGGCATAATGATTCCCATTGCATTTGAAGCATCTCACAGAGGCGGTGGAGCAAATGGCGAGGATGGCCGTGGTCGGATCGTATTCTGTCTCTTTCTTGAGGAAGTGGGGTTGGGATTTGATATCCTTCCTCCAAACACTCCTGAGTTCTGCACCTTAAGTTGCTGCACCTTCCTCTTGCGGGTATCTTCTAAATCGTTTCGAGTCTCTTCTGTAATCATCAATTTGTCCACCATTGTCGCTAAGTCCTTGAAATCTAGTGCTGCAATATGAAACTTCAGGTTTTTCTGCAGTCCCTCAAAGAACCTTTCCATTTTCTTAGCCTCGGTGTCCACCTCTCCCGGGGCATAACGGGACAGTTGGTTGAACTGATGATAGTATTCCAGTACTGTCCTCCCTCCTTGGCGTAGCGCCAAAAACTCCCTTCTCTTTGATGCCATTAGGCCTGCCGGAATGTGGGCCTTCCGGAAGGCATCTTCAAATTCTTGCCATGTTACCTCCTGTCCATTCCTCCCTGTTTGGTAATTCATCCACCAAGATGCTGCCTGCCCTTGCAACTGGTGGGAAGCGTATAATACCCGCTCCCTCTCTGAACATTGAACCGTGTTGAGCTTTCGTTGGATGTCGCGGACCCAATCATCGGCGGCTAGGGGTTCGGTTGAACTGGAAAAGGTTGGGGTCTAGTCTTTTGGAAGTCGGACCACCGCGTACCCCCTACATTTCCTCCTTGATGCAAGAACCTCCTTGTGGTTGACCTGCCTTTGTCATGAAGTTGATCCATCATTCTCTCCATTAGCTGCGCCTGTTGCCTCTCAGTCTGATATCTGTTCCTCTCCATGGTCACGAGAATCTGAGCTAGAGTGGGAGGATTCCCTGCTGTTTCTGCCTCTTCACTTTGGTGCGAGCCAACTCCTGCCATTCTGCTATCACTTGCTCGATTCTGCAGCAGGTTTTAGGGAACACAGAAGGTAAGTAAGATTTAGAGTATAGGTAAGAGTAGAATGAATAGGTAAGAGGCTTAGATGAAGGGAAGGAGCTTTTGAGTTTGGTAAGGTTATACAGATATTTTAGGACAACACAAAATATCAAAAATTAGGGAACATACTTTTTTCATATTTTTATGGAGTGATACCCGGTACCGTCTTAAGGTCCAGTATGACCCATGTTACACTACCAAAAGTCTTATCACAATAGTGGCGCGATCTAGATCTAACGATCTATCACGGCGGAAACTCCTTGTCGTCGTCGAGCTGGGTCAGGTTCACCACCTAAAAGCGACTAATGAGAATTTCTAGGGATGAGTAAAACCTATGTGTCATCTGCTAATACGAAAGTTTTGAAGGCAGTTGAGAGTAGAAAACTCAAATCAATTTTTGGGATACGGAGATTTAGATAAGGCAGAGGGAGGTCAGAAGAAGAAGATAGCAAATATGCTTATTTGTTTTTGTAAACTGTTTTCTTTAAGTTTAAATAACCCTTTTTGAAAAACAATCCCTAAACTACCTTAAGGTCTTGATCTACTGGTCAAATCGGGCTCAGATACCACTTGTAACGGACCGCCCTTTTTAGGGGGTGCGTAAAATACCAACACAGCTACCCAGGAATTTAGCTGTCGGCACACAAGTGTACATTGCCTGATAAAAGAGCGACTACGAATGTTTGATAGATGAAGTTAGGGGCCTAATGGCCGAAGTTTTACAAAAGAGTGCACCCTACACTTAAATTACATCACAAAAGTTCCACAGGAAAGATTCGAGCGGCAGATCAAGGCCTTTAAAACCAAACGTCGTCATCTCCTACTAACTCCTGGAAGTCTTCATCTTCATTGAAATCTAGGGGGGGTTAGGAAGCAAGGGTGAGTACACAACCGTACTCAACAAACCACACGGAAATTCTGAATATTACATGCAGGAATAAACAAGGTAGGCACAGGTTTAAGTATCGTGGATGCAAGTTGTAAATTATCCATTTTCATTTTACATTTGAAACACAAATCATAAATAGCAGTATAATCATGGGGGTTCATTTGCAAAGTTCACATCATCGCCAAATTTTAATTAAGAAAACTACAGGGACGCAGTTGAAGGTATCACCCTAAATTAACTCAGCTTCATTAACCGGAAGCACGGCGTATTCGAATACCATTAGTGTCACTCTGCAGAGGTGCTCAGCTTTACCCACAAGATATCATCGACCGTAATGCCACCAGATTAACGCGCAACTTTTATGCACGCGGCCGGACCGAGATTAATCATAGCATTTCGTTGGACTTCCCTTTCTTAGCTCCTACCCAGTAGGCTAAATTGGGCCCACAGCACCCCAGGATCCCATAGGCCAGTGCGGGATTAGCGGCCTGGTTACGGTGGACACCTACTGTTGTGAGAACCGATGGCCGCACCATTCCCGTTCCACCCCGGTCGCTTAGCGGCCCATTCTCTTCCCAGAATCAGGAGCTACTTCCTGTAGGTATTCAAAAGGGGAGTACAATGTACTGAGCTATGTTGGGCCAAGTCAACGGAATTGGCCGGCCCAACTTGTGGTTGAGCGGGATCTGAAGTTATTTACTTTGCCCAAGGCATCGGTCCTTAAATGCCAAAGACTCGGCCAAATGACATACCACAACCCGTTGGTACCAACTGTACCACCGCCAAACCACAACCTGGCCTCGTCATCGGCTGGGGATTGGGCCAGTATCCACCTCTCGTGGTCCGCCCAATTAGGGACCCCGAACCGTAGCAATTTTTGGAAAATCACCCGAGCCATCCCTCGGAGATTTTAAGCTAATTCAACTAAAAGTGAGATTATAATTATTGCTATTCTACGGTGGTTCAATATTTTATAACCTAGGGTTATAAAGGGAATTAGGGCATAACAATGGTTTTAACATTTGGTATTATCTAAGCATGTCATTCAAAACTACCACATTTTTTAGTTTTCTGAAATACCAAAATAATGCAATCTGAAATATATACATATAATTGTAATGAACTGGGTTCAATATGTTCAAGGAGTGTGGCTTGCCTTCTTTGAAATGAAAGTTGGCTTAAAGAGAAGTCGTCGACGAGTGTCCGGTCTCGACGCCTCCGCTCCTGCTCACGTCACGACTCAAGAGTGGCTCGACGTCGAATCTAACGCGAGAATATACGTCGAATAAATGAACGAACAAAACAATAAAAAGAAAGAAAAACGAAAAGAAATAATACAAGAAAATGGCGAGAGAGGCGAAGGAGTATATATGGACATTTTCTCGAATTTAAAGACTAATCTCCGATTTCAAATCAATTTAAAACCGAAGTTTAGTTTCGACGACTGATAGCTAACTCGGCCGTGTGTGTGGTGTAAGGTTTTCTGCGCCGCTCATATGACATCACGCGCTGTGCGGTGATGGCGAGGCAACGGCGCTGCGAGCCTCGAGAAGCGGAGGCTAGCATGCGCCCAGGTGGCAGCGGCCGAGAGAGGGCACGCTGATTGACGGGCCCAGCGATCGGCGAGAGGAGGAGGCGGTCGGTGGCGCTGATTTAAAACTCACGGAGTCAAGAAGAAGCATCACAACTCGGCGATTTAGTGGTCCGGAGATGGAAGAAGTAAGGAAGTGAAGAGCTTCAGTAGGAAGTGCAAAGCGATGAAAAATGAGCTCGGTGAGTGTGTTTTATAGCGGAAATGAAGTGTTCGCCATGATTAGCGCGAGGACTCGGAATGGCGAGGAGGAGCTCGAGGCATGCGGAGAAGTGATGGGTGGGCGGCGTGATGATGCGGTGCAAAGCGGTGACTCGGACGGTGCAAAAGTGACTAGGCGGCGCCGGCGCTTGAGTACCGGTGCTCAACGGAAATGGCGATGAGGCGTGCATGGAGGCGCAGGAGCTATTTGGGAAGAAGACAGCGTCGTTGTGGCGCGAGGCTGGGCTGGCTGGACTCAGTCTGCGCAAGGTTTTGGGCCGAGAGAACAGAGGAAGCATGCGGAGAGAAAGGAAATGGTCAGGCGATGCAACGGGAAGACAACATCATATAACGGAACGGGGAGCAGAATTCAAGCAGGACGACGTCGAAATTGGGTCAAGGAGTTCTTTGGGCCATGTGGCGCGTCGAGAGAGTCGCCAGGAGCGCTGGAAAAACTGGCTGGGTACGGAGATGAAGTCGGCCAGAGTTGGCGGAGTTTGAAATGAGAAGCATGCGTTCGAAGAACATTTGGAAGCAGAAGATGCAAATAAAACCAGATTAAGTCGAAGTAAAATCCAAGAAGATCAGGGGAAATCCAATTAAGAGCAACAAATCCATTTTGAAGTTTTCAGGATGTTTCAATGTATGATACTCATGAAGAGTAACTGTGCTGCATGAGCAATCAAGATGAAGGTGTACATCAAAACACAGGGGTGTAGGTTGCTGTTGATCTTGGTATCATCGACACATGCAAGGACTAGATTGTATTAGCTGCGATCTACCAAGGGATACCGGAGGATTTTTTGATAATGGAAGATTTTATTGATTTCAAGAGCATTACATCAAGATGATACAAAACCTTGAAAAGTACTTCCGGCCTCTGCTTAACATGAAGCACACAGCCAAACACGAAGAAAAAGCGAACACACACACTCTAGTGACTATCAATCCGAAGACTAGACCACCACCCATGAGCCTGGGAATAAAAATCCATGGCCACCCGCGCTAAGCACTGCGTAGCCTCCACCAAAGTAGGTCGCATCTCCACCTTCTGCAGCACAGCCCATGTACGGAGCCAATGGATAATAGCAAAAATAACCTACAAAGGAGACGAATTTGTTTTCTTTTTAAACACTTTATTATTCCTGCTTAACCATATAGACCAACACGAAGTTGCAGCGCCAAGGAGAACAAGGTTTCTAATTTTTTTATGAAAACCACAAATCCAACTTCTAAACATATGAGCAACGCTTGTTGGACTAGATATGCGAAAGCCAAATAAATTAAGGTCCAAAGCAGTGTGCAAAACAGCAGGTCAAAGAACAAATGCCTAATTGTTTCAGGTTCGTAACAAAAGCAACATGTTCTGCTTCCTCTCTTAAGATACCACAAGAACACCTTAATTTTTAGTGAAGCTTTAAGTTTCCATAATTGTTTATTTAAATTTAGCACACCACTTTTAATCAAGGTCTGATAATGAGATTTCACCGTAAAATGAACATTTTGGCACAAATTCCAGCGGAACTCATCATCCATCTGAGTTAAATTAATGTTTTCAATGCATGAAAGTAGTCCAGTCCAAGCCACTAATTTTGGTCCAATCAATGACCTTCACCAAGAGATGTTTGGTTGATCAGTTATGAAGACCTCAGCAATGGTTATAAACTCCCTTCTAACAATACTATATAGTCCCGGGTATTGATCTTTAAGTGGTAAATGTCCAAGCCATCTATCCTCCCAGAATCTCACCTGTGATCCATTATTGATCTTGAAGGAACCAAAGCGAAGAAAATAATTCTTTACCTTCATCAAACTGGACCAGAAATGAGAATCTCCTGATCTCCACTCCGCCTGAACTAAAGGCTTAGAGCCTAAGTATTTATCCTAAGCAACTGTTGCCAGGTACCCTCAGTTGTTAAAAGTTTAAATAACCATTTACTTAAAAGGGCAATATTCTTAATGTTCAAATCATGGATCCCAAGACCTCCTTGATCTTTTGGTTGACAAAGGATGTTCCAGCTAGCAAGGCGATATTTCCGCTTGGTTTCATCCCCTTGCCAATAGAACCGAGAACGAAAATAATCAAGTCTCTTAAGAACTGTAACATCCCAAATTTTGGCTTTTTATTTATTTAATATTATTTTATTTAGATTTATGATTTTATGAATTTTCTGGATTTATTGTGATTTTTTTAGATTTATTTGAATTATTTCTAAATTAAGTGTATTGCTATTTGTCAAAAATTAACTATAAATAGATGAGTTTAAAATAAAGATTTTCCATAAATATTTTATTTAAGTCTGGAATGTCTCAAAGTATTTTTGAGAAATTTCTTGAATTTTTCCAAGTGTTTATCTGCTCTAAATAAATTAAAACTAATTTCTTCAATTAGTTTAATTGGAAAATACGTAAACCGATTGGAATAGTAATGGGCCAAGCCCACATCGCGTATGCTGTTAGCCCCAATTGCTATGCCCAACCGCTGGCAGATTGCTCGCCCGCCTTCTAAAAGAGCTGCGCTCGACCGTTGGATTCCGATCGGCGCGCTCGTGTCAGTTCCGTCTCCGCGTCGAAACTCGGCCGTCAGATGCGGCATGCGTCGCCCATCCGGTCAACTTCTCCAGAGCATAGCCGAGCGGGACTCTGGCGCCGCCGTCGTAATCGTCACGAACTCGGAGCTTTCCCGTGCGGGATGAGGGCGCCCGAGACTATTTAAGTTGCGCATCGGCATCGCCAAGGAATAAGCAACCAAAGCCCTAGGGTCTGGCTGCGGAAATCGTCGCAATTTCGCCGCAATTCGAGGTTTCCGCCGAGCGCCGCCGCGAGGAGGAAGTCGCCGATTCATCGCCGCTGAGCACCCGCAAGGCTTGGGACATCGCGCCGGTTTCGCCGTTGCCCGGAGCACCTTGTGCGCGCCTCCGTTCCGCTAGAGCATCACCGGAGAGCCGCATCACCGAGAGACCTTACCGCCGCCGGAGAAGAAGGTTGCGCCGCCGCTGTACCCGTGCTCAAGTGGTGAATCCGACCGCGTCATTGTGATGACCACACCGAGATCTACCCGCCGGTACCATCCTTGCCCGCCAGCGGCGACCGTAGGGCCCCGTGCTGGTGGAGGTGACGTAGCCTATTAGTTCGTCAACACGTGGCGCCATGTGGCACAGATTGCTTGTGTGGCGTTGAGGTGGCACTGCGTTGTCGCGTCACACGCCTTGGCCATCCATCGCACCGTGTGTACGTCGGCGATCTGGGGTCCACCGACAAATGGCATGGATTGATGAATCGGGTCCATGGACCGAGCCACGGTCAAGACCGCGACTGGTCAGTCAAGAGATGATGTCAGCTGACGCAATAAATCGGAATTTTCTTTTATAAAATAATTCGGATTAATATTTGATTTTCTGATTTTATGTATTTTCAGGATTTTGAATTTTCCGAGAGCTCGTTCTTCCTCATACGAACTCCGATTGAGGTGATTCAAATTCATAAAAATTTGTAAAATTGAGATATTTCTAATGGTAGCTTTTATTTGAATTTTTGAGTTCATTTGTTCTTTAGTTTTGGTGTTTCTTAGTTATTTCTTCTCGATTCGCGTAGACGTTGAGTTGAGCGAGGTTTCGGAGGAGGAATTATCATTTCAAGAGCAATCTTCGGAGCAATATCAGGAGCTTAAGCAAGGCAAGTTGTGTTTTGATCATGTTGCACCCATGTTTGCGAAATTGCTATTTTGATTTACTGTATTGCATGATATTTTATGAGTACAAATGATTTTAACTTAATTTTGGGATTAGTTATTGTACCCTTTTGGATTACACCCTACCTTGTTATTTGTATGCCATAATCCACTTGTCACCTTAGGTTAGTTCATTATAGTTGGTTAATAATGAGATCAACATGGATGGTTAGACCGGAATAGAATTGCTTAGCCATGCCACGTCATCACATGTACATGAAATGTTGAGTATTAATTTGACTAATGGAATATAGAACAATGATGATAACTTGTGTGTCATGTGTGGTCACACAAAGAGATTGAGTTGTCGTGGAGGGGAGGTCACACAACGATGTTGCTTTGTGAGTAGCACGTGGTGCTTGGTAACCAACAGGGGTTTAATCATTTTAAGATTGAAGCAAGTGGAAAGGGCAAGTGTGCCGGGTGGGCTCAGAGGAGCCGAGGGGTATTGTATGTCTTGCTTTAATCAATCCTAAGGACTTAACCTATGCGAGCCTTTGACCTGAGTCTATCATGCAACCACATGTCATTATGGGGCAACCTTAGTGACTAATTTGCAAATGCTTAACTTGAGTGCTATCGTGGTGGCGTGAGACCCGGGTGGTGGTAACCAGTCCATGCTTGGGAGTGGCTCACACGGCGCAAGAGGGGGGCCCTGTTGTGGTGGTGTAACCCTTCAGTGTTGAAACCTTAGCGAGTAGCACTGGGTTAAGAGGATGCATTGTAAAGGCTTTGTCATGATTCTCTGCCGGCATACCAAAGGAAGTGTGCTAATGGCCAGGCACAAAGAGATTATCATGTCATGTGGGTAAAGTGCATAACCTCTGCAGAGTGTATAAACTATTCGGATAGCCGTGCTCACGGTATTGAGCAATGCTCGGGAATTACAGTCAAGGGGTAGTTAATTAAAATGAACAACTGGAAGGGATGGCAGGATGCCATGTGGATATTGGAACTTGCTTTAGGATGGAAACTTGGGTTTATTTGAGAATCACTGAATCTATTTACTTGTTACTATTTGTTTTACTGTCTTTCAAGCTATGTACTGTATGTGTCCTCAAATGCTGCTTTATTGCAAATGAACCCTTAGCCTTTCCTTTGGAATAAGCCTGCATATAGCTATGATAGAATTGCATTTTGTGCACAACTTGTTGAGTACGTGTTGGTGTACTCACCCTTGCTTAAACAACCAACAACAGTGGAGGAAACATCGTCATTATTGGAGGAGGACATTCAGGTGGACACGAGTGACTAGGCCAATCCTAGTCACCGCACGTGGTATCTTGATGGGACATCTCGTCTTCTCTTGTCTTTCCATTGCATTTGTCTCATTGGTCTTATTATCGCCTTGTGAGGTGAATATTGTAAGTGATCATAAGATCATGCACTAGTTATATTCAATAAATAAGTCTTATTATTCTTATCGTTGTGTATGATATGATGCTTACCGATGTTAAGCTGCGTGCACTAGCGATTGATCCTGGGACTAGTGCGGCAAAACACAAGTGGATTGAATTGGTGAATTCGGGTCCTTACAGAGGTGGTATCGAGCATACCTTGTTGTAGGTCTTGGCCTTAGATAGTTGATCGTCCCTATAGGTCCTTCAAAATTATTTTCTAAAATAAAAGACCCAACCTAGAAGAATAATGTGTTCTTGACTTATCTCATTCTTCTATCTCGCCCTTACCAAAAATTCTTCCTTGTCCCTTGTTGAAATTTCTTTTTCTTACCTCTGCTAAATTGAGTTAAAATCTTACGAGTTATCTTGAGAAGAAAACGATATACCACACTTTAGGAGATGTCATCAAGTGCTCTTTGCTACCATACCGACCATGAAGGAAAGAATCATCAAGCTCATGGAGGAGCGGATCAACTAAGTGTATTAAAAACTAGAAGACTCGATGCTTCAAGTAGCAGTTGAGACTCATGTGTGGGAATCGCGTTTCCTAAGAAAGGAGAGTCACCCATGTAGACGGTAGTTGTTGTGTGGATAGGTTGAATTGGTTCTTCATTGATTGCTGAGTGTGCAGTATGTGTTGCAAAGCTTTTAGACTTATATAAGCAGTCATACCAAGTTACTAATATTGATTGCTTAAGTTATTGGGTTAAACCTACTCCCCTATGTTAGGCTTCTTGCTCCTTACATATGCTATTTTCCTCTTCCCTAGCCCCCTTGAGGTAATCAAGCAGATGGTTCAGTTCAGTGATAGTAATGGAGCCGGTGGAAGTAGAAATCAACTCGGTAGAGACTCCAAGGATGAATTAGTTTTTCAACCGTCACTACCGATAGATACGCGGAGTTTCAAAGAGTTTTCAGCCGCTCAGACCCAGTTGAGGCAAGCAATGATGAATCAAATACAGAATGGGACTAATCAAGTTAATGCCAGCAAAACATCTCGAACTATTAATAATAATCCCTGTGTTGACTCAAGGTTATTAGAAGTTATAAAGACTCGTTCACCAACGTTTTAAGTAAATATTTCGCCTTTAGAAGCCGAGGATTGGCTCGAGACTATGGAGAGAAATGCTACCCCTGCACCATGTTCGAAATCTAGGCATTGTTCCAGGAAGTACTGTCAACCAAACAATTTAGAAAATTATGCGTGCATTCGCTGTGGAGAAAAAGGACATACCGCTGACGAGCATGCGATCAATTACTCTAGTTGCAAAGGAAGTCATCCAATTGGAAAATGTCCTATGAGCAACATCACATGTTACCTTGGTACGCACCATCTTGAACCTATTGACCTTAATCAGAAAACCAGTAAGTGGCCATCACCCACAGTAGGTCTCTTGTATGGTGAAGAAGATCGTTTCACTAGGGGATGTGTTGCGAATCAGGAAGTAATGAATCACAGGAGGAGCAGCATTGAGTGCTACAACTGTCACTGAAAAGGCCATTATGCTAATCAATGTCCACAGAGAAGACAAATATTTCCTATAGCCATGGATATACCGGAAGTTACCTCAGTCCAGTACATAACGCCAAGAGTGAGCGGCGAAATTGCGAGAGAAATTTGCCTAAAGAACCAATTGAAGAAAAGGCGTTTAGGTAAAAGATACTGTTCTAATCAACGAATGCTCAAGAAAGAAAGTTCACCCTAGACTCTGCTATAATTGCCACAAATCTGAGCATATTGCCAACAAATGCCCCAAAGGAAAGCAATCGCGATGGCTCAAGTCAATTACAACTCCGTCCCTGTTAAAACCCCAACGCCAGTGCTAAATAAGGAAAGTTAGCCATGAGTTTACTTGGGGCAATATCGAAACCATATTTGCAAAGAAAAGAGATTAGTAATGAATTCCATGTAAAGGTTTTCTTGTCGAAAGAAATGAAGTAGGAATGGTTAATACATTGGTATACGGAGTATTGGAATGAAGAGCAATAATATAAATTAATGAGTTAGATGTCTCTCTAAGAATAATCTGGTGTTAAGGGTTTATCTAAAAATGATAAATGTGAAATGGTGGCTAGTTTAAGTGGTACCCAGCATAATCTCATTAATCGGAAGATTTGTCAGTATCAGTAAATGCTCAGTTGTGCTAGATTTAACCAGGATGTTGAGAATTCAGTGCTTGTTGAGAGAGTAGAGTTCCAAGCAAATCATATTGTGTTGGATATTTAGGTTATTCTTGAAATTAGTTAGATGCTCAAACATAAGGCTATTTTGGTGAAGAGTATATCGATTTAAAACCCTGAAAAGAAGAAGAAGGGAAAATTCAAGTGATAATAGTTCGTGTTAGCCAACTGATGGATAATGGTGTGGAATTTGCCAATTAGAAGATGCGCCAAATGTCAAAAAAAATACTTTGATATATTTTCCAAGAAATTGCCTGGCATGCCGTCATATCAAATGATCAAGTTCGTGAGCAAATTAGTGCCTGGTGCTGCCCAATAGTGAAAAAAAATATGTCAAATGTCTACTAAGAAATTAGTGGGAAATAGAAAAGCATATCAGAAAGTACTAGGAATAGTTTTGAGAAGACTTAGTACGTCACTATGGGAGCTCTTAATTACCAAAGAAGAAAATGGAGGATCGGGGAAATGCACTGAATCGTGCTTTAAATAAGGAGAAGATCGAAAAACAAGTACCCAACATCAAGATCGACAACGAGGTTGGACAGTTGAGAAGAGAGTTGGAATTTCTCTAGGATAAAACTTCGATTAGGCTATCAGTAGTTGAGGAGTCATGTGAAGGATGATTCTAGGATTGCGTTCTCTACGCGATATGGGCAGTATAGTTTCGGCCATGCCTCCTGGATTGACCAATGCCCCCGCATATTTTATGAACATAAGGAGTACGGTGTTTATGGGTTATTTGGATAAAATCATGGTTACCATGTAGATGACATTCTAGTATGCTCTGAGACAAGAGGAAACACATGCGGAACCTTGAGATGAGTTATTGCGAGAGCAGCAGTCGTACGCTAGAGTTCAACAAGTATGATTTCTGGAAGAAAAGGATGAAATCTCGTTAGTCACGCAAAGGCTGCTAAAGGAGTTAATGTTAAACCAAGTAAGGTAGAAGTTGTGTTACATTGAAAGCAATCAGAGTTCATTACTTAGATTCGAAGTTTTGGAAATAGCAGGATAGTAATGATGGTTCATAAGAAAGGTTTTTCGACAGTAGCTAGACCTCTTGTGTGATTGTTGAAGAGGAAAAGTTGTATGGACATCAGAGTAATGAAAAGGGTTTTCGGAAGTTGAAGAAGCGGTTACCATTAACGCATGTGTTAGTGTTACTAGCTATGCGGAGCAGTTTCAACATATAAGGATGATGCTTCTAGACATAATCTGATAAGTGAACCGACGTTGTTGCATAAACGATGAGGCAGTTGAAATTACCCGGCCTACGTATGACTTGGAGCTAGCCGTTGTAGTGCGCAAAGAAAAATGGTGTCACTAACTCATCAAAAATAGATATGAACCTTAAGAGTCTAAATCATATATTTACCCAGTCAAACCTTAATATGGAATAAAGAAAATGGCTGGAAATAATCAAAGATTCTAGTGTCAGAACCCATGGGAATTCTGGTAGGACCAATGTGGTGGCCGACGTTTGAGTTATGAGGCCACAGCGTGAATATGTTGGTAATAAGCGGTTAACCAGAGTTGTGCAAAGAATTTAAGAGGTTGAAATTGAAGGTCGCTCCACAAGGTTCCATAGTTTGCCTTGGAAATAAAACCAACATTTAAAGATCAGATCACAGGAGGTTGAAAAGAGAAGAAATACAAAATCAAGTTAAAAAAAACTTAGCCAAGAAACATAAGTTTGAACGATTAGGATGCCATGAGGATTTAAGGCCGAACTAGTGTGCCGGATAGGAAAATCTTAAGCAGATGAAACTTGAGGAAACACACGATTCTAAGTATTCGATTCGTTCAGAAAGTGCTAAGATGTAATGAGGTTTAAAAGAAAAAGTTGGTGTCCTAAGGTGAAGAGCAAAACTATTGGATATGATGATTGATGTGATGTGTATCAGAAAATAAAGGCAATGCATTAGAGACCTAAAGGTTCGTTGCAAATCATTGTAGATCCCTATAGGAGGCAAATCATTAAAAAGGATCTCTAGTGCGAATTGACCCAAAAAATACGAATTCGGAGGAATCATTATTGATTAATTGATCAGAGTTGCTCATTCCATCTTCTTTGAAGGCTATGTAGTCAAAAGATCATTTGGCGGATCGGTATATGTCGAGGATTGAGTGGTCGCATCGAGAGCTAAGAAGATTGTGTCCGATAGAGGTATCCAATCTATCTCGAGGTTTTAGAATAAGTTATGTGAAGTAATGAGAACTCGTCTCAATTTGAAGACCGCTTATTATCCGCAGATAGATGACCAAGCGAAAGAGTTAATCGATTCTAAGAGATATGTTGAGAGCGGGTGCATTAGCTTACGCCATGTCTTGGGATAAAAGCTTGCTATATGCGATTTCAGATTATAACAATAGTTATCGAGCTAGTTTGCAAATGTCACCATTGAAGTCTTATATGGTCGTACTGTTGCACCCGTTAAGTTGGAATGGAACGAGAGAGCGTTCAGTGTTTGGGCACGAGATTCTCGGGGAGGCCGAACGATGAAGTTACCATGATCAGGGAAAGGCTGAAAACAGCATAGTCAAGACAGAAGAGTTATGTTGACAATCGCTGTCGTGATTTAAGTTTCGAACCCAATGATTTCGTGTACCTTAGAGTTACTCCTCTTAAAGGTGTGAAAAGGTTCCATGTCAAAGGGAAGCTCGCACCTAGGTATGTAGGACCATTTAAAATCCTAAGCCGCCGAGGAGAGGCTGCATATCAGTTGGAGTTGCCGCAGTCATTAGCAGGAGTCCATGATGTGTTCCAGGTGTCACAGCTTAAGAAATGTCTTAGAGTGCCAGCCGAGCAAACATCGTTAGAAGCAATTGAGTTGCAGGAGGATCTGACCTACACAGAGCAGCCGATTAAGATTTTAGACGTAATGGAGCGTAGGACCAGAAATAAACCCATTCACCTTTGCAGAGTTCAATGGAGTAACCATTCAGAAACCAAAGCAACCTGGGAACGTGAAAGAGGAATTGAAGGCAGAATTTCCAAACCTATTCTCTAGCCAGCTCTAAATCTCGGGGTCGAGATTCCGTTAAGGAGGGAGGTTTGTAACATCCCAAATTTTGGCTTTTTATTTATTTAATATTATTTTATTTCAATTTATGATTTTTATGAATTTTCTGGATTTATTGTGATTTTTCTGAGATTTATTTGAATTATTTCTAAATTAAGTGTATTGCTATTTGTCAAAAATTAACTATAAATAGATGAGTTTAAAATAAAGATTTTCCATAAATATTTTATTTAAGTCTGGAATGTCTCAAAGTATTTTTGAGAAATTTCTTGAATTTTTCCAAGTGTTTATCTACTCTAAATAAATTAAAACTAATTTCCTCAATTATTTTAATTGGAAAATACGTAAAACCGGTTGGAATAGTAATGGGCCAAGCCCACTCATGCTGCAGTTAGCCCACCGTTCTTGCCCAACCGCTAAATTGCTCGCCCGCTTTCTAAAAAAGCTGCTCGGCCGTTGATTCCGTCGGCGCTGCGTGTCGATTCTGTCTCGCGTCGAAACTTCGGCCGTCCGATGCGGCATCGTCGCCCATCCGGTCAACTTCTCCGAGCATAGCCGGCGGGACTCTGGCGCGCCGTCGTAATAAATCACGAACTCGGAGCTTTCCGTGCGGGATGAGGGCGCCGAGACTATTTAAGTTGCGATCGCAGATCGCCAGGAATAAGCAACCAAAGCCCTAGGGTCTGGCTGCGGAAATCGTCGCAATTTCGCCGCAATTCGAGGTTTCCGCCGAGCGCCGCCGCGAGGAGGAAGTCGCCGATTCATCGCCGTTGAGCACCCGCAAGGCTTGGGACCAGTCGCATCGGTTTCGCCGTTGCCCGGAGCACCTTGTGCGCGCCTCCGTTCCGCTAGAGCATCACCGGAGAGCCGCATCACCGAGAGACCTTACCGCCGCCGGAGAAGAAGGTTGCGCCGCCGCCGTACCCGTGCTCAAGTGGTGAATCCGACCGCGTCATTGTGATCACCACACCGAGATCTACCTGCCGGTAGCATCCTTGCCCGCCAGCGGCGACCGTAGGGCCCCGTGCTGGTGGTGGTGGCGTAACTGTTAGTTAAATCGACATGTGGCGCCATGTGGCACAGATTGCTTGTGTGGCGCTAAGGTGGCGCTGCGTTGTCGCTGCGTCCTTTGCCGGTCATCCATCGCCTTGGGGTGTGCACGTCGGCAGATCTGGGTCCACGATAGTGGCATGGATTGATGAAGCGGGTCCATGGACGAGCCACATGTCGACCGCCTTGGTCCAGTCAAGAGATGACGCCACCGACGCAATAAATTGGAATTTTCTTTTATAAAATAATTCGGATTAATATTTGATTTTCTGATTTTATGTATTTTCAGGATTTTGAATTTTTCGAGAGCTCGTTCTTCCTTATACGAACTCCGATTGAGGTGATTCAAATTCATAAAAATTTGAAAATTGAGATCTTTCTAATGGTAGCTTTTATTTGAATTTTTGAGTTCATTTGTTCTTTGGTTTTGGTGTTTATTTGCTATTTCTTCTCGATTCGCGTAGACGTTGAGTTGAGCGAGGTTTCGGAGGAGGAATTACCATTTCAAGAGCAATCTTCGGAGCAATATCAGGAGCTTAAGCAAGGCAAGTTGTGCTTTGATCATGTTGCACCCATGTTTGCAAAATTGCTATTTTGATTTACTGTATTGCATGATATTTTATGAGTACAAATGATTTTAACTTAATTTTGGGATTAGTTATTGTACCCTTTTGGATTACACCCTACCTTGTTATTTGTATGCTATAATCCACTTGTCACCTTAGGTTGGTTCATTATAGTTGGTTAATACTGAGATCAACATGGATGGTTAGATCGGAATAGAATTGCTTAGCCATGCCACGTCATCATATGTACATGAAATGTTGAGTATTAATTTGACTAATGGAATATGGAACAATGATGATAACTTGTGTGTCATGTGTGGTCACACAAAGAGATTGAGTTGTCGTGGCGGGGAGGTCACACAACGATGTTGCTTTGTGAGTAGCACGTGGTGCTTGGTAACCAACCGGGGGTTTAATCATTTTAAGATTGAAGCAAGTGGAAAGGGCAAGTGTGCCAGGGTGGGCTCAGAGGAGCTGAGGGTATGTGTATGTCTTGCTTTAATCAATTCTAAGGACTTAACCTTGCGAGGCTTTGACCTGAGTCTATCATGCAACCACATGTCTGTTATGGGGCAACCTAGCTGACTAATTTGCAAATGCTTAACTTGAGTGCTATCGTGGTGGCTTGAGACCCGGGTGGTGGTAACCAGTCCATGCTTGGGAGTGGCTCACATGGCGCAAGAGGGGGGCCCTGTTGTGGTGGTGTAACCCTTCAGTGTTGAAACCTTAGCGGGTAGCACTGGGTTAAGAGGATGCATTGTAAAGGCTTTGTCATGATTCTCTGCCGGCATACCAAAGGAAGTGTGCTAATGGCCAGGCAAAAAGAGATTATCATGTCATGTGGGTAAAGTGCATAACCTCTGCAGAGTGTACAAACTATTCGGATAGCCGTGCTCACGGTATTGAGCAATGCTCGGGAATTACAGTCAAGGGGTAGTTAATTAAAATGAATAATTGGAAGGGATGGCAGGATGCCATGTGGATATTGGAACTTGCTTTAGGATGGAAACTTGGGTTTATTAGAGAATCACTGAATCTATTTACATGTTACTATTTGTTTTACTGTCTTTCAAGCTATGTACTGTATGTGTCCTCAAGTGCTGCTTTATTGCAAATGAACCTTTAGCCTTTCCTTTGGAATATGCCTGCATATAGCTATGATAGAATTGCATTTTGTGCACAACTTGTTGAGTACGTGTTGGTATACTTACCCTTGCTTAAACAACCAACGACAGTGGAGGAAACATCGTCGTTATTGGAGGAGGACATTCAGGTGGGCACGAGTTACTAGGCCAATCCTAGTCAGCTGCCTGTGGTGTGCTGATGGGACATCTACGTCTTCTACTATCTTTCTGCTGCATTTGTCTCATTGGTCTTATTATCGCCTTGTGAGGCTGAATATTATAAGTGATCATAAGATCATGCACTAGTTATATTCAATAAATAAGTCTTATTATTCTTATCGTTGTGTATGATATGATGCTTACCGATGTTAAGCTGTGTGCACTAGCGATTGATCCTGAGACTAGTGCGGCAAAACACAGTGGATTCGAATTGGTGAATTCGGGTCCTTACAAGAACTCCTTTAGGAATCGCAAAAAAGGACATCATATACATTGGCTGGCTGCTTAACACTGAATTAATCAATGTCAGTCTACCTCCCACTGAAAGATGTTTTCCCTTCCAACTACTGAGCCTCTTTTCAAAACGATCTTCAATAACTTTCCAATCTGAATTTCGTAATTTACTATAGTGAATAGGAATTCCTAAATACTTCAGAGGAAGTTTCCCATACTTACAACCAAACAGATCAATGTATTGCTGTAAAGAGTGTTGAGCATCCCCAAAGCAGAATAACTCACTTTTATGAAAATTAATTCTGAGGCCTGAAATTTGCTCAAATGCACAAAGCAAGAGCTTCATATTGCGTGCTTTCTCCAGGTCATTTTCCATAAAAAGGATTGTATCATCTGCATATTTTAGGATCGATAGACCACCTTCAAGCAAATGAGGTACTACCCCACCCACTTGCCCCTGATCCTTAGCCCTGTTAATAAGGATCGACAACATATCCGCAACGATATTAAACAGAAGGGGCGACAAAGGATCCCCCTGACGGAGTCCTTTCCTCGTTTGGAAATATGGCCCAATCTCCCCATTAACATTCACCGCCACACTACCTCCCGAAATGAAAGACTTAACCCAAGAAATCCATTTGCGTGAGAATCCCTTCATTCGTAAGGCTTAGAACAGGAATGGCCATTTAACTTTATCATAGGCTTTCTCAAAATTGATCTTAAAAATAACTCCACTAAGATTTTTCCTATGCAACTCATGCAAAGTTTCATGCAGAATGATGACTCCCTCAAGGATGTTTCGTCCTCGCATGAAAGCTGTTTGAGATGGGTTGACAACTTTATCCGCAACCAAGTTCATCCTATTTGTGGCAACTTTCGTGAAGATTTTGAAACTACATTGAGAAGACAGATTGGCCTGTATTGCTGTATTATATTAGCCTCTTGAACTTTCGGTATAAGGGTTATTACACCAAAGTTCAGACTAAAAAGAGGTAGATCCCCAGCATATAATTCTTGAAACATTAAGAATAGATCCCCTTTGATAACATCCCAGAATTTTTGATAAAATTCAGCCGGGAAGCCATCTGGACCCGGTGCCTTGTTATGCTCCATTTGAAAAATAGCATCTTTAACTTCGCACTTAGTGAAATGTGCAGTTAAAAGATCATTTTCAGTCTGAGATACCCTCACAATATCATGATAATCATCCTCATCTAGACTCATCAGACTCTCCATAGACTCCCCAAAGAGTTCTTTGTAGAACTTAGTTATATAGTTTTTTAAATTAGCCTATCCTTCAATTTTCTCGTCGTCCTTTTCTAGGGAATAGATCGTTTTCTTCCTATTTTTACCGTTGGCAATCAACTGAAAGTATCTAGTATTATTATCCCCTAAGAGGACATCTTTCACTTTAGCCCGCTGATAATATTTGATTTCTTCCTCCCTAAGAAGACTGGCTAAATTATCCCGAGCCTGAGCTAGATGTTCTCGCTCGATCTCGGTCAAAACCCTAACCTCAGCAGCTATGTCCAACTCAAAAATAGTCGACTGAAATTCGGTTTTCTTCTGGTTGTAAATTCCATTAATATGAAAAGCCCATCCACGGAGAAACCTCCGCAGCACACCCAATTTGTGGTTCCAGCGTTGGACTGAATTATTTCCTCTGACCGATCTATTCCAGATTTCTACCACTTTGTCATAGAAATCCTCTCGGGCAAACCAAGCCAACTCAAATCTGAATGGTTTATGAATACCCAAAAAAGCCGGTGTTCCAGTATCAATAATTAAAGGGGTATGATCTGAAATACCCTGATCAAGAGCTTGAACAGAAACCAAGGGGAATTTAAACTCCCACTCGGTAGACATGAGAACCCTATCTAACTTCTCATAGGTAATGGTAGGTAAAGAATTTGCCCATGTGAATTGGCGACCAGCGAGCTCGATCTCCCTTAAATCAAAGCTATCAATCACAACATTAAATAAAAAGGGCCAGCGCGCACTGAATCTATCATTATTCTTTTCTTTTCTACTTCGCATAATGTTGAAATCTCCTCCAATAAGAGTCGGTATAAAATTATTTTGGCATGTTCTTCAAGTTCAGCCAGAAATGCTGATTTAAAGTCATCCTGGGCTGGACCATACACAGCCATTAGAATCCATTTGAAATTATCTGACTTATTGCTTAGATGGAATTTGATAAAAAAAATTCCCCTTCCACAATCAAGGATAAATCAAATGATGCTGCATTGATTCCTAGGAGAATTCCTCCTGACCTCCCTCTAGGAGGTAAACAATGCCAAACGAAATCCGCACCTCTAGATAGTCGTGCCAGATTCGATTTTGACATATCCTGCTTGCCTGTTTCCATTATAGCTATAAAATTAAGATTTTTTTCTTTCACAGTGTCCGCGATATAACGAACCTTCGCTAAATCAGAAAGACCTCTGCTATTCCAAAAGAAACCCTTCATAATGAACTATTTTTCTGTTTATTAAGACCTTTCCGAATCTTACGTGACTTCCGGTGGGAGGCCATTAGATCACATATGCTCATGTCTAGATCCTCCGTCTCAAAGTCAACTTCCGAAACATCTGTGATCAAGTGCGCGAGTAAGTCACTGTCAGCGTCAGCGGCTTCGTCATCACTTGACTCAACAGGATTAACCATATGACCTTTAGTTGTTGTTTGTTTATATTCCTTCTGGCTAGTCTGATTCAATTTCACTCTATCTATTTCTACCCTTTTGAGAGCTTTAAGCGATAAGTTTATTCTTGTGCTACTCTTTTTCATTCTAAATCCTAAGTTAGATAAGTTTTTTGTGCAAGCACAATCTGACATTGCCGCAATAGAAAAAGAGGAATTAGCACCAGAAAGCATACCCGACACTTGAGGGGGCGATTTCGAAGGCGAAAATGACACCCCTTTTGGGGAAACCATCATCTTAGAGCTCAGATCCAGATCCAAGTTTCGAGCAGCAGCACGACGCATCGCTTTATTGAGCACACTAATCATCTGTGAAAGAATTGCCCTCCACATCAAAGATATTACACCTTTGGCTACGGCGAAGGCCCTCAACAGATTTAAAATGAACAAAATTCATACCACTAGAATGGATGCCTGAACTTTGAATTCGGGTCTGCAACTCTTGTTGAACAAGTGCCGGACCCCCTTTAGCCGATCCACCCACCTCAGCTACCAGAGACGAAGGGCGATCAGAAGCTGGACCATGCAGCAGCTCACCCTTCAGGTCCGAACCAAACAAATTCTCCCACCGCTGATTCACAGGCTGAGTCTGATTGGAAGACAATGCCACACCATAAGACCGCCTGGTGTCCAACTCAGCCGCAGATTGCGCCTGATCCGAAAATATTGCTACTGCATTGCTTGACGGGGAATCCAACACTCAGACAGTACCACCAGTGAACTCCAGCCGATCGAACCTATCCAACCCCGGCGATAATCCACCCTCCCAAGAAGCAAAATGACCCGGTGTTGAAGCTACAACCTGGCGATCCCAAGCCGCCACATTGTCAGCAGACAACTTATCAGATAAAACATCACTAGCACGGCTGGAAACCCTCTGACTTTGTCCAGTGATTCTTTTTGAACTTAGTGAACACATCTTTGTCACACATACAGAACCCATAGGCTTAGCACAATCAAAATTCCAAGCTTTGCATGACCTGACAACAGGCTTTATACCAGAGGATACGCTCTTCCTATTGAACGAGGAGACAACCAAGGAGGCATAAGAGGCATTGAAGATCATGCATAGGATTTGAGCGCGTAAAATATGCCAAGGTGCAAACCCTCGAATTGGAGTTCGAGTGGTTGTGCATGAAAGAGTCGGAATCTCTTGATGATTTCGCAATCCGGTTGATGACCATCTTCAATAAGATTCGGATGCTATGTGAGAAGATCAAGGAGTCATACACTGTCAAGAAATTTCTCTGTGCCATCTCTTGGAAAATTTTGAGATTGCTTCGACTATCGAACAATTCGTCGACCTTATGATCATGACGATGGAGGAGTTCATTGGGCAGTTGAAGGTGCATAAGGAGCTCCTAGGAGGATATGGTGACAATAGGGAGGAACATTTATCGCTCACCTGTGCTGAGTGGAAGGCCAAAGAGGTGAAGGCTGGTGGATGCTACAGAAAGTTTGACAAGACAAAGGTGCGATGCTACAATTGCCAATATTACAGGCACTTCGCTTCCGAATATCGTAATTTGAGGAAGGAAGAGTGGAGGCGTATTTAATTGAAGTAGATGTTGAACCGGCATTGCTATAATGCTGAGTCGAGTTCATTGCAAGTCGAGTTCAGGACGTTGAGAATACGTGTTCATCGTACTAAGTTGAGTCTGTGGGAGATGAGTCTGAAATGTTGAGGAGATGTGTTCGCCGTCCTAACTCAAGTCCGTCTAAGAAGAATTCAGGACTTTAAGGAGATGTGTTCACCATCTTAAGTTGAGTAGTTGGATTCAAGATGTTGAGGAGATGTGTTCGTCATCCTGTGTCGAGTAAATGTTGAGTAAGTCGTAGTTGAGACCGACTTCCTTAACAAGTTAGAGTATGTCAGAAATTAGAGCTAGTTGATGTTACGAGATTAAAGGGATGAATGTTCGAATCTGTAACTGAGTCGAATTCAGGATGGTGTCAAATCCGAGTAGAATTGGTTTCCTAATAGGTTAGTAGCAGTACTACTACTATATAACCAAAGCACTAGTTGCTTGTAAGCTGTATGAGAAAAATAAGAGAGCAAGAAAACAAAAAAAAAATGTGCTAGTTGTGTCACACCATCAAAATACTTGTATTCGTGAATTCATGTACTTGATTTTTTTTTGTGATCATACATGTGTACTGATTCAGGCTTAAAAAAAAAAGATGCAGCAAATGACTATGGTAAGAATGACCGGGGACTCGAGGAGCCACCAAATGCTTTCCCTTGCGCTTGCCGTCGCAATCTCGGGAGAAGCCATCAGAAACACGAGTGTAGCAAATCAATATACACCTACCGATGAGGTGAAGCGACGAAGCCGAGGAGCAGCGAGAAGGGTTTAGAGCGTCGACGGTGAGCCGCCAGGCAGAAGACCGCAATGGCCTGCACTGCACCGCCCACTGCGGGCAACAGTGACGGCCTAATAAGACGATACTGACGGTGCTTCTGCACAGGGTGATGGTGCTGGAAGCGTTGAGGAGCTAGGAAGTCGATCAGGCAGCTGGCGTGTGTTGAGAATAATCTTGTGCATAGTTTCTGTTTTTGTTCAAACTTGAGTTCGGTCCAGGGCTGGATTAGTAATCCAGTGTTCCTGATTCTATTTACTTCCGGTGTCCAGGTTGTTTTGTGTTTGTTTTCGTTTCGGTGTTGTCTGAAACGTGAAGAAGTGTTCCAGTCTTTGAAGACTCCATAGTCTTTGTCGGACAAGGCACAGTAGGTTGTTTCGGCCGGAAGTTTCAGAGTCAGGTTTAGAGTCCGGCCAGTTGGTCTTTTCAATCCGGATTGCATTCTGTAACTAAGTTATGATTATGGTTTTGTAATCCCTGACTATATTAGCAATAGAAGAGAAAATAGAAAAGCTGCAGGGAAGCATTTGCAGCACCAAAAAAATCTGAACTTTGTTTGCTGTTTCTTCTTGCCGTTTATTGCTGTCTGCATTGTGTTGCTGTTCTGTCCGAACAGGATCGGCAATACAGAGGAGCTAGACCGACCGTATTGCCTGTGCTGAATTCTGGCAACACGGAATACTAGTTCGGCTTGTTCAGAGAGCCGACAATACGCAGCATTGATCAGGCATCTTCAGCGAAGGATTTGAGGCAATCTGAAGAAGATTGTTTCAACAGCGTGGTCCTCTGTCGGGAGCAAGTTGGAGCAGAGAAGGAGCGGCGGTGGCGGCATGGCTTGAGATAAGGATGATGGGGGCGGGGTAGGCTGGCTGACAGGGTGGTCCTCTTTTTCTCGTTTTATTTTTGCCACTCCTGCTTTCACTTCATCATTCTTTTGTTATTTTTGTCGGTGAGTTGACTGTCAGTAAGAATTGTCCTTCTGTCTTTTTATTTTTTTTAAAGATAACAAAAGCTTGAGCATACTCAAAAAATACTATGTTTAGAGGTCTAGAATCCTACAGAAATTTTTTGAAAGTATTGAAATTCATTTGTTATCTTTAAAAAAAATAAAAAACAGAAGAAATAATTCTTACTGACGGTTAACTCATAATCAACTAACATAAATGACAAAAGGAGGAAGAAGAGCACATATTAGTGGTAAAAGTAAAATGAGAAAAAAATAATGACTAAAACGAAATTAGGTACGTTTTATATGGCACCAACAAAATTTTCCCTAATCTGATTGTCCGAATGATTCTTTTGCATCAATCCAAAAATCGGTCGAAAATCGTCAAAAATCGTAGAGTTTCAAAATAAAAAATTTTGAAAAGAAAAATAAAGAATCGGCTTTTTTATGAAAAATTGACAGACTAGTTGAACTTTTTGGTGGCCGATTTTTTGAGCTATTTTCATCGATTTTCAACTGGTTTATGTCGTATAATTTTTTTCGAATTTTTGAATTTTTTTAATTGAATTGGTTTATTGAGCAGTTTTAGAAGCCGAGCCGCACCAATACGACCGAAAATCACGATTTTCCAGTGATTTTCGTCGATTTTGCGAACCCTTTCAGTAAGCAGTAGTGTGGCTGCCTGTGGCTGTGCTGGCTGGACCTATTCTTTCTCTCCATTACTGTGCCGTCTCTACTGTTGGGCACTAGAGGACTGGTCTACCACTGCTCCAGGACTCCAGGTCCAGGCCCTTCTCATTTCATCGTGAACAAGCTCGAGCTTAATTACATTCATGGGCTAGCGATCGCGCCTCGAAGAGTTAGGTCTGTTCATAGCTAAACTTTGTTATACTTCGCCGTACATGGAATTAGATAAGCTTGATTAAACTAGACGTCTGTTTAATTTGTAACCATACTTATAGCAAGATTCCTTTTTTGTCATCCAAGTCTCACCGTCAGCGCTCAAACAAGTATGGCAAAATTTCTTTTATTAGCCAAAGTGTGTTTCAATTTTGATAACATAATCTTAGACGAGTTTGGCAAAAAATTATAACAAAGTATGATAATTTTAATATATGAACCAAATAAGTAATTTTAATATATGAACCAAATAAGCTCTTACTGTACCGAAGTACTTTTCTGCTCTTACTCTTCTGGTTCCTTTGTTTTCGAGTAACATTTCTGGACCTGACTAAAGAGAGGGACTCACTCAGACTGCAGTAAGATTCAAATAAACTAGTTAGTTTGAAGTCCGCGCTTTGCCTCGGACATAACATGAATTTTAGCAGAGAGAGGAAAATTTCTTAACATGAATTTTAGCATAGATAGGAAAATTTTCTTTAAAAAACAGGGAAAATAAACTAAACAACAAAACTGTAATTATTTTTTAAGGAAAAAAACTTATTTTTTTAAAAAAATATTGTAGCTCGGACTGTAGTTTCTACGGTAAATGGGGACGCATGGCATCAGGCGGCTGAATGCTCCATACTTGTCTAAATAAAATAAACAACAAAACTGAACTTTTTTAAAGAAAAACCTATTTTTAGGAAAATAAAAATTAAAAATCACTGTAGCACATACTGTAGTTTCTACGGTAGATAGGGACGTGTGGTGTGGGCAGCCGACCGCTGCGTCCTTCTCTAAGAACAGAGATATATAGAGATGTAGGCGGAGAAAAACCCCTCCTTTACAACAAGTTTCAAACGAGTGGCATTCACATGTGCACTAAGACGGTTAGCAAAGTTCAATCTTTTGATTACTGAGTGCTTGCTCTCTCCGGTCACAAATAATTCTTGTTTAGACATCAACACAACCTCTAAAAATATGTTTGACAACTAATTTCTACTATAATATATTTATAAACCCAATAAAATTATACTATTGTTAAAGTACTTTTTGACACAAATCTACATATATGATTTTCATATTTTCAATTAAAATATTTAAAAATATATTGACAATTAAAGTTTCGAAAGTTTAACTGCACCTATGTGATCTAAACATTTTGAGATAAATATACATATACGATTTTCAAGTATTTGATCTAAAAATTTGAAAAAGGCATTGGTTGCTAAAGTTTCAAAAGTTTGATACGGGTATCACACCGGTTACCAAGGTTTCAAATTTTGTTTTTGGATCACATCTCAGGGGAGGCTAAAATCTGAAATTTTGGACGAAATCTGGTTGAAATTCAAAAATAAAATTTCAAATGCATCATTTTTTTCAACCGAAATCACCGAAATTTCATGCGCTGCAGCGCGGGGTGGAGAAGTCATGGGCTGGGGCGAGGTGGGCTGACGATGGAGGAGATCCAACAAGCCCTTGAGCTCAATGGCGCGGTGGGCAAACATGAACTGGGTGACAGGGGCGTGGGTCATCCCATCCCAGAACAGGATGTTGTTGGCGCCGTCGGACTCCACAATGGCCTTGCATCCGCGGTTCACACTAGCGACGAGGCAGCCCTCAATGGTCACCATTGGCACCTATTGGCTACAACCGTCGAGAAAGAGCGACCAGACGATGCACACAAACGACTGCACATACCCCACCAACATCTTGCAGCACTAGCTGAGGATAGATGTGTAGTAGAAGCCTTCTAGCGGGGGCCCGTCGATCTCCCTCCCCATGATTCACTGCAGCACCTCGTGGTTGATCCCAATGTAAGTTCAAGCTCTATTGGTTTTGGTGATTGATTTTTTATTAATGCTTAATCATTGTTTAAATAACAAATCTAATCATTATGAAACTAACATGTTTATTAAGCTTTATTCTTATTAATTTCAAATTTGGATAAAAATGGAATACCCAAGATATGCACTCGTATTCACTCTATTATCTTAATGCATACTTATGATTCAAGTTAAAGGATGAATTCCTCTATTTCTGATACATTAAAAATGTGCATTAAGTTTCCAAATCCATATTACATGAATGCACACATTTACGGGAGTCCATAATTTAACTTGATGTTTCAATAGCGTCGATCCATGTCTTCTTGCCAAATAATATATAGGATCAAGACTTTGAAACAACCCCATGAGTATATGTAACTTGTGTAGTTGTAGTATACTAATGTTAATATAAAGATAACCCCATGAGTATATGTAACTTGTGTAGTTGTAGTATACTAATGTTAATATAAGGATAAAATCAAATGCTATCTAAGAATGATTATGTGCATATTAAAACCAAAGTTCAATTATTTATATGTACATATTTAATAGAGTTCATTCTATAGTTGATAGCCTTAAAAGTATTGATCCCCTTCCATCATTTCAACATATTGAATCATTACTTTCCATTAAATTGAATATATGAAACTTATGTAGTTATATATATACTCATATCAATTTCAATAGAATTTACATTGAGTTGGGTTGTCTTTTACTAAAATCAAAAAACGCTTTATTATGTGTTGATGGCATTCTTTGATTTATCAAGGATAAACGAAAAGCTCTTGAGTATAATAAAGCATTAGTTGTATAAAGTACGCAAGACACAATTAATTATTCAAATTGTTTTGGGTTATGCTCAAACGATCTTAAGGGCTTCTATTATGTGTTGATGGAGTGCAATTGATGATTGAGACAACTATGTTTGTTAGAAAAACAATCTTTCATGAGTTATAAAGTAGTTTGAGTTCAAGAGAATGAAGAATCGGGAAAGAAGTCATCATGTATTAATGAGCTTCAAGAGGTTATCTCAAAGTGAAGAAGAAGAGAGAAAATTTATCATGTATTGATGAACAAAAAAAGAGAACCCAGCTTCGAGAAAAGATGATGGGAATCATAAAAGCTCGAAGTCATATTGCTAGAGGCAAAGGTATAACTAGCTAGGGCTAAGGATATGTTTCTAGTTTTTTACCAGCCTTGATGTTTGGATAAGAGACTGGGTTGCTAGTTAGGTTGCCGTACTATTAAGAGGGGTTGAGTTATTTAGTTTGAGCTTCGTCATGTGTTGATGGACTCAATTTGGTTCACTCTAGCTCACTCTCTTATTTGGATTTTATATGAGCTAAGTATTTGCATATGTTACAAATAAGGAAACTCATGCTTGCTTCCTATTGAATCTTAATTGATTTGGTTTTTGCATGAAGCTAAGTTTCGTATGTATTTCAAAAGGAGAGAGCTCATGCACCTTTATTTTAATGGTTGTTGTTTGCATGGAACTAAATGTTTGCATGTATTGCAAAAAAAAAACTCATGCATCAGAATCTTAGCTTGTGACTTGATCATGTGTTGATCATCACAAGGCTAAGAAAGGTTTATGCCTTGTATTTGAAAAATGAGGTTTTACAAAATATTGGTTTTGTTTAATCTTATCTTGGAGTATGTGATTATGATTTGCAAATGTGTTTTTCAAATTGTTTTGATCATGAGTTGATCATCACATAGCTCAAAATTTGATTTTATTGACTCTTGCTAACTTGTAGTTACGCTTTTGATCAAGTCTATGTACAGGGTTTCAAGGAAAATCAGATTTTAGACTTGAGTGGCTACATTGGACTTGTAATCTTTGGAAATATCTATGGCCTTTTAAATCTTGAAAAAGGGTGGAAATGTAGCCCACTTGATAAGTTTTTCATAGAGTCCAAGAACATCTAAATCGGACTTCAAAGTAAAAAATTATAATCTTTTATTGCTGAAGATGTGGCACTATTGGCCTACAAGGGTGGTAGTGACACTCAAGCGGCACTACCGATCCTACATAGACGGTAGTGCCGCTCGAGCAGCACTATCGCTAAATTTTATAGTAGTTATTGTCCAGATAAGGTGTTTTTGGAGTTAAAGGCCAGTAGTACCGATCCTACATGGGTGGTAGTGCCGGAGGTACTGTAGCAACGACTAGTTTTAGTGCATTTAATGCCCAGAAACTATCGTTACCTTTGAGGGCGGTACTTCCGGTCTTATATGGATGGTAGTACCGGTTTTGCCAAGTTTTTTCTGATTTTACCTTCAAATGGCTAGTTTTCTTTGTGAGGCTATAAAAAAAGGTCTTGAGGGGCATTTGTTGGTTGCTGGATTTATTGAGAGTCTTGTGGGAAGTGTTGCATTTGTTGCTTTCTCCCTATTGCTTCTTGAGCTAAGAGTGAGTTTCTAATTGCATGTGTTGCAATTGAAAGAGGATTAAGAGCCTCTTGAGCATGTGTTGCACTTGAGGGGATACTTGTGCATGTGTTGTACTTGGTGATCACTATTATACATGTGATGTACTTGGTGAAGTTCAAGCTAGAGGGTTTGGCTTGTTACTCTTGGTATTTGCTGATATTTAGACAACGCGTGGAGGCGCCGTGCGCGGTGAGCTTCTCAACAGAGGTTGTGAGAAGCCCCAACGAATTTGTAAAGGTCGGAGCTCGCCTACCCGAAGGGGAAAGAGTTACCACTAGTAGAATCGGGATGGGAGCTTAATTAGTGGAGTCGGTCCAAAGTGGTTTGGGTTTGCCTCAACGTGGATTAGGGGAGACCGACAAGTCTCCGAACACCATAGTAAAACATCGACGTGTCTCTTCGTGTTTGCTTGCAATTCTCTATTTACATTATTGCAATTTACATTCATAGAATTAAATTACTTGATTGTCTTCAAGATTATATATTCTTGAGTGGAGATATAATTAGCTAGTGCACTTAGTGAGCATTTAGGCTTAAATTGTCAAAATCTTAGTTTATCGCTTCTGCAACAATTATTGTTTAGGTTTTGACATAGGGGTACTTAGGTATGTATTTAATTAGAAGAGAATTTTTTAAGCCGCCTATTCACCCCCTTTAGTCGGCATCCTTGATCTTACACCTGGCGGCTCGGTGGCAGCCGTCTAGCGCGAGGGAGGAGGAAGTGCGACACGAGGAGGAGGCCCAAAGGAATGTTGTGCAAGAAGGAGGATTAGGGTTGGGGTCAAGGGCAGGGGCAGGGCTAGCTGGGCCTTAGACCCCGGACCACTAGCTATGTTAGAACTTGCTCTTAATGAGTTGAACAGACAACATATGTACCATATACATAGGCTTTTTTGCCAGGCCTCAGGCCTAGGCCCGAGTGGCCCGAGGCCGAGCTCTGCCCCTGGTTGGGGTAAGGGGAGACCGGCTGGGTCAAGTGGGTCAAATCCGGCCCTAAAACATGAAATCGGCCTAAACAATGATCATCTCTGTCCAAATACTCAAAATTTCGATGAAATTCACCGAAATCACTGTACCAACTTGAAAATTTTTTTAATTTTTTATTCCATCGAGATTTAGAATCTCGACCTTGGACGAAGACTGAAATTTTGGCCAAGATGACCGAAATCTCGACGAGATTTTGAACCATATTAGTATGTTGATGATGCGATGTAGCGTAACAAAATTAACATGGCCTAAGATTAATTTTGTTCCAAAGTAGTACAATAAAAAGATCAATCAGATCACCGTGTCTGTAAATAATCTACTAGTTGCATGTAACCAGATTAAAGCTAGTCCTACAGATATCATCATTACTAGCAGGAGCCACGCGCTACGCCACGCCGGGCAAACCATAAGGATATTTTTTTCAAAAGAGCGTGCTCCAAGTCTGGATGTAATTTTCTGGAACTGTGGTTTTTTTTTTCCAAAAGGGTCCGGAGCTGTACGCTAATGCGTGAAACTATGGGGTCTTTTTACAAAAGAGCTAGTGGAGGACCTAAATGTAATTTTCGAAGCCATACGTGATTTTGTGAAACCATGAGCTTTTTTCACAAAAGAGCCAGTGGGAGGATTTGAACGTAATTTTGGATTTTGCTAGGGACTTTTCCGCAAAGCCAATGATGTGGCGCTCATAGGGGCCAAAGAAGCTTGCAGGTTTAGATAAGGAACATATTAGATCAAAAGGTACTAGGCATGGTAGACAACGCATCATAAAATACAGGAACAGAACCGTCGCAGCGAGATGGAAGGAGAAATCAGGTTAATGAAGAGGTCGATGCAGCGAAGATGAAGCAGTGAGCGGTTGTGTAGAAGCGCTACCCAAAAACTAAATCGTGGGTTCGTGCTTGTGTACCCCTAGCCCAAACCTTGTGTGTACACGTTGCCAAGGTCTGCACCATCATGACTTCTCTAGTAGAATTACCCACCATGAATTTTCTAGTGGAATTAATAGAGTTAATTCGAGCATGTAGCTCGTGTTGGCACACCGCAGAGTAGAGCGTAAGCAGTAATGTAGCATAGTCCGTGTAGATAAGATGGGACAGGCAAAGGCCAACACAAGTGTATGGATCTTGTTTGATGATGGAGGCCTTCTTGGGAAGAAGATGGTAATTTTCTTCTAATCTTGTTTGCGTGGCAAGTCAAGTGGCAATGGATTCTCCTCGTCTGCAATATCCACGCCTTCTTCTTCATCCTCCTCCTCCTCGCTCGCCAACCCACTACACCGTTAGCTGTGAGTAGCTCACTGAACAGAGCGTTGCTTGCTTCTATGATTGCCCTCCTGCAACCTTGATCCGTTTCATGTATAGGTTGCCGAGCATGTCATTGCGGGTGTGGAAGAGTGGAACAATAAGAAGCCTCCTATGCCAATGCTGGTCTATTTCAACGCAGATGACCTGAGGAAGCAAGCTGAAGCTTCCACAAAAAGATTTGAGCAAGGTTTACCCAACTTTGCTACTTTGGTTCTTCTCTAACAGATCTGGACTATATTAATATTTGGCCAGCTCATGATATACACATATTCTCATCTTTGAAATGAACTGCCGGCCTTCAGGTAGAAACTCCATCCACCTAGCTATATCCCATCTTCTTGATATGCGTTGCTTCTTGTGCGCCCAGGAAATCCGATTTCCATTCTGGATGGAATCTTTGTCGCCATTAAGGATGACATTGACTGCTTCCCGTATCCATCAAAGAGTTAGTTTACTCGACTGAAGCTGCCATTTTGCTGTGTCCGGGAATTCTATATCATGTTTTCTTTGATGTGCAGGTGCTACCACATTTTTCGACAAAATCCGCACTGTGGAGAAAGATGCAGTCTGTGTTGCTCGGCTGCGGAAATGTGGAGTGATCTTTATTGGGAAAGCAAATATGCATGAGCTAGGCATTGGGGTAACTGGGAACAATCCAAACTACGGGTATGGTTAATGATTGAGCGTCTGCCAATAATGTTCAAAATATACATAGTTTGTGGCCAGAGAACACCAGACTGCTGTTTTTTTTTTGGGGGTTAAAATTTGACAAATTCAGCACTTAGAGCACTTTCGTGTGTTGATTAGCAAATACATTCTTTCTATTTGAACCTAAAGGGTGTATTTGCTGCTTTGTCACTTAATGCTTGTATTAAATCATTTTCTTCCCCCCTTTTTTTGGCACGCGGCAAACATAAGTAACATCCAACATCTATGTGATTAACGTGCCTTGCCTAAAGTCTGCTAACGGAAAAAAAAATATTTTGCTAGCTATTTCCTTGAAGCAAACTCAGTTGAGCTTTAGTAAAGCTCAACAATCTGAATTCGGAATGTACATGAACATTCTGTTCCAGTACGTGTTCAGAATGTATTGATGGCCTGCATGCACCTTTTGTAAAACCTCAGCGTTAGGCCCTATTTCATCTATAAAATGTTCGCATTTGCTCTTTTATCAAGCAATGTATCTTGGTTCTGCATTTCTAAAATCACGGGTAGTTATGAAGAAGATTTATACGCACCCACGAAAAAGGCGGTCCGTCACATACTAGGCATGGTAGACAACGCATCATAAAATACAGGAACAGAACCGTCGCAGCGAGATGGAAGGAGAAATCAGGTTAATGAAGAGGTCGATGCAGCGAAGATGAAGCAGTGAGCGGTTGTGTAGAAGCGCTACCCAAAAACTAAATCGTGGGTTCGTGCTTGTGTACCCCTAGCCCAAACCTTGTGTGTACACGTTGCCAAGGTCTGCACCATCATGACTTCTCTAGTAGAATTACCCACCATGAATTTTCTAGTGGAATTAATAGAGTTAATTCGAGCATGTAGCTCGTGTTGGCACACCGCAGAGTAGAGCGTAAGCAGTAATGTAGCATAGTCCGTGTAGATAAGATGGGACAGGCAAAGGCCAACACAAGTGTATGGATCTTGTTTGATGATGGAGGCCTTCTTGGGAAGAAGATGGTAATTTTCTTCTAATCTTGTTTGCGTGGCAAGTCAAGTGGCAATGGATTCTCCTCGTCTGCAATATCCACGCCTTCTTCTTCATCCTCCTCCTCCTCGCTCGCCAACCCACTACACCGTTAGCTGTGAGTAGCTCACTGAACAGAGCGTTGCTTGCTTCTATGATTGCCCTCCTGCAACCTTGATCCGTTTCATGTATAGGTTGCCGAGCATGTCATTGCGGGTGTGGAAGAGTGGAACAATAAGAAGCCTCCTATGCCAATGCTGGTCTATTTCAACGCAGATGACCTGAGGAAGCAAGCTGAAGCTTCCACAAAAAGATTTGAGCAAGGTTTACCCAACTTTGCTACTTTGGTTCTTCTCTAACAGATCTGGACTATATTAATATTTGGCCAGCTCATGATATACACATATTCTCATCTTTGAAATGAACTGCCGGCCTTCAGGTAGAAACTCCATCCACCTAGCTATATCCCATCTTCTTGATATGCGTTGCTTCTTGTGCGCCCAGGAAATCCGATTTCCATTCTGGATGGAATCTTTGTCGCCATTAAGGATGACATTGACTGCTTCCCGTATCCATCAAAGAGTTAGTTTACTCGACTGAAGCTGCCATTTTGCTGTGTCCGGGAATTCTATATCATGTTTTCTTTGATGTGCAGGTGCTACCACATTTTCGACAAAATCCGCACTGTGGAGAAAGATGCAGTCTGTGTTGCTCGGCTGCGGAAATGTGGAGTGATCTTTATTGGGAAAGCAAATATGCATGAGCTAGGCATTGGGGTAACTGGGAACAATCCAAACTACGGGTATGGTTAATGATTGAGCGTCTGCCAATAATGTTCAAAATATACATAGTTTGTGGCCAGAGAACACCAGACTGCTGTTTTTTTTTTGGGGGTTAAAATTTGACAAATTCAGCACTTAGAGCACTTTCGTGTGTTGATTAGCAAATACATTCTTTCTATTTGAACCTAAAGGGTGTATTTGCTGCTTTGTCACTTAATGCTTGTATTAAATCATTTTCTTCCCCCCTTTTTTTGGCACGCGGCAAACATAAGTAACATCCAACATCTATGTGATTAACGTGCCTTGCCTAAAGTCTGCTAACGGAAAAAAAAAATATTTTGCTAGCTATTTCCTTGAAGCAAACTCAGTTGAGCTTTAGTAAAGCTCAACAATCTGAATTCCGGAATGTACATGAACATTCTGTTCCAGTAGTCTCATCTAAGACCATTACATTATGAAAGCCCAAAAGAAAAAGAATCCAGAATTTCCATTCATCATATAATCTTTATCCAGTTTGTTGTTTTATGATGTTTACCGCTTCATCTTTGTGTTTTCTTAAAAAATCTTTTGCAGGACAGCAAGGAATCCACATTCAATTGACAGATATACTGGTGGTTCTTCATCTGGTCCAGCTGCACTAGTCTCATCAGGGTTATGCTCAGTAGCAATTGGAACAGATGGTGGAGGTCTGTACATATAAAGCTGTAAGATTCATATTCTTGTCAGTACTGATCTCTAGTTGCTACCTTTATTTTTTCCACAGGTTCAGTTAGAATTCCTTCTTCGCTCTGTGGCATTGTTGGTTTGAAGACAACGTATGGGAGGACGGATATGACTGGGTAACTAAGAAAATTCCAACACTGGATATTTACCATAGTGGTCCTTTTAGGCACCATAATTTTGTATGGTTTAGAATACCTTTCAACATCACTAAAGTTGGTTTAGTCCTATGTTAACATTCCAGAGTCCATACATTCTGAAACTGCTCTTTATGTCATGATATTGTCCAGCAATCAAGTAAACAAGGCTGCTGATGTTTCAATTGTGAGTATACATGATAATATATCTTGTTTGCAGGGCACTTTGTGGTTGTGGGACTGTTGAAGTTGCTTCTCCTCTTGCAGCCTCAGTGGAGGATGCAATGCTAGTGTAAGCAGTTTGTCTGGCTAGATGAGATGATACGATTGCATAAGTATGTTAAGCTTACCTATCTTATTGTCCTGTTGATAAAGTTGGAAGTTTGTGTACACTCTATTTGCTTTTATGATATAAAAGATCCTTAAGGTTAACTATCTTGTGAATAGAACTGAATACTTGTCAACACCCTCTGCTTTTAGGTTAAGTTATTTTTACCACTTTAACACTGTTGTATGGCATTTCAGGTATTCTGCAATTGCAGGCTGTGGACCTACGGATAAGCTTACTTTGAGACCTGTAAGATGTTTTCTGTTCTATTTCTTCCCACCTGTTAAATAAAATGCTGTGTATTTCATGTCACTTCTATGCCATTGCACTATGCTAGTCCATTTTTTTTTCCATTGAGAAACGGCATAGATGTTAGTTTGCTGTTGCATTGCTGCATGATAGCACACAAGAATGAGGTTGTTTCTCTAAATGAAATTTAAACCCCATAGTGTGGCAACCATAATGCAGTCATATGTTTACCTTTTCCATTATTTTCAGGGATGCATGATAACTTAACATTTTGATGCTGAACTTCATGCATCCCTTTGGGCTCACAGCTATTGCATTTCTTTCTGTTTTCCTCTGTGCAGTCACCGCTCTGTGTCCCTAATTTGTTGACCCCTGACAACAGCAATACCCTGCAATCAGTGAAAGTGGGAAAATATACAGAGGTACATTTTTTTTCACTTTAACTACTATCTTGGTATGTATATGCTTGTTCTTAAATAAAATTTGCTTTTGTAGTGGTTTCATGATGTTTCCGATTGTGATATCTCAAATACTTGTGAGGATGCACTTAACCTTCTTTGCAGCACCTTCGGATGTCAGGTAAGCCCATCGCTATCTCAACATATCTTACACTATAGCAATACATTTTTCTAGCTTTAGCAACTTCGGTTGTCAGCTTTCATAGGTGTTACACCTTTGTATGTACAATCTCTTCTCTTAGTGGAAGCATTTGTTTATTGATCAGGTTTTCCATGTGTACAGTTCATACTTCTGTGTACATCAATAAGTGCTGAGATACTTCTATTAATGGTTATGTTAAAATAATCATGAACTGTAAATGATAAAATGTCTATGTTGAATATTGTTAATAACTCCTGTAAGTTGTAAATGATTATTTTGCTGCATCATCTAGAGCTGTTAGAGGCTGCTAACGAGCAGTAGAAGCTAAGCACAAAAATTTTCCAGCTACTAAATGATTATGATGAGATGCCTTTTCTAATGATATGGTTGTTAGACAGTATCCCATACTGCCTTGTATAGAGATTGCTAATATCTCATATTGCCTTGTATAGAGATTATTAGGATCCCATATTGCCTTGTATAAATATTGTCTTATATAGGTTTTCCTTTTGTACCCGCATGTACGTGTATATGTTCTAGCTTATTGGTCCGTGACAAATATGTTCTAGCTTATTGCTCACCGAGGTGGCCGGCGTCTGAAGGACGCTAGAGGCTAGGGGGACACCCTGCTGGTTTTGACTCCACTCAGGAGATTCTTATGCTGCTACGTCGTCTAGCTGCTTCTGCACTAACATGTTCTGCTAGTTTTGCTACACAGTTTTCTAGTGAGAGACCACCATCAACATCTCCTTTAGGTATCTCACTATGGATTCTTGACTTTGGTGCTTCTTTTCATATGACTTATGATCCTACTAGTCTTAATTCCATTAGTCCTCTCGCTTCAAACCACAGATAGTACCTCTTTTTGTTGCAGCATAAGGCGTACCTCTTTTTGTTGCAGCATAAGGCGCTCTTTTTGTCTTCCTCTGTTCATGTTCCTGTTGTTTTTCATGTTCCCAAACTAATCATGCAGCTTATGTCCGCTAGTTAGCTCACTAATCATGGTTGTCGTGTTACCCTTGATTCTAACTCTTGCTGTGTTTAGGATCACCACATTGGGTTTCTGGTTGGTACTCGGCCCTCACCGCTATGACTCACAGCGTCTCTAGGAGCTTGACTAGCTTCGTCTTCCTTCCACTGCCCCTGCTAGTCCCTTCGTCTCCTCCATCGCTTCCACCTTCGTTGCATTCTCCACTGCATCTTTTGCTTAGTGGCATCACCGTTCGGGACATCTTTATGGTTTGCGTCCATCTTCTTTTGTTCGTCCTGATCTTTTAGGGTCTGTATCTGGTGATGCCCCTTTAGATTATGCGGGATGTAACCTTGGCAAACAACTACAACTCCCCTATCCCTCCAGTGAGTTCGTGTCATAGCGTCCTTTTGATCTGGTTCATTCTGATGTTTGGGGTTTGGCTCTCTTTGTTTCAAAAGGGGTTATAGATATTATATTCTTTTTATAGATGATTTCTCTCGTTACATCTAGATATATTTTATGTTTTCTAATAGTGAGGTTTTATCGATCTGTAAGACTTTTGCCACCATGATTCGTACTCAGTTTGATTCTCTTATTCATGTTCTTTATACTGACTCGGTAGGGGAGTATCTACCAGGAGCACAATAACCATGTCTCTTATTCATGTTCTTCATGCTCTTTCTCAGTTTTCTTATCCTGTGCTCATGCTCAAAATGGTGTGACTGTATGCAAGCATCGTTATCTTCTTGAGACAGGTCGTGCTCTTTTTCTTGCTTCTGTGTTCTACCTCATTTCTGAGCTGAGGCTGTTTTCACTGCCACTTACTTGATTAATATTCAGCCTTCTTTTGCTCTTTATTGTGGGATTCCATTAGAGAGTCTTTGTTGTATGACTCCTGATTATTCTAGTCTTCGCTTCTTTGAGTGTGTGTACTATATTCTTCTAGCACCTCATGAACGCACCAAACTAACTGTTTAGGGCTTGTTTGTTTTAGCTTTTGATTTTGGATTCTAGCCCCAAAAGCAGAATAAAAAACAAACAGCCTGATTGTAGAATCCGATTCTCACAATCCAGCCCACCCATATACACTAGAATCCACAATCCGCTTCATATGTGCTTTTGGATTTCAGCTTTTGGAGAATCAGCTTCTCTACAATCACAATCCAGAATAAGCTTTTAGAGAATCTAAAGCTGAAACAAACAGGCCCTTAGTCTATTGAGTGTTTTTTTTCTAGGATATAGTGTTGCGCATAAAGGATATCATTGTTGAGATCCTGTTGCTCAATAGATGCGGCTCTCTCGGGATGTTACTTTTGATGAGTCTTGTCCCCTCTACCCTCATTCTTCTTTTTCTTCCACTCCAGTATTTTTTGTCAAGCCACTTTCTTTCCTGACTTCTCCTTATAATCCAATTGCCACTTTTTCTTTTCCACAGTTGGCATCTCCTTCATCATCGGCCACTCCTCTAGTGTCTTCTTCATCACCAGTGCCTCCTCCAAAGGTTTATCCTGACATTGTTTCTTCTTATCCTATATACTGTACTTGCCATTTGCGAGTTCAGAATTCCTCTGGTGCGCCATCTTCTCCTGCTAAGCCACCTTCTTTAGTGCCTCCTCCTCGCTATGCTCTTCGCGATCTCCACTTTATTCGGCCTCCTAAGCATATTGGCTCTGCTGGCACAGCTATTGCCGAGCTGACTTATTACCGTGATACTGTTATTCATTAGGAATGGCAGCATGCAATGGCGGAGGAGCTTGTTGCCGTTGAACACACTGCCATGTGGGATTTTGTACCCCTTCCCCCACGTGTTCATCCCATTACGTGCAAGTGGGTCTCTTAAGGTTAAAACTCACTCTGATGGTTCTCTTGAGCGCTACAAGATTCGTCTCATGGTACATGGTTTTCAGCAGAGTATGGTTGTGATTATGATGAGACTTTTACTCTTGTGGCTCACATGACTACTGTTCACACTCTCCTTGCCATAGCCTCTGTTCGTGAGTGGTCCACCTCTTAGCTTGATGTCAAGAATGTCTTTCTTAATGGTGAGCTGTGTGAGGAGGTCTATTTGTAGCCACCACCAGGGTATTATGTTCTTGAGTTCATGGTTTATCGGCTTTGCCGCTCTCTTTATAGGCTTAAGCAAGCTCCTGATGGCTGGTTTTGAGCATTTTTTTTGTGATCACTGTGGCTGGCTTTTCTACTAGTGCTTATGATCCTGCGCTTTTGTTCACATTTCGCCTCGTGGTCGGACTTTTCTCCTTCTGTATGTTGATGACATGATCATCACTAGAGATGATTCTTAGTATATTTCCTTTATAAAGGCACATCTCAGTGAGCAGTTTCTCATGTCTGATCTGGGTCTCCTTCACTACTTCCTTGGGATTGAGGTTGCTTCTACACTTGAGGACTTCTTCTTGTCCTAAGAGAAGTATATTCATGATTTTCTTAATTATATTTCTTTCATTGATCAACGTACAACCGAGACCCCCATGGAGCTCGATGTTCACCTTCCTACTTGTTGTTGCCATCTTATTGGATGTTACACTTACCTTGATGTGACTCGTCTTGACATTTTGTATGAAGTGCATATCTTAAGTAAGTTTGTTTCTGCTCTCACTCAGCTCTGCTATAGTCATCTTTATGTTCTGTAATATCTTCGTGGAACTATCTCTCGTCGTATTTTCTTTCCACGCTCTAGCTCCTTACAGCTCCATTTATATTCTAATGCTATCTGGGCTAGTGATCACTCTAATCTTCGGTGTCTTTCTGCCTACTGTGTTTTTCTTGGTGGTTTTCTCATTGCTTGGAAGACTAAGAAGCAGACAATAGTTTTTTGTTCGAGTGCTGAGGCTGAGTTGTGATCTATGGCTCTTTGGACAACAGATATTACTTGAGAATTTTGGTGTTTCTATTTCTACACCGACCACTCTTTTATCTGACAGTACATGTGCTATTAGCATTGCTTGAGACCCAGTGAAGAATGAGATCACCAAGCATATTGGTGTTATGCTTCCTACATGCGGTCACAGGTGCAGTATCAGGTCGTGGCTCTTCAGTATGTTCCTTTAGAGCTTCAGTTGGTAGACCTCCTCACAAAGGTACAGACTAGAGATTAGCACGGCTTTTATGTATCCAAACTTAGTATTGTTGATCCACCATGAGTTTGAGGATGTGTGTGTTGGGAGGTTAGACAGTATCTTATATTGCGTTGTTTAGAGATTGCTAGTATCCTATATTGCCTTAGAGATTGTTAGTATCCCATATTGTCTTGTATAGATATTGCCTTATATAAGATTTCTTTTTATACCTGCATGTATGTGTATATATTATGGCCTATTGGTCTTATGATAAATACAGGTGCTATTCATAACAATAGTATCTACTAGATGTGCCGATTCTACTCTTTTTCGACATCTCAGTTTATGAGTGCTTGTTAACTTTTTTTAAGATAGAAGAGATAATATTACCAGAGCTGGATGAGATGCGTACTGCCCATCTTGTGTCAATTGGCTCAGAAGCATTCTGCGACCTGAATCCTCATTACCAAAAAGGGTACCCATATATTTTTTTGGATAAATATCAGATTCTCAATTACTCAGGAAGAGTTGCTGAAAATTTTCCTTTCAAGAGGAAATAGCTCTTGAAATTAATTGTCACTGAGAGGTTGAAAATATTTTGTTTGTTTGTATTTGCTCTTCTGTACTGTTGATCACATTCTGCTAATATCTTCCAGGAGGCGAACTGAATTTACGCTAGATACTCGAGCAAGTTTGGCACTATTTGGTTCATTCACTTCAACAGAATATGTTGCTTCTCAACGTCTAAGGTGAATAAGAGTATACATGTAGCCGATCTTTTGTTTTGTTTTGTTTTTTTTGGCATTATAGTGGGCTTTTTTGTCCTCCAATTTTATTCAGTTATGGGAATTTTTGATCAACCACTTCCATTGTGATTGTCTATAAGAAAGAAAAGCTAAGGACTATTATTAAGATTTTCAGATGGCCTAAGATAATACAGGAAAATGATCAACCAAGCGATAAAAAAGAAAGCGTATCTACTCTTATGAACCCACAGGTTTCCACAAGCCTACTCCAGCGTATGTTAGTTAGGTTTAATTTGGAAATACTATACATATCTCGTAAGAACCCTGTGTAGTACTAAATATAAATTCCTAAATTCAATTCCAATTCCATGTAATTGAGCTCTGTTAATATCTCTATCTACAGTCCATGCTACTGGTTCTTGATCTAGTGTTTTTCTAAGAGGCAAGTATGGAGACAGGACCTGCTTTATTTTTATTTATTTTTGAGCTGGAAATAGGACCTGCTTTACAGAGCATATCTCATGCTATTGCCAGGTAATCGGGTACTGCAAAACTTATGTTTATTGTGTAAATATTCTTACCGACTAACAATAACTACTAGAAGTTGTGCTGCTTCCATTTATCCTTATCTTTTATTAGAAACTACTGATAACTAAAACCACATGCTGATGCCAATCCTTTATTTCATTAAAGGCTTCTAGGGTCTTGATTGGACTCTAGAATATGGGATGTAGAAAAACCCATTTTAGCCACTAGTTTGTTACATACTGACACTAAATGCGCTAACTGTTGCACAAATTGTGGATATTGAAGTGTTATAAAAGATCACATGCCACATACGTGTTGTATGACAAATGCAATTAAGTCTGGGGTCTTAACTGTAAACTGTAAAGTATAAGTTTCTGTCTCTTATATTTTACCAAATGTGTGCTCTTGGTATCTTTGATGTGGCTTGTATAGGAGAAGGATAATGTACTATCACATGGAAGCTTTCAAGAAGGTTGATGTCATAGCAACCCCTACAACTGGGTAATAGATGTTGAAATTTATTATAATTGATCCGCATATAATTTAGATGGTCTTACTTATTTATGTTACTAATGTTATGCATGCTTCCTCAACAAGGTTAATGCATGAGGAAAGTTTCTAGTTTTCTAACTTCCAACGGATGGTGGTAGTTCTAGGCAATCTTTATTTTTCTAACATTTTATTGCAAATGCCAAGAGGGATGGGCATGCCTAAGAAAATGAAAAGGCGGGTGACTCCTGATTCCTGAAAGTTTTTCAACTAAGTAGTTCATCTACCACATCACCTATGAACCAGCTAATGCATAAATTTTTTGTTCCTTGAGCTCTTGCATCACCTTAATTTTTAAGAGCACAGTAGTCAGATGCCATACCTATTGTGAGGATTTAAAATTTTGTTTAGTCAAATGAAGTGTGTACTTAGTACTTCATTATCATGTTCTAAACTAAGCCTGGCAATATTTTGATTAGTTTAGTGGTTTATATATGTCGAGTTCATGTCTAAATGATACACATGCATAACAGTGTGGTATAGCCAAATTATGAACTTCTCAGCTTCCGACTCAAATGAAAGGCATCATGCTAGAAAATATCTGTGAACTTGGTTGGGCAAGGGGCCCTTAGAATGCTGCATCCCAAATTTTACTTGGTGGTACCGCATTCAAGAAGTGTTTGTGTACATTTGCCTCTTTTGTCATATCTGTTGTCTATGCTATAAGAACTAAGAAGATGAGCTATTTTTTTCCAGCATGACTGCACCAAAAATACCACCGAGTGCTCTGAAGTTAGGAGAGTCTGATTATGTTGTATTAGGTAAATTCTGTGCACTTTATTGCGTTTAGCCACATTCACTAGCTCTTTGACATGTGGAAGTACAGCTTACCTCAACTTTCTTTCGATCCATGTTAACATGCTGGATAAAACCTGCTGAAATCTTGGTTGAAATAATTGTTATTTAACACAGAAGGTAGTGTTGCGTTTGTAAAAACAAAAAATAATGACCTTTCTATAAGGCTATGTTTAATCTAGTTTTGATTGCTCAATAAGCCGTTCAGTCTAGAAAGAAGGGCAAAATTTGTAAGGGAGATTTCATTAATTCCTTGTTATAGAGGGCACCATGGTTGGTAATATACAGGGAACCTTTTTTCCTATTCGGGGTCTAATAAAAATTAGCTACAAAATATGGATGTAAATCTATTAAGTTCATCATCTATATGAGTTTATCAGTTCACTAAGCAAAGGGCATATTCCTATTTTGATGCAAAGTACAAATATCATTGCTTTGTTTTACAGAGATCAATACACATTTTCTGTTTCTGATACTGCCCCTTTATTGCAGCTTACCTGATGCGATTTGTCATAGCCGGGAACCTTCTTGGTTTGCCAGCCATTACTGTGCCTGTAAGTGGTATCATGACTCATGACTTAGTATATATTGCATCTTATAGTCAGCATTATGTCTGAACTGATAAATTTTGAATTATTGATGTATAAATATTTTGATACAGCATTGGTATTATTTCCAACAAACAGAACTCCTGCGAAAGGTTTTAAAATAAAATCTAGGACAATAGTCAGCATTTTAGTATAATATAGCTCACATACAGGAAAAAACTGCGCTAATATGTTGCTACTACTGCACTCAGGTTGGTCATGACAAGCAAGGCCTTCCTATTGGCCTGCAACTGATAGGCCGTCCATGGGGTGAGGCTAGCTTATTGAGGGTGGCTTCTGCAGTAGAGGTATTGTACCCAAGCGCTATAGAAGTTCAGTATTTGGGGTTTCCCATCTGAGAATGTGCTCATATCCAACAAGTCTAGATGTGCTTTTGAAGGCTGCATTTAGTATGAACACTAATGAATCTCTGAACATTTCCATGCAACTATGTTACTCCATTGAATATTGAGAAAAGTTTTATTACGCCATTTTTTAACCAAAGGTACCCCGAATACCATGGTACAGAAAACACTCCTTAGAACTCCTTAGAATTATTTCTTCTTTTCTTGTAATGTCTTGGTCCATGGGCGTGTCATCTTTGATGGAGCATGCCCCTGCATTTTTAAGGCCTGTTTGGTAGAACTCTAAATTCTAGCTACATCTGAGATATGAAACTTGTAGACTAAAATAAAGTGAATTAAGTTTATATTTTTGATCTAAAATGTAAACAAAATGATCCATCTAAATACTCTTAATATACTTATAGCTCCAGCTTTGTGGAGATAGAGCACTACCAAACACACCCTTAGTATCAGATAGTTTTTTTTTGAAAGGGAATGGCAGGAGCTCTGCCTTTCATTAAGGGAGAAATTGAGAATACAGAATACAGTATAAAATTTGAGAAAATACTCAAGGAAGCCACACAACACTCGGCCTCCCGATTAAAACTAGAACCACAACGATTGGCACACGACTATATGGATCTAATGCCAATAAGAAACGAAACCACATACAACGGATAACTCATGAACTCGGGAGCGGAGAGGTCAAGCGGGAGGCACCCCCCACCAGAATTATGGATTTATAGGTTGCGTTGCTACCCTTCTACTCCGGATATCGTCTATGGCGGCGCTGACAACGCCATCAATAGTTCTGTATTGGCTATTGAAGATTCTGCTATTCCTCTCCTTCCAGAGGTTCCATGTTACATACATGAAGGTGCCATCAGCCTGTTTGCGGTGCTGACGCTCTACAGTGGAACGGACCGATCGCCACCAAGCAGCAGCGTCACACTAAACCAAATCAGGATGGATGGCGATGGAATTTATGCCCATGTAGAACAGGACCTTTCTCCACACCTGCTTTGCGAACGGGCACAACAGGATGAGGTGTCTAGATGACTCTACGTCAAGGCCGCACATCACGCAGAGAGTGCTGTGTGGCCATCCTCTGAGAGCTAGTCTATCCGCTGTGAGGATCCGATCTTGTAGAAAGAGCCAAGTGAAAAATTGACATTTAGCCCGGCGTCGACGCCAAACCATCTTGCGCTTTGGATCTTTCGTGGCGCCAATAAACCGTGGTCTCGTAAGTTGTCCCGCCGAGTATTCCCCTGTTGTGTCCATTTCAAGAGATGTTATCACCTGCACGTTCGAAGCGGTTGAACTCAGTGGCGCCGCCATAAGTGTATGAATTCGAGATTTGGGCGGTAGAAATTTTCCTCAGCAGTGCAACCAATTCCCTGGTCAAGTTAAGCAAGCCGATGGTGGTTTTGAGCATTTTTTGTGATCACTTGTGGTGGCTTTTCTACTAGTGCTTATGATCCTGCGCTTTTGTTCACATTTCCCGTGGTGGACTTTTCTCTACTATGTTGATGACAGATCATCACTAGAGATGATTCTTAGTATATTTCCTTTATAAAGGCACATCTCGTGGCGTTTCATGTCGTCGGGTCTCCTTCACTACTTCCTTGGGATTGAGGTTGCTTCTACACTTGAGGACTTCTTCTTGTCCTAAGAAAGTATATTCATGATTTTCTTAATTATATTTCTTTCATTGATCAGCATACGAGACCCCATGGAGCTCGATGTTCACCTTCCTACTTGTTGTTGCCATCTTATTGGATGTTACACTTACCTTGATGTGACTCGCTTGACATTTTGTATGAAGTGCATATCTTAAGTAAGTTTGTTTCGCTCTCACTCGCTATAGTCATCTTTATGTTCGAATATCTTGTGGAACTATCTCTCAGTATTTTCTTTCCGCCTAGCTCCTTCGACTCCATTTATATTCTAATGCTATCGCTAGTGATCACTCTAATCTTGGTCTTTCCTCTGTTTTTTCTTGGTGGTTTTCTCATTGCTTGGAAGACTAAAAGCGAAATAGTTTTTTGTTAGTCTGGTGAGTTGTGATCTATGGCTCTTTGGACAAGATATTACTTGAGAATTTTGGTGTTTCTATTTCTACACCGACCACTCTTTTATCGGCAGACATGTGCTATTAGCATTGCTTGAGACCTGAAGAATGAGATCACCAAGCATATTGGTGTTATGCTTCCTACATGCAGTCGTGCAGTCGTCGTGGCTCTTAATGTTCCTTTAGAGCTTGTTGGTAGACCTCCTCACAAAGTCGACTAGAGATTAGCACGCTTTTATGTATCAAACTTAGTATTGTTGATCCACCATGAGTTTGAGGATGTGTGTTGGGGGTTAGACAGATCTTATATTGCGTTGTTTAGAGATTGCTAGTATCCTATATTGCCTTAGAGATTGTTAGTATCCCATATTGTCTTGTATAGATATTGCCTTATATAAGATTTCTTTTTATACCTGCATGTATGTGTATATATTATGGCCTATTGGTCTTATGATAAATACAGGTGCTATTCATAACAATAGTATCTACTAGATGTGCCGATTCTACTCTTTTTCGACATCTCAGTTTATGAGTGCTTTTAACTTTTTTAGATAGAAGAGATAATATTACCAGAGCTGGATGAGATGCGTACTGCCCATCTTGTGTCAATTGGCTCAGAAGCATTCTGCGACCTGAATCCTCATTACCAAAAAGGTACCCATATATTTTTTGGATAAATATCAGATTCTCAATTACTCAGGAAGAGTTGCTGAAAATTTTCCTTTCAAGAGGAAATAGCTCTTGAAATTAATTGTCACTGAGAGGTTGAAAATATTTTGTTTGTTTGTATTTGCTCTTCTGTACTGTTGATCACATTCTGCTAATATCTTCCAGGAGGCGAACTGAATTTACGCTAGATACTCGAGCAAGTTTGGCACTATTTGGTTCATTCACTTCAACAGAATATGTTGCTTCTCAACGTCTAAGGTGAATAAGAGTATACATGTAGCCGATCTTTTGTTTTGTTTTGTTTTTTTGGCATTATAGTGGGCTTTTTGTCCTCCAATTTTATTCAGTTATGGGAATTTTGATCAACCACTTCCATTGTGATTGTCTATAAGAAAGAAAAGCTAAGGACTATTATTAAGATTTTCAGATGGCCTAAGATAATACAGGAAAATGATCAACCAAGCGATAAAAAAAAAGCGTATCTACTCTTATGAACCCACAGGTTTCCACAAGCCTACTCCAGCGTATGTTAGTTAGGTTTAATTTGGAAATACTATACATATCTCGTAAGAACCCTGTGTAGTACTAAATATAAATTCCTAAATTCAATTCCAATTCCATGTAATTGAGCTCTGTTAATATCTCTATCTACAGTCCATGCTACTGGTTCTTGATCTAGTGTTTTTCTAAGAGGCAAGTATGGAGACAGGACCTGCTTTATTTTTATTTATTTTTGAGCTGGAAATAGGACCTGCTTTACAGAGCATATCTCATGCTATTGCCAGGTAATCGGGTACTGCAAAACTTATGTTTATTGTGTAAATATTCTTACCGACTAACAATAACTACTAGAAGTTGTGCTGCTTCCATTTATCCTTATCTTTTATTAGAAACTACTGATAACTAAAACCACATGCTGATGCCAATCCCTTTATTTCATTAAAGGCTTCTAGGGTCTTGATTGGACTCTAGAATATGGGATGTAGAAAAACCCATTTTAGCCACTAGTTTGTTACATACTGACACTAAATGCGCTAACTGTTGCACAAATTGTGGATATTGAAGTGTTATAAAAGATCACATGCCACATACGTGTTGTATGACAAATGCAATTAAGTCTGGGGTCTTAACTGTAAACTGTAAAGTATAAGTTTCTGTCTCTTATATTTTACCAAATGTGTGCTCTTGGTATCTTTGATGTGGCTTGTATAGGAGAAGGATAATGTACTATCACATGGAAGCTTTCAAGAAGGTTGATGTCATAGCAACCCCTACAACTGGGTAATAGATGTTGAAATTTATTATAATTGATCCGCATATAATTTAGATGGTCTTACTTATTTATGTTACTAATGTTATGCATGCTTCCTCAACAAGGTTAATGCATGAGGAAAGTTTCTAGTTTTCTAACTTCCAACGGATGGTGGTAGTTCTAGGCAATCTTTATTTTTCTAACATTTTATTGCAAATGCCAAGAGGGATGGGCATGCCTAAGAAAATGAAAAGGCGGGTGACTCCTGATTCCTGAAAGTTTTTCAACTAAGTAGTTCATCTACCACATCACCTATGAACCAGCTAATGCATAAATTTTTTGTTCCTTGAGCTCTTGCATCACCTTAATTTTTAAGAGCACAGTAGTCAGATGCCATACCTATTGTGAGGATTTAAAATTTTGTTTAGTCAAATGAAGTGTGTACTTAGTACTTCATTATCATGTTCTAAACTAAGCCTGGCAATATTTTGATTAGTTTAGTGGTTTATATATGTCGAGTTCATGTCTAAATGATACACATGCATAACAGTGTGGTATAGCCAAATTATGAACTTCTCAGCTTCCGACTCAAATGAAAGGCATCATGCTAGAAAATATCTGTGAACTTGGTTGGGCAAGGGGCCCTTAGAATGCTGCATCCCAAATTTTACTTGGTGGTACCGCATTCAAGAAGTGTTTGTGTACATTTGCCTCTTTTGTCATATCTGTTGTCTATGCTATAAGAACTAAGAAGATGAGCTATTTTTTTCCAGCATGACTGCACCAAAAATACCACCGAGTGCTCTGAAGTTAGGAGAGTCTGATTATGTTGTATTAGGTAAATTCTGTGCACTTTATTGCGTTTAGCCACATTCACTAGCTCTTTGACATGTGGAAGTACAGCTTACCTCAACTTTCTTTCGATCCATGTTAACATGCTGGATAAAACCTGCTGAAATCTTGGTTGAAATAATTGTTATTTAACACAGAAGGTAGTGTTGCGTTTGTAAAAACAAAAAATAATGACCTTTCTATAAGGCTATGTTTAATCTAGTTTTGATTGCTCAATAAGCCGTTCAGTCTAGAAAGAAGGGCAAAATTTGTAAGGGAGATTTCATTAATTCCTTGTTATAGAGGCACCATGGTTGGTAATATACAGGAACCTTTTTTCCTATTCGGGGTCTAATAAAAATTAGCTACAAAATATGGATGTAAATCTATTAAGTTCATCATCTATATGAGTTTATCAGTTCACTAAGCAAAGGGCATATTCCTATTTTGATGCAAAGTACAAATATCATTGCTTTGTTTTACAGAGATCAATACACATTTTCTGTTTCTGATACTGCCCTTTATTGCAGCTTACCTGATGCGATTTGTCATAGCCGGAACCTTCTTGGTTTGCCAGCCATTACTGTGCCTGTAAGTGGTATCATGACTCATGACTTAGTATATATTGCATCTTATAGTCAGCATTATGTCTGAACTGATAAATTTTGAATTATTGATGTATAAATATTTTGATACAGCATTGGTATTATTTCCAACAAACAGAACTCCTGCGAAAGGTTTTAAAATAAAATCTAGGACAATAGTCAGCATTTTAGTATAATATAGCTCACATACAGGAAAAAACTGCGCTAATATGTTGCTACTACTGCACTCAGGTTGGTCATGACAAGCAAGGCCTTCCTATTGGCCTGCAACTGATAGGCCGTCCATGGGGTGAGGCTAGCTTATTGAGGGTGGCTTCTGCAGTAGAGTATTGTACCCAAGCGCTATAGAAGTTCAGTATTTGGGGTTTCCCATCTGAGAATGTGCTCATATCCAACAAGTCTAGATGTGCTTTTGAAGGCTGCATTTAGTATGAACACTAATGAATCTCTGAACATTTCCATGCAACTATGTTACTCCATTGAATATTGAGAAAAGTTTTATTACGCCATTTTTTAACCAAAGGTACCCCGAATACCATGGTACAGAAAACACTCCTTAGAACTCCTTAGAATTATTTCTTCTTTTCTTGTAATGTCTTGGTCCATGGGCGTGTCATCTTTGATGGAGCATGCCCTGCATTTTAAGGCCTGTTTGGTAGAACTCTAAATTCTAGCTACATCGAGATATGAAACTTGTAGACTAAAATAAAGTGAATTAAGTTTATATTTTTGATCTAAAATGTAAACAAAATGATCCATCTAAATACTCTTAATATACTTATAGCTCCACTTTGTGGAGATAGAGCACTACCAAACACACCCTTAGTATCGATAGTTTTTTTGAAAGGGAATGGCGGAGCTCGCCTTTCATTAAGGAGAAATTGAGAATACGAATCGATATAAAATTTGAGAAAATACTCAAGGAAGCCACACAACACTCGGCCTCCGATTAAAACTAGAACCACAACGATTGGCACACGAGCTTGAACTCGTGAAGTTACCGCGCTAAGTGTATGAATTCCGATTTGAGGGGCAGAGGAAATTTTCCTCAATCTGCCGCAACCAATTCCCTGATCAAGTTCATCCTTGACCGAAGCACTGTTCCCTAACTAGCCGATAAGCGTTTGGCGCGATTTCATGGTGACCTCATGAGCGATTGGAGTTCCAAAATTTGCGTTTCTCCATTCCCTAATGTGATGTTTGTGCTTGCTGAAGAGCCGCAATCGAGTCGCCGCAAGGAACCGCCATCCGCCCATGGCTTTGTTGCTATCGATCCATGCATACCACAACCATCTAAGTCGGGCGCCATTCGTCCAAGAGGATAGATCTTAACGCCAAGTCCTCCCAAGGCCTTAGGTCCGCATACGGTTCGATTAACGAGACAATGCCCTCTGAACAATCTGTTCGCCTTTCCAAATGAAGCTGCGAATCTGTCAATTTTCTTTGCGGCCCAAGCAGTGGCGGGAACACGGTGAGGTGGTATACCGCTAATGCGTGAGCGAGTTCGTCAAAATCAACTCCTGCCCTAGAAAGTAGTCTTCCTTTCCAACCCGCCGATCGTTTCCTTACTCATCAATGAGAGGTTGCGGTCAAGCGCTTGAGCTTAGTAGGTCGCGGCATCCCAACCGACGGAATCAAAGGCCTTTGCTATGTCCAACTTTATCGAAGAGCCGGGTTCCTTTCTGTGAAGGTCGGTGACGTATATTCTTGACAAGTAAGAAGTTGTCATGAATAGATCTCCTCTTAACGCGGATTGGTTGGTAGACACCGTGACCGAGATAAAGCGCGAGCCTCATCGCTAAGATCTTGGAGAAGATCTTCCCACGCTATGAATGAGCCGATAGGCTCAGAGTCAGAATGGAGGAAGCTCCTGTTTTAGGCAATAGGACAATATTGGACAGTTAAGCGTAGAAGTTCAGTATTTAGATTGTAAAGTCGGCTCATAGAGTCCATGAGGTCATGCTTGACAATCTCCCAAAGAAGACGTAAAAAGACCAGAAGCCGTCACCTACGGAGCCTTTTCGTGGCATAGAGAACACCGCCTCCTTCAACTCCGCCATCCGGAAAGGGTGGTCGAGGTTACTTAAATCATGGCGAGGAATGTCCAGGCTCCCAATTGAGGAATGATCCTCCGCCTTTTGGAACCCAACAGTCGGAAAAGAAATGCGGATCTCTTCTTGCTTGCTTTGATGGTCGCGACGCGCTGGCGGTTGTAATCTCTTGAATGTGATTTTTCTACTGCGTGCATTTGCTCTGAGGTGAAAGAATTTTGTGTTGGCATCCTTCCTTGATGTAGGTCATTCGAATCGCCTCGTCTGGTCTTTTGGATGGCCGCTATTCCTAGCAACCTGTGCCTGAGCTTTGTCCGAAGTTCCCTTTCACCTGTAGTCAGTTGCCTCCTTTCCTGCGCCTTATCAAATTGAAAAATGACCTCGCCTGCAATGGAGAACTGCAGCCGGAGGTCCCCTATAATTTTTCGGCTCCATATCCTGAGGCCCCGCGCGGTTCTTGATAACTTAATGTGAAGCCTGCGGAGCGCATCGCGCGTGGTCGTCGGCCTAGTCCAGGCCTGAATTACAGCTTGTTGGAAGCCCGGCATCGTGGTCCAGAAATTCTCAAACCTGAAGGAAGAAGATTTGGCAACTGCCATCTGCCCTTGGAGGAGCAGAGGACAGTGGTCAGAAACCAATGACGATAAAGCCTGTAACCTGCATTCAGGATACAGAAGATCCCATTCCACTGAGGCAAACATGCGATCAATCCTCGTTTGGGTTGGATTTTCCGCATTTGACCATGTGAAACTCCCTGCCGTACAACGGAAGTTCTCTTAGTTCCGCATCATGAATGGCCTTGGCAAACGCCCCCATGAGTCTTGGGTTTGTAGCGCTGTTGCTTTTGTCTATAGCCTGGTAAATCATGTTGAAGTCCCCAAGAATGAGCCATTCTACGCATAGTCTCCTTAAGATTCAACATTTCTTGCAAAAACATTAGCTTATCGCCTCATGCTGCGGCCCATATACCTTGCGGACCATGAGGTCCCATCTTTTTCATTTGCATCAGCGGAAACACAGAGCTCCCGTCCGAATCTCGATCAACCCTGAAGTGGTCAGCGGAGCACGCTAAAAGAATGCCCCCCCTTGTTTGGGTCGCGCCTAAGAAACAGAAGTTATTTATGAAAGCTCCTCCCAGCATCTCCCCGGCGATGCGGTTGTCGATGTGCTGAAGTTTTGTTTCTTGGAAGCATACAATTGTCGCCCTGGTTTGCACAACCAGCTCTCTGATGAGAGCTCTTTTAGCAGGGCTGTTCAATCCCCGGACATTCCAATTTAGGAGCCTAGTATCCTGCTGAGCCATGGAGTGATTGTCGGGGTTGCACCTGTGATGAAAGTCCTGTACCTGTACCTGTTCCTGTAAGCATCAAGAGGTTGCCCCCAGAAGTGCCGAAGCAAGAAAAAACAGGAAGCATGAGGATTGACACACGCTGTGAGATTGCCACCTGGAACCTTCCTTTGCCATTTCATCAGATGAGTACCAATGAAGGTAGCTACAAAAGACCCTTGCCGGATACAACAACTTCCAGCCACACAAAAGACCCAGCACCAGCCTATCTGACCGAACAACATGATCATCCAGGACCTATCACCAGGCGGATGAGCATCACAACACAGGCTGGGTAACGACAACTTAGAGACAAAGAGGGACACGGCCATCCATTGGCCAGACTGAATGCAACTAAAACAGACACCATGACAGACTCGATAACACACACTAACATGACAGACTCGAGGACACAACATAACATGAAAGCATACAGCCCCCCGAACTACCACACAGCACTAGTATCAGATAGTGACACTGAAACATGGATTTTTCTGATCCAAAAAAAAAAATCAGATAGTGACACTGAAACATGGATTTTTCTGATCCAAAAACATCATTTTCATGTCCCCCTGCATTTCTGACACTGAAACATTGTTTTTCTGATCCAAACACATCATTTTCGCCATCAAAACCTTTTTTAAATAATTTTTCACATCAATACCTATTTACGATGTGTAGGGGCATTGTTGATGTTGCAAGTTTGCAACGTAAGTACAGCTAAGCTATAAATTACTCTGTGGACAATTTTAAGGGAAAAATGTTGAAGCATATAAAAATGTTAGCCTGAAGCAAAAGTAATTCCTAGAACGTTGTAAAATGGCCTACTCACTGATCTGAAAATTACTACCAAGTGGAATCAACATTATGAACGCGAGAAGGAACATAGCTTCAGGCCTTGTTCTGCTTGTAGGACGCTGGTAAATTAAACAACTGACATTGATTTTCCTGCTTGTAGGAGCTCTGTCTGAAGAGAAGGAAACGACCGTCTGTGTTTTATGACATTCTAAAGGCCTGAAACGGAATAGTATATAATTCCGCTTGTAGTGATTGTAGCCAATAGCATACTGCCATCGATCACGGACGTATCGTGATATTTGCCGCTACATTTCATCGGGAACATTTGTACACAGAAACAGAATGGCACCTTCTTTCTATGGGACCTTCACGGCTTCACCTTCCTTAAATAACAAGGCAATCCTCCTCTAAATTAAGGAAAATCGTCTGCTACTGTAATAAGAGCATGTACAATAGTAGAGATAACTGGCAATGACAAACCTAAGTACTGCAAGGAAAGGTTTGGATAAAGTGAGAACTCTGAAGGGCAGCCACCATGTCTATGTTGTCACACCGATGGCGTACACCTCGCTCTTGTGAATGTTAGTGTGAAGACACATGGCCCCTCCAAAATATTTAACAACCCTGCATTAAGACAAGATCCTCCGGATTGGCCTAACAAAAGCAACAACATCATCGGCGTATAAGGAGATCCTCATTCTCGGGCGTTGATGGCACTCGCGATAAAAATTCTCGTGGCGCCTTGCAAAGAGACTCATAAAGGTTCCATGGCCATAATGAAGAGCATGGGAAAGGGATCCCTTGACGCAAACCTCTCTGTGTTGGATAGGCGGACCAGAATTAGTTAAGAAGGACTCTCGATGAAGATGACGCTTGAGTTGCATAATCCGATCCGCGCCGGTATGGTAAATCCCAAGTGACGAGTAATTCCAAGAAGAACTCCCAACCGGCGGAATCAAAGGCCTTTGCTATGTCCAACTTTATCGAAGAGCGGGGTTCCTTTCTGTGAAGGTCGTGACGATATTCTTGACAAGTAAGAAGTTGTCATGAATAGATCTCCTCTTAACGGTGGATTGGTTGGTAGACACCGGTGGTGAGATAAAGCGCGAGCCTCATCGCTAAGATCTTGGAGAAGATCTTCCCACGCTATGAATGAGGCCGATAGGCTCAGAGTCAAGAATGGAGGAAGCTCCTGTTTCTTAGGCAATAGGACAATATTGGAGCAGTTAAGCGTACCGCAAGTTCAGAGTATTTAGATTGTAAAGGCGGCTCATAGAGTCCATGAGGTCATGCTTGACAATCTCCCGCAAGACACGTAAAAAGGCAGAAGCCGTCCGCCTGGAGCCTTTTCGGTGGCATAGAGAACACCGCCTCCTTCAACTCCGCCATCCGGAAAGGGTGGTCGAGGTTACTTAAATCATGGCGAGGAATGTCCAGCAGCTCCCAATTGAGGAATGATCCTCTGCCTTTTGGAACCCAACAGTGGAAAAAAGTGCGGATCTCTTCTTGCTTGCTTTGATGGTCGCGACGACGCTACGCGGTTGTAATCTCTTGAATGTGATTTTTCTGCTGCGTGCATTTGCTCGAGGTGAAAGAATTTTGTGTTGGCATCCCTTCCTTGATGTAGGTCATTCATGAATTTGCCTCGATCTGGTCTTTTGGATGGCCGCTATTCCTAGCAACTTTGTGCTCGAGCTTTGTCAAAGTTCCCTTTCACAGTAGTCGATTTGCCTCCTTTCTGCGCCTTATCAAATTGAAAAATGACCTACTTTGCAATGGAGAGCTGCGCAAGGAGGTCCCCTATAATTTTCGGCTCCATATCCCGAGGCCCCAGCGGTTCTTGATAACTTAATGTGAAGCATGGGCGCATCAGCGTGGTCGTCGGCCTAGTCCAGGCCTGAATTACAGCTTGTTGGAAGCCCGGCATCGTGGTCCAGAAATTCTCAAACCTGAAGGAAGAAGATTTGTAGCGCCATACGCCTGGAGGAGCAGAGGACAGTGGTCAGAAACCAATGACGATAAAGCCTGTAACCTGCATTCAGGATACAGAAGATCCCATTCCACTGAGGCAAACATGCGATCAATCCTCGTTTGGGTTGGATTTTCCCTGTCATTTGACCATGTGAAACTCCTGCCGTACAACGGAAGTTCTCTTAGTTCCGCATCATGAATGGCCTTGGCAAACGCCCCCATGAGTCTTGGGTTTGTAGCGCTGTTGCTTTTGTCTATAGCCTGGTAAATCATGTTGAAGTCCCCAAGAATGAGCCATTCCTTACGCATAGTCTCCTTAAGATTCAACATTTCTTGCAAAAACATTAGCTTATCTGCCTCATGCTGCGGCCCATATACCCCTGTGCAGGACCATGAGGTCCCATCTTTTTTCATTTGCACAGTCGCGGAAACACAGGACGTCCCCGTCCGAATCTCAGACAACCCGAAGTGGTCAGCGGAGCACGCTAAAAGAATGCCCCCCCTTGTTTGGGTCGCGCCTAAGAAACAGAAGTTATTTATGAAAGCTCCTCCCAGCATCTCCCCGACGATGCGGTTGTCGATGTGCTGAAGTTTTGTTTCTTGGAAGCATACAATTGTCGCCCTGGTTTGCACAACCAGCTCTCTGATGAGAGCTCTTTTAGCAGGGCTGTTCAATCCCCGGACATTCCAATTTAGGAGCCTAGTATCCTGCTGAGCCATGGAGTGATTGTCGGGGTTGCACCTGTGATGAAAGTCCTGTACCTGTACCTGTTCCTGTAAGCATCAAGAGGTTGCCCCCAGAAGTGCCGAAGCAAGAAAAAACAGGAAGCATGAGGATTGACACACGCTGTGAGATTGCCACCTGGAACCTTCCTTTGCCATTTCATCAGATGAGTACCAATGAAGGTAGCTACAAAAGACCCTTGCCGGATACAACAACTTCCAGCCACACAAAAGACCCAGCACCAGCCTATCTGACCGAACAACATGATCATCCAGGACCTATCACCAGGCGGATGAGCATCACAACACAGGCTGGGTAACGACAACTTAGAGACAAAGAGGGACACGGCCATCCATTGGCCAGACTGAATGCAACTAAAACAGACACCATGACAGACTCGATAACACACACTAACATGACAGACTCGAGGACACAACATAACATGAAAGCATACAGCCCCCCGAACTACCACACAGCACTAGTATCAGATAGTGACACTGAAACATGGATTTTTCTGATCCAAAAAAAAAAATCAGATAGTGACACTGAAACATGGATTTTTCTGATCCAAAAACATCATTTTCATGTCCCCTGCATTTCTGACACTGAAACATTGTTTTTCTGATCCAAACACATCATTTTCGCCATCAAAACCTTTTTTAAATAATTTTTCACATCAATACCTATTTACGATGTGTAGGGGCATTGTTGATGTTGCAAGTTTGCAACGTAAGTACAGCTAAGCTATAAATTACTCTGTGGACAATTTTAAGGGAAAAATGTTGAAGCATATAAAAATGTTAGCCTGAAGCAAAAGTAATTCCTAGAACGTTGTAAAATGGCCTACTCACTGATCTGAAAATTACTACCAAGTGGAATCAACATTATGAACGCGAGAAGGAACATAGCTTCAGGCCTTGTTCTGCTTGTAGGACGCTGGTAAATTAAACAACTGACATTGATTTTCCCTGCTTGTAGGAGCTCTGTCTGAAGAGAAGGAAACGACCGTCTGTGTTTTATGACATTCTAAAGGCCTGAAACGGAATAGTATATAATTCCGCTTGTAGTGATTGTAGCCAATAGCATACTGCCATCGATCACGGACGTATCGTGATATTTGCCGCTACATTTCATCGGGAACATTTGTACACAGAAACAGAATGGCACCTTCTTTCTATGGGACCTTCACGGCTTCACCTTCCTTAAATAACAAGGCAATCCTCCTCTAAATTAAGGAAAATCGTCTGCTACTGTAATAAGAGCATGTACAATAGTAGAGATAACTGTTGTCTATATATTCTTCCGTATTATCTAAAGATAAAATTAAAGATAGCTTCTATAATAGATGTTATTATCTCTATGATATTATACAATTTTTTAATTATGGGCGAAAGGGAAGTGACCTCGATCCACTCAGTAGACGTGAAGTTGTAACCATTATTTTTCTTGTTTGTGATGCGTATCCCAGTTTTATGTCGTAATAAAACTTCTGATTTGAGAAATTGTGGTCACTTAGGGGTTTTCGTAGCCTCGCGGGGCCATCTAGATACAGCCTAAAAAATACGAGAAAAATCACAAGCAACCTACGCAACACTGGTTACCACTTATCTATAGGCGAGCTGGTCGGACGTTGCCCCAGCACGAAGTTGCGAAAATCGAAAAAGGCATACGCGGCCACGAAATCCCGAAATCGTGGCCACTTAGGGGTTTTCGTAGCCTCGCAGAGCCATCCGGATATGGCCCAAAAAATACAGGAAAAATCACGAGTGAATTTTCCAAGAGCGACAAACCTGCAAGGATCTCCGTACATACACATCGGTTGGGATGTCCGTGAGGTAGGAAGAGTCTGATGCTGCGATATTCTTGGCGCTCGATCGAGACACCTTCCTCTTCCTTTGCTTTCCCTTTTTCCTTTCCACTTGCACGTCTTGGCATTTTTCCTTTCTCTCTTTGTTTCTCTTCTCCTTCCTTTCTCTTCTCTTGGTTCTGTCTTTGCTCTCGATCTCACTGGCTGAGATGAAAACGAAGGCTAGAGGGTGTTTTAAAGGGAAGATATCACCCTAATACGAGGCAATCGCCCTAATATGGGCGATATGTTTGCCAAACATCTGCAACACAAACGGCTAGCAACGGCGATTAACGGCAGAGGTGCCTCTCGCTCGAATATGGGGCGATCGTCCCATATCCGGGCGACGGGCACCCATTTTCATTATTTTTTTCGTAGATTATTTTCAAAAAAAGATTTAAAATAAATATTAAATAAAAATTCGATCAGCCAAGCTTACCGGGAGCCCAGCCCAATGTTGTACTGTGGCAGCCCAATTATGGGAGGAGAGGAGAGGAGAGGACTGTCGTCCAAGATCAGAAACAAGAACCCTAGCAGAGGAGAGCAGCTGCCTCTCTCCTCCTCCAATCCATCCCCGCCGCATCTCCTTCCCCGACTTCTCCAAGGATAGGGGATCAATCACTACAGCAGGAGCGGGAGAGGAGGAGCCAAGCAATCGAGCGAGATAAGAGAGGATGGTTTCTCTGTCGACATGGTTCCGCTACGCCGCCCACAAGTTCGAGTACTCCATCTCCCTCTCATGGAAGGTTACTCTGCTACCTCTGTTTCTTGATCCATGCATACTGGTGTCTATTTTCTTTTCCTGTTGCCTTCTTTTGGTTCCCTGCTTGCCTGCCTGCCTGTCAATCACTTGCCGATTATTCTCGATTTGGAGCTAATTAAGCTAACCACAGGAAAAGAGCAAAATCATCGGAAAGAACATCAAATGAATACATCGCATGTAATATTATAACTCGCAACTGTCCATCCATCCAACCTTGGTTTTTTCCCCCGTCCATTCGCACATTATCTTGTCTTGCTCATTGTTGATTTCCGCGCCGGTCAGATCCATGGCGTAGCAACTCAATTGTTACATCATCCTTTCCTAAATCATGAACATCAGGGTAGACTAGTTTATATGCTTGATTCTTCTCTCTGTTTATATTTTGCTTCTTGTTCGTCTTAATGCAGAAGTATAATGTCGGCCAGATCAACAGCAGAGAGCTAACTGATGCTATATGCAAAAACTTTTTCCAAGGCAAACTCACCTTCACACATTGGCCCAAAGAGGGAGAAGCCATGGCCCCCATTGTATCTGCAACCGGAGGAACCCTCCTTGTCAGAAAGCTTGCCAATTTAACGCCAGCGTAATCAATTACCTACTCCACTTTCTCCTCTACCCTCTCTTTCTAATCTTGCCAATCACTAGCTTGCTATTGCTTAGCATTAGCAAGCACTAGCAGTCTATGTTTTTGCTTAATATTTATATTGTGGTTGCATGAATCTGTGTAGCCTAGTTCTACAATTGAACCAAGGGGATGGTTCAAGTCAACATAGATAGAATAATAGTCCATTCCATGTATTTTATCACAATCTTAGAAGTATCATTGTTTTTGATTCTCTACTCCAATAATTTTTCTTTACAAATAACTTTTTTTACCTTTAGACCTTGCTGATCCTCTTAACATCCTAAGCTGTACTGTATTATAAGGATTGACCGCTGAAAGTGTTTCTGCCTCAACAATTAAGTGTTCCGACTTTTTTCATTAATATATTTTTATGTTGGCTCATATTTCTCATCCCGTATTGAGATTTTTCCCAAAAGTTGCTGTTGGTACTGCCAACAAATTGTGTGAACACTGAATCAGGTTTGGCTGATTTTTATGAGATAGAACTTCTAATGCAGTAGTCACTAACATTGTTTTACTGCTTGGTCAGTGTCCTACTCGGCTACTCCTACCAGAAAAACCAATATAAAACTAACCAAAGCAACCATTTAGGCTTGTTTGGCATTTTTGGTGGCTATTTAAAATCACTTCTATTTTGCTATTTTTGAACACACTAACTAATAAGAAAAACATCTATTTTAGAACCAAAAACAGACTCAAAATCTGATGGATCACCTGGATGATTGTGTACAGGATATGGGTGAGGAATAGGATTTGATGTAGACTTAGCTTTGGACCATATCTTCATGGCAAATAACTCTGTTTCTACATGTAGTCCTTATTATTCTTAAATGGGTGAAATCCTCATATGCCACTAAAAGTTTACCTCATCCCTTATTTACCACTCATTGTGTCAATGACATGTGGGCCCTGGTCCCACATGTCATTGACACATTTTGGAACTTCCCTAAATTACAATGGCAAATAAGGAATTAATCCTTCTTAAATTGTAAATTATTTGAATGATGGACAGCACTAGAACTTCTATTGTACCCACCTTCTATGGAAAAGTGGAAAACCAATATGCAAAGCCAGCTACCTTGTCCGCCCACCAATTTTGCCACCATATGATGAACTAGGACATATAGAACATTGTTTCACGCTAATAAGTAACAAATAATGATCTAGTTAAGGTTGTAACTCTGAAAATTCCTTGAAAAAAAGAGAGAAGATATCAGCATTGTGTACAACTGTACTTAAAGTTGTTACCTGTTTCTCTCTTTTGAGATTGCATGTGCTGTCTTCACTTTCCTTGTTATTTTTGTTGTCTCATGATACTCTGATCTTACATCTTTATGATTGTCGGTACTATTTATTAAGATGTAGTATTGATGAGCAGATCATTTTAGAGACTGGATCTTTTGTTTATTTTTCTCGTTTTCTGTTTGTCTAAAAGAGATGATACTTTTCAAATTGTGTTGATTATATGAAGTGTAATTATATCTCAAGGATTTGTCATGATGCTATATATTTTGGGCTGACTGATGCCTGATATCTCTTTTTAAATCAACTGGTGGATCTCATCGAATAAGTATTATTATGCATTTGTATGAAATTTGGCATCATCTATTGCTTTAACCCCTTTCTAATAGAAATAGTCAGAGAATATCTAGTAAGCTTTAACATATTCTTTAATGCATCAAATTATCTTCACAGACAAGTCTTTGTTGGGGATGTCGGCTTGTTAAAAGATCCAGAGAAATCTGATGATTTAATTGTTCGACCATTGGCATTTCGGTTGCTTTCTAAAATAACTTCTATTTTGCTATTTTTGGACACACTAAACTAATAAAAGAACTCTAGTTTAGAACCAAAAACAGATATATTTTACTAGAGTTGGTAAAGACACCCTTGCCTTAACTAACTATATTGCACAACAGACAACACAGAACAACATAGATTCACAACATGGCAAAGTGGACCTTAACTGCGGTTCTCATTGGGTTTTTGTACCTAGGCAACCCTTGAAAGAAGGTAGAGAGCCAACATAGCAAAAATAAAGAAAAAAAAGACATGCACTCAAAATCCAAGCAGGCGAGCACAACTCAAAAATGCTATTCCAAAATTTACGCTGCAAAATGTCTAGGGTTTTATAACTAAATCTTATATATTTGTGGAGCTAATGACTTGGGGTAGTAATTCCATAAATAAAGCAGGGCTCCTAAACTGTCAAAATACTGGATTTTTTTTTTGTTTGGCTTGCTGTTGCCGGCAGCAATGCATGTCAGTACTTGGAATGACCTTAATGGTTGACCTGGATGATGTACACATTTGCTCATTGCTTGGACACAACTAGGATATGGACCAGGAATAGGATTTTTTTATGTAGGGTTAGCTTTGGACCATATCTGCATGGCACATGGCTCCGTTTGTACATGCAATCCTAATTTTTCTTAACTTGTAAATGATCTGAATGATTGACGTAATAGTAGAACCTCAATATATACCCAGATCCTATGGAGAACTGATATACATAGCCTGCTCCCCTGGTTCACCTACTTGTGATGAACTAGTACATACATAATATTATTTCATACTAATAAGTAATGAATAATGAGTCTAGTTTAGGTTGTAACTCTTGAGATTTCCTAAAAGGAAGATAGCAACATTGTGTGCATCTCACTTAAAGTAATACATACGATAACCGGTCAGCTGTTATTTTGAGATTACATCTGCTGTCTTCACTTCCCTTGTTATTTTTTATCAGCATTGTACTCTGATCTTACATCTTTATGATCATCGGTGTTATTTTTAAAATGTTGTATTGATGAGCAGACCATTTTTAGAGACTGGATCTTTTTTTTAATTGACATAGTTTTCCGTTTGTTTATAAAAGATGATAATTTGCAACATGTGTTGGTTATCTGGTGTCTAATTATCTCTCAAGGTTCTATCATGATGCGGTATGTGCTGTACTGACTGATACCTGATAATGATATCTCTTTGTGAATTAACTGATGGATCTCACAGACTAAGTCTTATTATGTGTGTGAAGTTTGGCATTATCTTTTGCTTGAACCCTTTTCCGAATAGAAATAGTAAAGGGAATATATGTTGAGTCAGCTTTAATGTTGATATCTCCATTTATCGTAGTCTTTTATGCATCAAATTATCTTCACAGACAAGTCTTTGTTGGGGATGTCATCTTGTTAAAAGATCCAGAGAAAACTGATGATTTAATTGTTCGACGATTGGCTGCCTTGGAAGGATATGAGATGGCCTCTAGTGATGAGAAGGATGAGCCTTTTGTACTCGACAAGGGTCAATGCTGGGTCCTGGCAGACAACCATTCGCTAAAGCCAAAGGTATGTACGTTATGGATGCATCAAGCAATAATACACATAATTTTGTTGGTGTTCTACCATGATATCTTGATATTTTCGTTATGTAAAAGTGAGATATGGGCACACCTTCATTGTAGATGCATAAAGCGTAGAGCATTGCTTCAAGAATGAGTATATTGCATTTCAGCAAATGCCTTTTCACAAGTTTTTCATGATTGTTTTGGTGGCAGGAAGCTAGGGATAGCCGCTTGTTTGGACCTGTCCCTATGACTGATATCCTTGGCCGAGCGATATACTCTTTAAGAAATGCCGTCGATCACGGTCCAGTGGAGAACAGGTAGGATCCTTGCGTCCTCCGTTAAATTCAGCACCGCCTCAAATCTCATACCAAACTTGGACATGAGCTGAATGTTTGATCCTACTGTTTGTGCAACAGCCGTATGGCCATGAACGAGGATTCACCAGTTTTGGCAGTAGAGCTTGATGTGGAAGAGATGGCAAAGAATAATAAGATGTAGATAGTTAGTGCTTTTGACGTCGGGTGGTGTAACATTGCCCTCCTATGGATTTTGTTACCTGAAATCAGTTGCTTCGAGCAGAACCTCCATCTTAACAAATAATCATACTTCTTTCATACTTCTTGCTGAATCCTGATCTTTCCCAAGTTTTTAGAGATTTGGTGCTGTCGTTTTGTTTGTGCAACATGAGTTTAAGATATGATGTCTATTTGACAAGACGGAAACCAAAGTGTAATAAAGCTTCGTATCGATTACATCTTACGAGGATTGATGGATCGGTTTGTGTCAATTAAGGCGAAAGGAGAAACCATGGAGAAGACATACAATCCAAGTAAGTAGCATGCAATCACACGCTGGTGACACGAGAAGATGATTTGGCTTTTCTGCATCGCAATCACACGCTTGCCGCAGCATACAATCCAAGTAGCATGCACCGAAAAGAAACGTATTCCAAGGTAGAAGAGGCGCATAATGCTACTCCCAGGAATTATCCGTGAACTCTTCTTGATCATGCAAGTCTCAAGGCAAATGTATCAATCAATTGTCCTCGTTCTGAAAAAAAAGAAAAAGGGCTACATGTAGATGTTTGAAGGCAGCTGTACGAATCAAGTCTTAAGGCATGCAGCTAGCTGTATCAATCATACTTTGAGTGACAAATGGTAAGTCCTATATCTGTAGGTGTTTAAGTTCGCTTCACTTTTCACTTTGAATGCAAACTTGAACAGTGTCAAAATGGGTTGATAAAAAGATCAAGTTATCTGTGTTAAAACAGTCTCTGTTCTTGTAACCTCCTCCATCAAGGCGCTTCTTATCGGCAACATCGCTAGGCAGATCAAGTCCCTTTGGTATCTTTCCAGGGTAGTCGCAGCAGCTAGGGGAATCCGATCCAAGCATGCTGCAGCGTTGAAAAAGATCATCGACGTCACAGCAGTCCAAAACATCATTTGCAAAACAATCACCGAAGAAAAGCAAAGCACGTTATTCACACACAGGGAAGTAATACTACTGACCTTCGGTCAACGAACACCATCGACCGGAGCTCACAGTTGGCAAAGCTGTAAAACAACCAATTAAGTGAAAGTTAGCAACACGCGCTTCCAATGCGATCAACCATGGTTTGATCATTTCGGCATGTAGTGCAACAATCATTATGGTGAGAGTGGAAGACAAATAAACAAAAGCTCGAAACATTCATGCTGTTTGGTCATAATATCATGAGACACAGCATGAGAAACTTTCTTCTTTTTCTAACAATTTGCTATGTTTTTTACGGCTGTATATTGCTAATGTAGTACTGTAATGGCAACAATATGTCTGCGTAAGTTTGCAGCATACTGCTGGGTAGATAATGGTGACAATTGCAAGACACTTACTGCATGCCAACTTCCTGTCTTATGGTTGGATGACACTCCCTGCTGTACATGCTTAAGGTAAGATCTAAGAAACTGCTATGGCTGACAATAGCTATCTCCTTCTCTTCTCTTGTCCATAACCTGCAAGTATATTCATGGATAGTTCAATTGAATCCGGCCACAAAAGTAAAGTTACTGGTCAACTCAATGGGTCATTAATTTAAACGTAAGGTTTTCCTTTTCAACACATGCCACACATGAAAGGTTCTGGTGCTCCAGCACCTAGGACCTTTCTAATATCAAGTGAGTCACTCACTCTGTCACAATTCACCGGTAAATGAGAAACAAGCATTCAAAGCAAGCATATATGGTGTAGGGGGGTATATCCAATTCAGAAACTTCCGTTTTGTGCACAATCCTTCACGATCAGTTCTAGTTTTTCTCTAGATTTTCACTAAAACACCAAACAAGTGTTGATCTAAATAAAGTATGATATTGCTCAGTTTCAGGTCCTTGTGTTTCATGATCACACTACCAAATTATGGCATCACCAGTTGAAATACCCTAAAAATTTCAAAATCCTTTTTTTCGGATTTTATTTGAATTTTCTGGATTTTATCCGAATTTATTTGGCTTTTATTTGAAACCCTTCCGTTTTTGGAAAGAGGCCCTGTTTTCCCGCTTACCCAATTTGGAATTCGTCCCCCCCCCCCGGTTATCGGCCGGCCTATTCCGGCCCAAACCCCCTCCCTAGCCTTTGGCCCATTCGCCTCAGTAGCGTCTTTACCATCTTCTCCCACCTTGGCCTCGCTTCCTTGGCCGGCTTGCCTTCGCTAGCCCACTTGGCCTAGCGCTCATGACGAAATCTCGCCGGCACCGGCCCGCCTCCATGATGTCGTCTTCCTCCATAAATCGATCGCCTGCCACACGTGCTCTGATGAATCATTGCACTGTGGCCGTCCAAATCACTTCTTTGCAGCCATCGCGTCACCACCAGCTATCTCGCCTACTTCAAGCACCTCCCCGCGCCTCGAGCTCCTCACCGCGCCCAGAGCCTCGCCGGTCTTCCTCTCTCTCTCTCTTCCTTCGCGCCGGCTATAAAAACCCCCCTTCCCGAAGTTTTTCCCCTCACCCTGGGTTGGTAAGCATCGCCTCCTCTCCCCCGCACTCTCTCCATTTTCCTCGAGCATTTTCCTCTCTGGTGACCCCCACCGCTCACGCCGTGTGCTCTTCCTCACCTCCGAATCATTCCCCGACGCCAGGTCACTCTTGTGCCCCGCTTTCCCATTTCTCCCCACCCCCAAACTCATCGTGTACCCCTCTTCCTCCCCCGCTAACTCTTTTGCCTCCCCGAGCCCCCGTTCACCTCAAGCCTTCTTCGTCTCGTGAGATCCCACCGCCGCGCATTTCCCCATCGACAACGGGCCCCACGTCAGCAACTCACCGTGTCGCTAACCTGCTTTTGACGTCGGGTGGTGTAACATTGCCCTCCTATGGATTTTGTTACCTGAAATCAGTTGCTTCGAGCAGAACCTCCATCTTAACAAATAATCATACTTCTTTCATACTTCTTGCTGAATCCTGATCTTTCCCAAGTTTTTAGAGATTTGGTGCTGTCGTTTTGTTTGTGCAACATGAGTTTAAGATATGATGTCTATTTGACAAGACGGAAACCAAAGTGTAATAAAGCTTCGTATCGATTACATCTTACGAGGATTGATGGATCGGTTTGTGTCAATTAAGGCGAAAGGGAGAAACCATGGAGAAGACATACAATCCAAGTAAGTAGCATGCAATCACACGCTGGTGACACGAGAAGATGATTTGGCTTTTCTGCATCGCAATCACACGCTTGCCGCAGCATACAATCCAAGTAGCATGCACCGAAAAGAAACGTATTCCAAGGTAGAAGAGGCGCATAATGCTACTCCCAGGAATTATCCCGTGAACTCTTCTTGATCATGCAAGTCTCAAGGCAAATGTATCAATCAATTGTCCTCGTTCTGAAAAAAGAAAAAAGGGCTACATGTAGATGTTTGAAGGCAGCTGTACGAATCAAGTCTTAAGGCATGCAGCTAGCTGTATCAATCATACTTTGAGTGACAAATGGTAAGTCCTATATCTGTAGGTGTTTAAGTTCGCTTCACTTTTCACTTTGAATGCAAACTTGAACAGTGTCAAAATGGGTTGATAAAAAGATCAAGTTATCTGTGTTAAAACAGTCTCTGTTCTTGTAACCTCCTCCATCAAGGCGCTTCTTATCGGCAACATCGCTAGGCAGATCAAGTCCCTTTGGTATCTTTCCAGGGTAGTCGCAGCAGCTAGGGGAATCCGATCCAAGCATGCTGCAGCGTTGAAAAAGATCATCGACGTCACAGCAGTCCAAAACATCATTTGCAAAACAATCACCGAAGAAAAGCAAAGCACGTTATTCACACACAGGGAAGTAATACTACTGACCTTCGGTCAACGAACACCATCGACCGGAGCTCACAGTTGGCAAAGCTGTAAAACAACCAATTAAGTGAAAGTTAGCAACACGCGCTTCCAATGCGATCAACCATGGTTTGATCATTTCGGCATGTAGTGCAACAATCATTATGGTGAGAGTGGAAGACAAATAAACAAAAGCTCGAAACATTCATGCTGTTTGGTCATAATATCATGAGACACAGCATGAGAAACTTTCTTCTTTTTCTAACAATTTGCTATGTTTTTTACGGCTGTATATTGCTAATGTAGTACTGTAATGGCAACAATATGTCTGCGTAAGTTTGCAGCATACTGCTGGGTAGATAATGGTGACAATTGCAAGACACTTACTGCATGCCAACTTCCTGTCTTATGGTTGGATGACACTCCCTGCTGTACATGCTTAAGGTAAGATCTAAGAAACTGCTATGGCTGACAATAGCTATCTCCTTCTCTTCTCTTGTCCATAACCTGCAAGTATATTCATGGATAGTTCAATTGAATCCGGCCACAAAAGTAAAGTTACTGGTCAACTCAATGGGTCATTAATTTAAACGTAAGGTTTTTCCTTTTCAACACATGCCACACATGAAAGGTTCTGGTGCTCCAGCACCTAGGACCTTTCTAATATCAAGTGAGTCACTCCACTCTGTCACAATTCACCGGTAAATGAGAAACAAGCATTCAAAGCAAGCATATATGGTGTAGGGGGGTATATCCAATTCAGAAACTTCCGTTTTGTGCACAATCCTTCACGATCAGTTCTAGTTTTTCTCTAGATTTTCACTAAAACACCAAACAAGTGTTGATCTAAATAAAGTATGATATTGCTCAGTTTCAGGTCCTTGTGTTTCATGATCACACTACCAAATTATGGCATCACCAGTTGAAATACCCTAAAAATTTCAAAATCCTTTTTTTCGGATTTTATTTGAATTTTCTGGATTTTATCCGAATTTATTTGGCTTTTATTTGAAACCCTTCCGTTTTTGGAAAGAGGCCCTGTTTTCCCGCTTACCCAATTTGAATTCGTCCCCCGGTTATCGGCCGCCTATTCCGCCCAAACCCTCCCTAGCCTTTGGCCCATTCGCCTCACCAAGGTTGCCCATCTTCTCCCACCCGCTCGCCTCGCGCTTGCCCCGGCTTGTTTTCGCCGCTAGCCCGCCTGCCTAGATCGCTCCATGACCTGCCTCGCCTACCGCCCCACGTTGTCGTCTTCCTCCATAAATCGCATCGCCTGACGCTGCCACCGTGTACATGTTGAATCATTGCTCACAAGGCCGTCCTCCACATCGCTGCAGCCCATCGCTACCACCACTATCTCCGCCAAGATCAAGACCTCCTGGCGCCTCGAGCTCCTCACCGCGCCCAGAGCCTCGCCAGCCTTCCCCTCTCTCTCTTCCTCCGTGCTGGCTATAAAAACCCCCCTTCCCGGAGTTTTTCCCCTCACCCCGAGTTGGTAAGCATCGCCTCCTCTCAAGACTCTCTCCATTTTCCTCGAGCATTTTCCTCTCAGACCCCCACCGCCACGCCAGGTGCTCTTCCTCACCTCCGAATCATTCCCCGACGCCAGGTCACTCTTGTGCCCCGCTTTCCCATTTCTCCCCACCCCCAAACTCATCGTGTACCCCTCTTCCTCCCCCGCTAACTCTTTTGCCTCCCCGAGCCCCTGCTCACCAAGATCGCTTCTTCGCCTCCGCCGATCCCACCGCCAAGACCAAGATTTCTGATCGACAACGGGCCCCACGCGTCAGCAACTCACCCGTGTCGCTAACCCGTGGCCCCCTCTTGTCAGTCCCGCCCTTCGCGAGCCTCGGTCGGCCTCGCCTCACGGGTCAGGTCTCTGGGCCGGCCGCCCGGCTGGGCGATCTTGCTGCAGGGCTCTGCAAGTGGCTCGGTCTGTGCAAGCCCACGTGGACCATGAGGCCAATAGGCCGCACAGTGCCGGGCCGAGAATTACTGTGTAGCCCAAAATTTTGATTTCGGATTTAATTTCGATTCAAAATCTGGAAATTAATTAAAATTCAGAAAAATTCCCAAAAATCCCCAAAAATACATATTCTTGACCAATTCGAGCCACTGAGTCCAAAAATGATCCCCGTTTCGCCAAACCAAGACCAAAAAATTCCTAAAATACCCCTGAACCCTATTCTGGCCATTTTCTTGCCGATTTTGTGTTCGTTTCTCTTTCTTTATTTTGTTTTTATTAGTGTGTTTATTGGTTGCGTTTTCTCGCGCTAGATCTGACGTCGGAGTGACCTTTGGCACAAATCCCGGAGCAGGAGCAGTCTTTGGAGCCGTACCAGGAGCCGGAGCTGTTCGGGACCAGACACAACTCTGACTACTTCTCCCTAGGCGAATCTCTAACCTCGCAAGGCAAGCCACACTCCTTGAACATGTTGAACCCAGTTCCATTACAGTAATATATATATTTTTTGTACTGTATTATTTTCTGGTATTTTAGAAAACTAGAAAAGGAGATAGTTTCGAATGACATGATTAGATACAACCCAATGTTAAACCTGTTATTATGCCTTAATTCCTTTTTAACCTTAGGCTATAAAATTTTGCACCACTGTAGAATGGCAATAAATATAGTTTCACCTTTAGTTGCTTTTGCATAAAAATCCCCGAGGGATGGCTCAGGTGATTTTCAAAAATTGCTATGGTTAGGGGGACAGCGTTGGGCGGATTATGGGAGGTGGATGCTGGCCCTGAAGAAGAGAAAAGTATAGGAAAGGCTACCGCACATCTCTAGGATGGCAGTGCATATATTTATATAAGTATCCTCAAGGGATAAGTATAGCAAGATACAATCAGATTACAACTAACCATATTCAGTTACAACAACATATGGAAAACTATCAACAAAAATAGAAGGCGGAGCAATTTGTTGTGGGCTTGCGAGTAGAGACGAGTTCCTGGTCTCAAACCCGCACGGGGTGCAGTGGACGACGACGCCGTGGCGGCGATCGCCGGAATACTAGCGAACGGAATTACCGGCCTCGTTAATCGGGAGACACCGCCAAGAGGTATTTGTGGCAAAATGCAATCTGCCGATTTTCATTGATTCTTCCCAATATAAAGATACAAAACCCTGATGACTAACAAGGAAATCTAAACTGTTAAAGGATAAGTTTCCTACTATGCTGACTAGATAAGATACGCTACGACTAGCTAATTAACCGACTAGAAATTGGTTTCCTTCCGCCCGCCTAGACTTGTGTGAAATCTTCCTGAGCTGGGGCATTGCCTGATTGAAGTGCAGACTTGTCCCTGACGCCAACTAGCTTCCGACGACGAACGAAAACATTGTCGAACCCTTGCCGACCCATATCATCACTCCCCCCCTCGAGACCCAGCTTGTCCTCAAGCTGATAAGTAGGGAAATCCCGCCGAAACTCAGTGGCCATCACCCAAGTGGCTTGTTCTGCGGACTGGCCCTTCCACTGGACCAAGAATTGGCGACGCCCCTTGAGGACACGATGTGCCAAAACTTGTTCTCGTTCTCGACGCGACGAAGAATCACAACACTTCTCGCGCAGAGGGTGGTGTTGTCTGAGTCACTTAAATGCCTTGAGTAGGGAGACGTGGAAGACGTCATGAATGCGGGAATTCGCCGAAAGGTGAAGGCGGTAGGCTACCTTGCCGATACGCTCTGTAACCTGATACGGGCCATAAAATCTCGGGGAGAGCTTGAGCTGAGAAACGGCTCGCATGGATCGTTGATTTATGCTTGTGGAGACGGCCAAACCCAATCGCCGACTACAAAGGAAAGCTCCCTGTGATGAGCATCATAGTACTGCTTCATGCGATTTTGAGCCTGAAGAAGATGCGCCCGAGCTTGTTGGAGGAGAACATCCCGGTCTGCTAAATGACAATCGACAACTGTAATGCCGACTGTCGCTGGTTGTAAGGAAGAAGAGAAGGTGGCCAGCGACCATAAACCAACTGGAAGGGTGTCATGCGGTGGGCTGAGTGGAAGGAAGAATTGTAGCAAAATTCCGTCCAAGGAAGCCACTGAACCCAGGTGCGAGGATTATCTGCCGTGAAACACCGAAGGTACATTTCCACGGTGCGGTTGATGACTTCTGTTTGCCCGTCCGTCTGTGGATGATAAGCTGTGGAGAGAAGAAGGGTGGTACCACTTCGCTTGAAAAGAGTCTTCCAAAAAAGACTGGGGAATATTGGATCTCTGTCACATACGATTGTCTCCGGCATGCCATGCAAACGAACGATGTGGTCGAAGAAGAGGTTCACCACCACTGGAGCTGCTGATGGTCGGGCCATTGGAATGAAGTGCGCATGCTTGGAAAGGCGATCCACAACGACCAAAATGGCAGACTTGCCCTGAGAGCGGGGAAGACTGACAATGAAGTCCATAGAAATGTCTGCCCAAACTTGGTGAGGGACCGGAAGAGGTTGAAGAAGCCCAGCTGGGGATAGTGAGGAGGTCTTATTCTTTTGGCAAACTGCACACTGCGAAATATACTGTTCCACGGCCGTTCTTTGGTGTGGCCAAAAGTACTCTTGGCGAAGACGATGAAGCGTCTTCTACACTCCTTCATGGGTGGCATCATGTACTGCCGCCACCATTTCTGGAATGAGCGGCGATTGCGTAGGCACGACCAATCTATTGTTGCGGAAGAGAAGTACATCCCGCACATGCCAAGAATTCCCTGCTCCTTTGGATGGCGCTGGAAGGTCGGTTTGCTGGTGGTCGTGCATGGCTTGATCAGGAACATAGGCGGTAGGCGAATGGCTCCTGCTGAGATGAAGGGTCACCTACTGCCGGCGCTGCCATTCACTACAGCGACGTTGAATTTCCGGATCAGCGCGGAGGCGGTTGCACCATCGATGTATTGGCTCCAAGCGAGGGATGGAGAGGGCAGCACAGGAAGAATGAACCGCCTCCATCCGAGATAAGGCATCAGCCGCCTAATTCACCTTGCCAAGCATATATTCAATGCGAAAATCAAACCCCATCAATTTGCTGAGCCAGTGCTATTGGGGTGGTGTAATCAGAGCTTGTTCCAGTAAAAACTTGAGACTGGCATGGTCTGTGAGGACAATAAAAGCTCGACCCCAAAGGTAAGGGCGCCAATGATGGACCGCTTTGGATAACCCGATTAGTTCGCGCTCATATGCCGCCAGCTTTTGATGTCGAACTGCCAACTTACGGCTGAAAAACGCAACCGGATGGCCTTCTTGCTGCAGCACCGCCCCAATGCCTTGGTCTGATGCATCACATTCAACCACAAATGAAGTCCCAAAGTCTGGCAAGGTGAGTACCGGAGCCGAGGTAAGAGCTGCCTTAAGATTAAGGAAAGCCGCATCAGCCGCGTCGGTCCATGTGAAATTTCCACGACAAAGCATAGCAGTGAGTGGCTCGGCAATGTCCGCATACCCCCGGATGAAATGGCGGTAATAACCGGTTAACCCCAGAAAGCCGCGCAATGCGGTAATGGTGGTGGGACGAGCCCAGGCCTCCACGGCCTGCAATTTGTCGGTGTCCGCGGCCACTCCAGTTTCGGAAATAACATGACCCAGATAGCGCACTTGGCGTTGGCTGAAAACACATTTAGACTACTTGAGATACAACCTGTGGTGGCGCAGGCGCTTCAGAACTGTATGGAGGTGCGCCAGATGGTCCTTGGCTGATGGACTGTAGATGAGGATGTCATCAAAGAAAACGAGAACGAAATTGCGGAGAAAATCCTGGAGCACCTCATTCATAAGTGCTTGAAAGGTGGACGGTGCATTGGATAGTCCAAATGGCATGACGAGAAATTCATAATGGCCATGATGGGTGCGAAACGCCGTTTTGGCAATGTCATCTTCATGCATGCGCACCTGGTGATACCCGGAGCGAAGATCCAACTTGGTGAAGAACTTGGCGCCATGAAGCTCATCGAGCAATTCCTCTACCACCGGAATAGGAAATTTATCCTTGACGGTGTGAGCGTTGAGCTCACGGTAGTCCACGCAAAAACGCCATGTACCATCTCCTTTTTTGACGAGTAAAATAGGTGAAGAAAAGGGGGACCTGCTGGGCCGAATGGTACCTTGTGCCAGCATGGCGGTGCATTGGCGCTCAATCTCATCTTTTTGTCGGTAAGGATATCGGTACGGACGCACGACCACCGGATTGGTGCCCTCACGCAAGCAAATGCGATGGTCACAAGCACGTGCCGGGGGCAGCCCTTGTGGCTCAGCAAAGATGTCAACAAAGGACTCCAAGAGGGATGAGAGCGCCGGACTGTGGTCGGATTGAATGGACAGGAGATGTGGTTTCTTATTGCGCTGTAGGCCTTCCAGAAGAACTACTGATCCCGCATGATCAAAGGACATAGTGAGCCGACTGAAATTCCACTGAATATCACCCAATTGCGGCAGCCACTGAACGCCGAGAATCACATCAAAGCCTGCCAGAGGGATGACCATGAATGCAGCGGAGAATTGATGCACACTGACTGTGAAGTCCAAGGCTGGTATGTCTCCCAAGCAAGGCAGTTGACACTCATTAGCCACTTTGACATGTTGGGAGGATGGTTTCCCGTGAGGCAATTCCAGACAGAGGGCAGCATGGCTGCTGATGAAGTTATGAGTGCTGCCGCTGTCAATGAGACCAAGCAAACTGCGCCCTTGGATGATCAACAATATTTGCATGGTTGCACTGGAAGATGGTCCTGAAGAGCCAACAAGGAAAGGGATGGAGTAGCAGGGTCGGCCACCTCCCCGTCGAAGGCAAGGTTGCAGGGCGAGTCTTCTGAAGGATCTGCGTCTTCATTGGTGACCTCTATTGCAAAGAGCCACTTGCACCGATGGCCGCGTGTATAAATGTCGTCGCAGTGATAGCACAAGCCCTTGGCGCGGCGCTTTGCCAGTTGGTCGGCGGTGAGACACATCTTGGTGGATGGTGCGACATTTGCGGCTGCGCCCGATGGAGTTGGGGCGGCGGAGCGCTGATGTCCCACCGAAGAATTACTTGGTGCCCCGGTCTGACTCGACTGAGATGGAGTCGTAGAAGCCATGGAGGACGCCGAGCCGCGACTGAAAGCCATCCGACCCCGTCCTTGTGAAGCAAAGCCCTGCATGGCGTCGGTCAGCCATAACTCTTTATGTTCTTCCGCCTCCCACGCAAAACAGATAGCCTCGGCCAGATCGCGAGGCCGTTCGCGGCGGACGTCGGCTGCCAATGCCTTGGAGAGTCCGGTGGTAAATGTCTCCACCTGGTCCGTGCGCGCCATGCGCGGCGCCCTGGCAAGTAGCCGCTGGAAGTCTCGGGCGTACTCGTCGACACGAGTGCTGCCCTGTTTGAGATTAACAAGGTCGCCCAATGGACTGATGTTGGACTGGCGAGTAAAACGCTGCAAAACCGTGTCGAAGAAGTCCTCCCAAGAAATCTGTGGTTCTTCAAGCAACCAATTATCCAATACTTCTTGTGCCTCGCCACGGAGATGCAGTCCCACCAGGTCAACATGTTCCCGTGATGGAATCTGATGCAAGCGGAAAAATCTTTCACATTGGCGTAACCACAAGAGGGGATCATCACTGCCATCATACGTTTGAAGCTCTAGGCATGGCGGTCTGGGAATCCATCGGCGATGGTGTTGATGGTGCTCGGCTTCCTCTGGAAAATCCCGGTGCTCATCATACTCACGAGGGTTGCCCCCAGTATCCCAGGGCTGACGTTCACGCAGAGCACGCTCTGCTGCGCGTGGACGACCGAGGCGACCCGAGCCCTGATGCCCATAGCCGCCCGGCGACGACGCATGGAATCGGTCACGGTGCTCTGAATCCTGGCGACGACCTGTGTCTTCGACCGCTCGATCGGTGTGACCATTATCGCCATGGCCTGAAGAGCCCGCACGGGAGAGAGCTAAGAGCTCGCCGATGGAGGTCTTCAAGTCGGCCAAGGATGACTCCAGATGACCAACACGCTCTTCCAACGTTGGCTGCGTCATGGTCCGAGGAGCGCCTGAATCTGATACCAATTTGCTGTGGTATCAGATAACAACGAAGAATGACGCCTTTGCTGTCCAAGAAGGCAAGAACAGCAGAGTTGACAAACTCTTTGCCATTATCAGTTTGCAGAGCACAAACATGAACTCCGAATTGAGTTTGAATGAAAGCAAAGAAGGTCTATAGTTTAGTCAAAACATCAAACTTATGATGGAGCGAAAAGGTCCAATAGAAATGGGAGAAATCATCCACGATGACGAGGTAATACTGATAGCCAGACATGCTTTCAACAGGAGAGGTCCACAAATCACAATGAATTAATTGAAAAGGTTTGCTAGACACACTTCTGGAAGAATCAAAAGGTAAACAGACACTTTTGCCAAGTTGACATGCATGACATAAGGAACGACACAATTTTATTTTGGTGGCACTGGATTGATGAATATGATTGGTGGAGTCACGTCCAGGATGACCAAGGCAGCGATGCCACACCTCCGAGGAGACTGCAAAGGAAGAAAAATTGTTGGTGGAGCGGGCTGGGACAGCAGGAAAAACGTAGAGGTCTCCACGGCTATTGCAGCGATGAAGAATCGCCTTCGTGTGCAGGTCCTTTACAGAAAAGCCGAATGGATCAAATTCAGTAGAGCAGGCATTATCACGGGTAAATTGACGAACGGAAAGCAGATTGCGAATCAAGGAAGGGACATGAAGAACACGATTCAATTTAAAAGAAGACCCGAATGAAGAAAGAATGGTACTAGAACCAGCAAGATGAATAGGAACGGTAGAGCCATTACCGACAGTCACATGAGATGGAGGAGAGACAGGAGATGGACAATGCAAATTACCATCATCAGGAGTCATGTGGGCGGATGCGCCGGAGTCCATGACCCAGCCACCAGGATTGCTAAGCTGGAAATTGTTCAGCGCCGAGATGAGGCCGACACTGTCCCAGGAGGCAGCAGTTGGTGTAGAAGGCTGGGATTGAAAGGAAGGAGCCGCCGTAGTGATGAAGGCCTGAGGGGGACGTGGACCGAGAATGCCCGGTGCGCCACGGCCTGGAGAAGGCGTGAGAGAAGCACTGGAGGAAGGTGCCCACTGCCCAGACGCCCACTGCCCAGGGTTGGGGCTATAGCAGATCCATGGCCCGGAGGGAAACGACAGACGGGGCACGGAGGAGAACCCGCCGCCGCTGTTGCTTCCTTTCTTCTTCCAGTTCTTCTTGTTCTTGTGGGAGGAAGGAACGCCATCGCCACAGTTGTCACCGCGACAGTTGTGCCCAGAACAAGAGAAGGACTTGTTGGCGATGGTGAGAAGGGCGCTGGCAGCCTTGGCTTTGGCGGCAGCACCGAGGCGCATCTCCTCCTTCAGAAGTTCAGACCTGGTGGCGATGAAGTTCAACAGAGGTGTGGTCATGGCAATGACCGTGGTAGCATGGGACATGGTCTTGTTGAGGCCGCGAAGAACATTTAGCACTAGGAGACGATCGTCAATGGGCGTATCAGTGTCGCGAAGGGCATCGGCAAGCCGCTTCTGCTCCTTGCAATAAGCGGTGACGAAGAGATCGCCTTGTTGAAGACCGTGAAACTCATTGAGGAGAACGATCGCTCTGCTCTCCTTGTTGCCGCAAAACAGAGTATCGGCGGCAACCCAGAGCTCGCGAGCTATCTGCTGCTTGTCAAGAATGATGTCGAGCACCTCAGGGGAGATGGAGCTGTACATGACGGAGAGGACAACGTAGTCATCAGAGACCCAGGTGGCGTCATCAGGAAGAGGAGCAGATCCGTCGATGTGTTTGAGGAGACCAAGAAGGGCGCGGAGAAAAATATCCCACTTGGTAAAATTGCCGGCGGCTAGGTCAAGCTGCACCGGGAGGGAAGCTCGTGAGGAAGAGAGAGCAGCAGCGCCAGAACCAGAGCCGGCCAAGGAAGAAATCGCCGCAGCGGAGGTGGCGAAGAGGACGACATGGGGGGCAACGGAAGGGGAGAGGATCGAACTAATCTGATACCATGAAGAAGAGAAAAGTATAGGAAAGTCTACCGCACATCTCTAGGATGGCAGTGCATATATTTATATAAGTATCCTCAAGGGATAAGTATAGCAAGATACAATCAGATTACAACTAACCATATTCAGTTACAACAACATATGGAAAGCTATCAACAAAAATAGAAGGCGGAGGTAGCAGGAAAAGAATATATCTCTAACAGGCCCAACCCCCAACTGATGATGAAGCTAGGTTGTGTGGTGGTGGTACAATGGGTACCAATGGTTTGTAGTATGTCATTGGCTAAGTCTTTGGCATTTAAGGACTGATGTCTTGGGCAAAGTAAATAACTTCAGTTCCCGCTCAACTACAAGTTGGACCGGTCAACTTTGTTGACCTATTCCAACATAGCTCAGTACATTGTATTTCCCTTTGGAATACCTATAGGAGGTAGCTACCATTCTGGTAGGAGAATGGATCGTGTAGCGACTAGGGTGGAACGGGAATGGGGTGGCCATTCACCAGTTCTCACAACAATAGGCATTCACAGTGACCAGATCGCGTCTCCCGCATTGGCCCGTGGGATCCTGGAGACTGTGGATCCACGTAACCTACTGGGTAGAAGCTAAAGAAGGGAAGTTCAACAAAAGGCTATGATTATCCCAGTCCGGCCGCGTGCATAAAAGTTGCACATTGATCCGGTGGCATTAACGGCCGAAGATATCTTACGGGTAAAGCTGAGCACCTCCGCAGAGTAATATCAATGGTATTCGAATACGCCGTGCTTCCGGTTAATGAAGCTGAGTTAATCTAGGGTGATTCCTGTAACTACCTCCTGCAGCTTTTATAAATAGAATTTGTCGTAAATTTGAACTTTGCAAATGAACCCCCCCCCCATGGTAGGATCTTATTTATGGTTTGTGTTTCAAATGTAAGATAAAACTACGTTTAACAACTTGCATCCACAACACTTAAACATGTACCTTCCTTTGTTTATCCCTTGCATATAATATTCAGAAATTCCGTGTGGTTTGTTGAGTACAGTTGAATATTCTGATAGCCAACAGAGGTAGCCAGGTATGCTCACGCAAGAACACTAGACACAAGGGGTTTTAGTGCTGCTGGAATGGGTTGCAGCTTTTCTCGTTTTCTTCTTTATTTATACACAGCTCAATGCTACAATTTAGGAATGAGATAATCTCCTCATTAATGCTATTAATACCCCTATGATTCTGCCTATTCTCTCACTGATTTCTTGCTGAAACTAAGGAAAGAATTAAGGAAAGAAACTAGAAACCAAATCTGGACACACCCAGGATTACTTCCAACAATCTCCCCCTAATCCTTGTGTGTTGCCTTGGTGTTAATGTGGACCATCCCAATCCTCGCACGAAGGTCATGGAACCCGACTCGCCCAAGTGCCTTCGTCTCAGTATGTCGAAGTTGGTCTTTAGTGCCGATGAAAGTAGCACTAATCCTTCCATCATCCAAGCATTCCCTGATGAAGTGGTAGCGCACATTGATGTGTTTGCTACGTTCATGGAAGACGGGATTCTTCATCAGCGCTAAAGCTGACTTGTTGTCGATTCTCAACTCGACAGTGTCAGCGTCCTTTCCCTTGAAGTCACTGAGTAACCGAGCCAACCACACTGCCTGTGTAGCTATTGTGGTGGCAGCAACATACTCCGCCTCATAGGACGAGAGAGCCACCACCTTCTGCTTGAGAGCGTGCCAACTCACCAAGCTGTTGCCGTAGAAGAACAAGCCGCCGGATGTACTTTTCCTAGTGTCAACATCACCAGCGAGGTCGCTGTCGGTGTACGCGAGGAGCCGAGCCTCCTCCGTCTTCCCGTAGTGGCACCCAAGATTTAGAGTCCCGGCCACATAGCGAAGGATCCTGTTTACCGCAGTCATGTGTTCCTCCGTAGGTCGCTCCATGAAACGACTCATGTACCCCACGCTGAAAGCAAGATCCGGCCGTGTGTGGACGAGGTAGCGAAGGCTGCGATGATCCTCCGGTACTGAGTTACGTCAACCTTTGACGCCGTGCTATCGCAGCTCAGCTTGATGCGCTCCTCCATGGGAGTGTGCACGGGATTGCAGTTCTGCATCCCCGCCATCTCCAGGATGCGCTTGGCATAGTGTGCCTGGCACAATGTGATGTCGCCTTTGTCGCTGTTCTGCTGCACCTCAATGCCAAGATAGAAAGAAAGAAAACCCAAGTCGCTCATCCTGAACCTTGCTTTCATCTCCGCCTTGAAGCGATTGATCTCCTCCTCGACTGATCCAGTGATGATCAAATCATCAACATAGACCCCAAGAAGTAGCAGCGCTTCGCCATGACTGCGTCTATACATCGCGGGTTCATGCCCACTCTGTTTGAACCCGAGTAGTCGCAGTGTGGCGTGGAGCTTTTCATTCCAGGCGCGCGGTGCTTGTCGCAGCCTGTATAATGCCTTCTTTAGATGCAGCACCTTGTGCTCTTGACCGACGACGGCGAAGCCCGGTGGCTGTGCGACGTACACCTCCTCCTTCAAATCTCTGTTGAGGAAGGCCGACTTCACATCCATGTGATGCACCGGCTAGGTCTCTCGGCAAGAATGAACAAAGAATCAACAGACGGACTCAAGACGAGCGACAGGTGCGAACACCTCATCGAAGTCGATGCCTGGCTGCTGCACATAGCCCTTGGCGACGAGGCGAGCCTTGTGCTTGATCATGGCCCCTACCTCATTTTTCTTGAGCTTGAAGACCCACTTCAACCCAATTAGACAATGTCCATTAGGGAGCTCCATCAGCGTCCATGTATTGTTCTGCTTGATGGAATCCATCTCCTCACGCATGGCTGCTTGCCATGCGGGATCATGCTCTGCTTCAGCGAAGGAGCGAGGCTCCCCCTCCTCGCTGGCCAGAAGCAGTTCTTCACCATCGACGACGCGATTGGCAAATCCCGGTACCTCCCCTCTCCAAGCACGTCGTCGATGCGACGGTAGCGAAGAGGAGAGGTGTCGTGGTACGCGTCCACCCTGGGAGAATCATTCGGCGGTGGGGAGATGAACTCGATACTACCGTGGGAAGCACCCCGGCAAGCGTGCTCGCGCCGTCTGTAGATGGAGCAAGCGCGGAAGACACCCCTCTGGGCGGAGGCGCACCTCCTGCGTCACTTGCGGAAGAAGCCGATGTAGATGGGGCGTCCTCTGGTGGGTGGATGGAGTTGATCACGAGCTCCACCTGGAAGTCACTCGTCACCGATTCGCCTTGTGCCAGCGTTGACTCCTAGTCCCAGCCGACATCCTCCTTGAAGATGATGTCGCGGGAGATGCAGACGCGCCGGGTTCGAGGCTCGAGCATGCGGTATGCCTTGGAGCCTTCCTCATATCCGATGAAGACCATCGGAGTGGAGCGGTCGTCGAGCTTGCGCAAGTTCGGGCGTGTGTCCTTAACATACCCAAGGCAGCCAAATGTGCGCAAGAAGCTTATCGCCGGCTTGCGCTTGTGCCAGGCCTCAAAGGGTGTCTTGCCGGCAAGACTCTTAGTCGGCGCCCGATTGAGGAGGAAGACCGCCGTGCTCACAGCCTCCCCCCAAAACTCCGCGGGCATGCCCCTCTGCTTCAGGAGGGCGTGAGCGGTGGCGAGGATCGACTGGTTTCACCTCTCCACAACGCTATTCTGCCACGGCGAGTATGGCACGGAGAAATGCCGCTGGACACCTTGGTCTTCGCAATGGCGCGCAAACTCGGCGGAGGTGAACTCACCGCCATTGTCCGTTCGCAGCACCCACAGCTTACACCCACTTTGCACCTCCGCAGTAGCTTGAAACTTCTTAATCGCCGCTGCTGCATCACTCTTGACTGTGAGAAGTGCTAGCCACATGTAGCGGCTGGCATCATCTACCAATAGCAAGAAATAACGGCGACCTCCTGGTGTCGCCGGTGTGATAGGGCCGCAAAGATCGCCATGGACAAGGTCGAGGACGCCCTCTGTGCGGTACTTCGCCTTGACTGGGAATGGAGCTCGGCGATGCTTCGTTGTGACGTAGGTGTCACAGAGCTGCTCTACATGTTCTAGTCGTGGCAGACCTCGCACTATCTCCTTGCGACTGAGCTGTTGTAGTGCGTCGAAGCTGATGTGTCCATAGCGGGCGTGCCATCGCCAGGAGGTGTTGCTGTGCTGTGCCGCGAGGCAAATCGGCCACGCAATCTCTAGGCGCAGGATGTAGAGCCGATTTGGCCCGCGGTTCACCTTGGCGATGAGATGGCGTTGGTGATCCCAAACGCGCAGCACACCGTCTTCAATCAGGACTTTCGAGCCACACTCATCGAGTTGGCCGATGCTGATGATGCTGTTCTTCAGTCGCGGGATGTAGTAGATGTCGGAGAGCGCCTTGTGCTCACCATTCTTGCCGGTGAACAGCACGGTACCGCAGCCTTGAATCTCAACAAGTTAGCCATCACCGAATCGGATGGTCCCCTGTTTCGCATGATCAAGCTTGGAGAAGACTTCGCTGTGGCCCATCATGTGACTGGTGGCACCGGTGTCGAGATACCAGCCCTCCTGGAGTTCACTGGTGTCCACTACGCCGAGAAACGCCTGCGCTCGAGGTTCTTCGAGGTGGATGGTGGTCGATGTCATCTCGAAGTTCTTGCTCAGCTCACAGACCTGTGCCATCAAAAGCACGGGGTCATCATCCTCCTCCTGCGTGAGGTGCGCCTGCTCGCGTTTTGGCTGTCGGCAATCCCGGGCCCAATGACCACTGCGGCCGCAATTGCGGCACTTGTCGCGGTCATCAGGGCGTCCTGCGGCCTTGCCTTCAGTTGCGCGGCGTTGCCGCCCTTCCTGCGCGTGCCGCGAGAGCAGCGATTCCTCCCACCGCCATTGGATGATCGCGACCAACCCTCGCCAGCTTGCCTCTCTTTCTGGTGCGTGAACCACTGCTCCTCCGTGAGTAGTAGCTTGCCATCGGCCGTTGATGACAACGCCTGGTCCGAGTCGAGGCGGTCCTCCACCGCCTTGCGTCGTCCTATGACCTCCTCAATCGACATCGTCGAGATGTCGAGAAGAGTCTCGATGGAGAGCGCAATCTGCGCAAACTTCGGCGGAACAATCCGAAGGTACTTGGCCACGACCTTGTCATCGTCGATCGGATCACCAAGGACCTCCAATTGGTGGACGATCCCGGTGAGGCGCATGGTGAAGTCGTCGACAGACTCGCCGTCTTGGAAGGAGATCGCCTCATGTTCCTTCCTTAGCTCTGGGCAGTTGCCTTGCGAGCGCGATCGGAGCCGACGCGCATCATCTTGATTGCGTCCCAGGCCTCCTTCGCCGACTTCTTGGCAAATCCCTTTATCATCTCCGGCGGCACTGCGTGCATGATGGCCTCCATGGCCATCCTGTCGTCCAGCAGTTCCGCGCTGCCCCTCTCGACGGCACCCCACAGACCGCGCGCTTGAAGCATCACGGTCATCATCATTGCCCACTCGGGGTAGTTGTACTTGGTGAGCATCGGGAACGCACCTCCCATGTCCCTCACCACTCGCTGAACCACTAGCTCTCGGCTCCCTGAAGGATCCGTAGGTTGGTTCAGGGAAGAGTGGTTGCTACTCGCCATGGAATTGCTCCAGGCTCTGATACCAATTGATAGCCAACAGAGGTAGCCAGGTATGCTCATGCAAGAACACTAGACACAAGGGGTTTTGGTGCTGCTGGAATGGGTTGCAGCTTTTCTGGTTTTCTTCTTTATTTATACACAGCTCAATGCTACAATTTAGGAATGAGATAATCTCCTCATTAATGCTATTAATACCCCTACGATTCTGCCTATTCTCTCACTGATTTCTTGCTGAAACTAAGGAAAGAATTAAGGAAAGAAACTAGAAACCAAATCTGGACACACCCAGGATTACTTCCAACATATTCACCCTTGCCTCCTACCCTCCCCCCCCCCCCCCTCTAGATTTCAATGAAGCTGGCAACTTCCAGGAGATCGTAGGCGACGATGAAGTTTGGTTTTGAAGGCCTTGATCTATATGCTCAAGTCTTTCCTGTGGGCTTTTGTAATGTATTTAGTGCGAATCGCACTCTTTTGTAAAACCTTAGCCTTAGGCTCTTAACTTATCTATAAAAATATTCGTATTTGCTTTTATGTCTGGCAAAATGTACACTTGGTTACCTACAGCTAAAATCCTGGGTAGCTGTGAAGGTATTTATACGCACCACCTGAAAAGGGCGGTCCGTTACACCAGTTTCAAGACTTAAATTAAAAGGAACTAATCAATCTTAGAAAAGAAAATTACCAGTTGATGAACTTCATGCCCCTAGCTGCAACAGACTCATTTGCTTCTCTGACATCAGGTTCCCAAAGAACATCTTCATCATTCTCTATCTGTAACGAAAGTGAGCACACATATGATACACACTTGCAATGCTGTTATAAACGGCGAGGTGCCATGAATCGACTCATGAATTAGCAACACTAGGTACTTACCAAGGAAAAATCAATGGCAGGAAATAGAGTCCGATATTCTGTTATGCTCCTCCTCTTGTCACAGTGATTAACACCCTGCATTTTCAAATCAAATAAAAAAATAAATATTAAGAATGTTTATTGATAGAATTCATTGACATTACTGATATGAGAGAACCACGGAGACAAACCAAAGCATCCAATTTCTCAAACAAGGATATTCTACTTAGAAGTTAGAAAATAGTATGCTGAATAATTTATTCTAGCAACTGCTAAAATAGTCTATCTTAGTTAACACAAACGAAGGTAACCAAATGATTGTTCATGTTTCACATGTGTTTTTCAGGAGAAGCAAATACCAAGCGCTCCCTGCAGGCCTCAACTGCAAGAAATGGAGGGCAGTTCAAACTTGAAATTGCCAGACGTTCACTGTGTCCAGTATTTTCCGCCATTAATGGTGGTGCACCCTCTCCATCAGTATAGTTTTCACCACCAAAGACCCCCACTGCAGTTTGCATAGTCCTGTGAGAATAGTTCAGGTGAAATACAGTGAGGCTCATTTAGTAATTGCACACTACTGCAATGCACCGTCATAGTATAGTATGCCTCAGACATGATTTCTCATAATAATCTATGCTCCCTCCTGATTTTTTATAGGGTGCGGTTTGACTTCGTATGCTCTCCAAAGTTGAGCTTTGATAGTTAATATCTTTTACGGTATATTATTAATAACTTCAAATCATAATCATATTAAAGTACATTTCAAATACAAATCTAATGGTATCACTTTTGTGCCACTAAACCTATACATTGTTGATCTAGATGTTGGTCCAACATTACAAAGCTTGAATCTTGAAATAAGTGGGCACCTTATAAGAATCATTAGAGGGAATACTAAATAGAAATAGTTCAGGCGACCTTGCGAGCAGGTCACTGATTTATGCGATTGAGCGGACCTCTCCTTATTCAGGGCATGCACTTCCATTCAGATTGGAGATGGAAAGACAGCTAGGTTCTGGGGCTTTCACTGGCTCAATGGGATGGCGCCATGTGAAATTGCGCCAAATTGTCACAAAATAGTGCGAGCGAAATCAAGATCAATTCGGGATGAACTAACTGATAATGCTTGGATTAGATCCCTCAGAAGGATCTCAACCGTCATTCAGCTCTAGGAGTTCTTCCTCTTGTGGCAGGCCGTTCACTTTGTTGTGCTACACAACGACAGAGAAGATGATCTTGATTGCGTGCTTTATGGCAGCAATGGAAACAGTTCAGGCGACCTTGTGAGCAGGTCACTGATTTATGCGATCGAGCGGACCTCTCCTTATTCAGGGCATGCACTTCCATTCATATTGGAGATGGAAGCTAGGTTCTGGGGCTCTCACTGGCTCAATGGGATGGCGCCACGTGAAATTGCGCCAAATTGTCACAAAATAGTGCAAGCGAAATCAAGATCAATTCGGGATAAACTAACTGATAATGCTTGGATTAGATCCCTCAGAAGGATCTCAACCGTCATTCAGCTCCAGGAGTTCTTCCTCTTGTGGCAGGCCATTCACTTAGTTGTGCTACACAACGACAGAGAAGATGATATTTTTTGGAAATGGACGACGCACTGCAGATATTCCGCCCAGTCCGCTTATTTGGTGCGCCAGGGTCCGTGACCAATACCAATTTTTCCAGGATTTGGAAGGCGAGTGCGGAAAACAGGTGCAGATTCTTCGCATGGTTGTTCATTCATGAAAGGCTCCTTACGGCAGACAGGCTGGTGGCAAGAGGATGGCCTAATTGCTTTTATTGTCCCCTTTGCGGCTCGAACCGGAATCAGCGGTGCACCTCTTTCTTCGATGTCCTTTTGCTAATCTCATTTGGACGCGTATCTTTTCCCAAATGCACAAGGGTCCCGATTCCTCGGGATGGGGTTTCTGTGTCGGGATGGTGGCAGATCATCCCACGCATAGTGATTGCTCCATCGAGCAAGCAGGTAGACGGTGTGCTTATTTACACTCTGTGGAACTTATGGAAGGAACGCATACCGTAATCTTCAACAACGCCTCACCGGTCTACTTGGATGTGGTCTTTTCTCAGAATTCAACAGATGTTCGTATCAGGTGTTGGCGCTCGCACCGGTTTCCCTTAGATCTTTCCGTCTAGACTAGGCTAGCGGAAGGGGTCCTGGCGGGTTTGGTCTCCCACCAGTCCCGGGCCTAGTTTTTCAATTCGTGTAACTTTGTCTTTCTGTTGGGCTCGGTTATGGGCTAGTCGACCTCTTGTATGTCTCTGTACTTTGGTTCTTTCTCTCCTTAATGCATGGTAGAGCTCCTGCCGCTCTTTCGAAAAAAGTAGCTATTGACATGAAGGATGTGACTAAGGTGCAAAAAAGGCTCTCGAAGTGAATTTTATTGGTACTAAGTGTCCTATACACATGGGTCATGCAAACCATGCAGTAAGAATATGCAAAGTTGTTGTGCCTGAGTGATGTGCATTCCATATATACTTTACTACTGAACTGAACCTAGCCATGGCATATGATGGCTATGTGATAGTGGCAAATACAAAATAGACCAAAGTTATTGCCAAATGCACTCCAATTTACTGGTCGCAACTTTATATTTTACTGTCAAACCTCACAATGGCGTATGATGGCCGTGTAATAGCAGAAATAACGGACCAAAGTTACTACCAAATGCACACCAATGATGGCTGCGTGATAGCGGCAGTAAGAAATGGATTCCACATTTAGGTCCAAATGCATTCCAATTTACAGTTATGTTGAGCACATAGGCAGTGGCGGAGCCAGGCCTCGGGCCACCCGGGCTTGGGCCCGAGGCCTGGCCCAAAATTCCAATGCAAATAGCCGTGCGTTGGCTAGCCCAAGCCTCCGTTGGATCAATTGCTCATGGGCCAGCCCCAGGCGCGCGCCTGGGCTGGCTACGCCCCTGCACATAGGGGCAGATGGACAAAGATGTGGGTTGATTGTAAACTTTGAACGATGATATCTTCTAAACCATTTATCCTATTTACAATCCGTTTGAAGAGTTTTGCTGAAAAAATATGCTTAACAAAAGAGATCCATGATGAACATGTTTGAACGTTGTAAAAATAATTAATGCATCAGAAGTTTGAATTTAATATACCTAAACCAGACACTAACCGTATGATTTTAACATGAAAAATGTGGGTGGTTGACAGAGGTGGGAGATAGTGGGTTTTCTTTTACCAGTCTTTCACAAAGGTGGGACATGGGTTTTGATCCACGGAAGGTGGTGGAGCGCAGAATAGGTTACTCTACTCTTAGGTGCGGATTAGCATATCTGTATATGTGTGTGTACACCGAGGAATTTGACACATAAAAGTGCATTCATTAATTAATCCAAACTATTCATATTAAATAATTGGAATTTCTTTGGGATAGGTCAATTCAGATTATTCCAAAACCATATTGTTTGTTTGTTTGTTGCCCAGAAAAACCCTTTGGTTTTGGATGCTCACTGCCGCTAATGTACATCAAAGTTCCCAATTTATGTTCATCATTCCCATTTAAAAAGAAAACAAAAATAAACCTAAACTTTATGCTTGATCATTCAAAAAAAAATCAATCTTGTACGCAAGAATGTACGTCTAAATCTCATAATTTTACTCTAACCATGGGAGCCAATACTACACAGTTTTGACTCTAATCCCAAACGAGTAGCCATGTTTTGGTATGCACTACTAAAGACTGAATGTGTATAATTTATGATAAAACTGGCATAAATTGCAGAGGCTTATGGAATACAGATAGAATTTACAGGCCTTCAACATACCATGTTCAGTTCAAGGAAAGGAAAAAGGAAATATGGTTAGGAAGATCAACCTTGTCTCTAGGTTTAAGCAGTGCTACAATTGATCCTAGTAACTGAGATAATATAATTTGAAAAGAACAGAAATGTCAATACTGAAGAACAACATTTCTCAAACATTATGAAGCCTAGAAGAGGATCTAGAACACTAAAAACTATATACAAGGTCAAGGAAAGTACCTCAGTAGCGGGGAAGTAATAACCAACTCAATCTTTTTTGCAAGTCCACATTTTTTCACATGCTCTCTCAGGCAATCAACCTACAAATCAGTGTAAAAATCAACATCCATGGAACTTGAAAATGCCACATGAAAGCAATTGAGTGACATTTCGATCAAACATTATCTATCAAGCTAGAAAGAAACTCAAACTAATGTACACAATTAAAGATGAAGACTTCGAATTGAACATAACCAAAAATCGGCTCAAAACCATAAAGGAATCATGAGATGTCATTTTTACAAATTACTCAGTAAGGCAGCACAACATGTCATCCATAAAATGATGCCGACGTTCTGTTGTTAGTTCCATTTGCAAAATTTATATTGTGATGATTAATTTGACAACAATTTAATATATGTGTGATGATTTATTTGACAATAATATTTGTTATGGAATAAGGTACTGCGAGAGTTTGTTTTATTTGTGACAGGAGATGCAGCGCAGGCAACAGGAAGTGCAACGCAGGGACGCGAGATGCACGTTGCAGCGCAGCGGACGAGGCGACGCGACACCGCAGGTCGGGAGAATCGCGCAGTGGCGCCAGAATCCGAGAGAAGCACACGCGAAGGTCGCAGAGGTGCAAGCGCAGACGCGAGGTCGCAGAGGTGCAGGAGGCACGCTAAATCGCAGGTGCAGGAGGGAGGCGCAGACGCGAAAGTCGCAGTGGTGCAATGAGACGGACGCGAGAGGTCTCACGCAGATGGACGATAAAGCAGACGGCCAGCGGCCGTGCGTGAGCAAACAAGTCATGCGAAAAGCGGTGGGCCGATGCATGCATGTGTGAGTTTTGGATTATGTGCTTGTATTGGGCCATGTGTTATTGGGCCTGTGTGTTTTGTATGCCACAAAGATTCGCGCGGATTATCAGAGCGTAATCGGTTGCTTCTTCTTGGGCCGGTGGATTCCGAGTCCTAGTCGATCCGATGAGCGCCAAGACGCGAAGCGAGAATAAAAGGGTGTCTCGGGGAGAAAAGTGTGAGCGCACAGAGAGGAAAAAGAAAGCAGAAGAAATAGAGACGATAGAAGAACAGAGGACGCCAAGAAAAACACGCGGCGATCGCAGCGACCAGCGAAGGGACGCTGGCGCTACAGTAGCGTGATGCTACAGTAACCGTGGAGTTACAGTATTCGAAGCTACAGTACACGCGAAGGTAATTGAATTGCGTTTCTGGAGATGTAAAGTTGCTTAGAGATGAGAGAGAGATTAGAAGGAAAATTAGAGAAAACTACAGAGATTAATTGAGGTTGGTTCTTTCATGTATAATTGCCCTCTAGTATGCATGGTTAATCTAATTTCTCTTCTATAGTATTAGATCAATTATTCTAGATTGATTTGTTCAGTTTAATAAGTATTTTGCTAATTTTCAGAATTAATAAAAACACATAAAAATTAGTTTTAGGTGTAATTTTGCACCAATTCACCCCCTCTTGGTGCGCCTCGATCCTACAATTGGTATCGAGAGTGTTTGCTTTAGATTTAATTTAACAATTAAAAAGCATGGCGATGTTGCATCTTTTCGCTTGATTAAACCTCTTATTTTTAATAATGATGTTTCTAATGATAGTTCCATTACTTTAACCACTGTTGAAAAAGAAAAGGATATTGATGATATGGATTTTGATGAGCTCTCACTTCTGTCTAAAAGAGTAAATAAAGCCTTAAGAACAAAATTTTCAAAGAATAATGAAAAAGATTTTCGAAAAGGAAAAAGTGATCTTAGTGCAATACAATGCTTTGAGTGTGATGCCTTTGGTCATTTTATAAATGATTGTCCCAAACTTACTAACAAGAAGCCAAGTTCTTTTTCAAAAAGTAAATTTTCAGGTAAGAAAATGAAACAGGTTCTTCAGAAGACATTCTTGAACATGGAGGAGGAGCTCGATCTTCTACGTAATAGTGATGAGGATGATTCATCGACATCTCTTAGGAAGGATGGCGATATTGTTGATCTATGTCTCGTGGGAAGGAACATGGACAATGAGGAGGACGGTGATGAGGATATCGATAACGACAATAAGGTAACTAAGTCTGAAATTTTTAAAGCTTTTCGCGCACAAGAAAGAATTTCAAATGCATTGATTAAGAAATTTAAAGCATTAAAATTGGACTATGATAAGCTTTTTACCGCTAATAAAAAGGATGATAATCAGAACTCTTGTGTAGAATTGAAAAAGAAAATTGATATTCCTTGTAAATCATGTGAAATTTTGAAAAATAAGATTTTTGATCTTGAGAATGTTTCTTGTGAGTCATGTGAATTTTATAGAAGTGAGAATGCATGGTTGAAATCTAGTTATTCAACATGTGACAATTGTCCGATCTTGCAAAAAGAGGTAGATACCTTGAAAAATTCTTTGGTAAAAATTGTTCCAATTTAGAGAATGAGGTAAATAATTTAGCAAAAGAATTTTCTTGTGAGGACCTTGCTGGAATTAGGAGAAAATTAATTGAACTTGAAAAGCGCCCTTACACATTTTTATGCAATAAATGTCCCGATCTTGCTAAAGAAAACAATTACTTGAAAATGTCTTTGGAAAAAATGATAAATGGTGAGAAAAATTTAAATATGATTCTAGATACATCAAAATGCTCATTCATGAAAGAAGGTCTAGGATACATTAAAAATTCTTGTTCTCAAATTCCGTTAGCTAAAGAGAATTCCAATCGCTTGTTACTACCTCAAAAGCTAAATCTGAAAATAAAATTATGAAAAATGTTTTAATTGTGGAAAACTTGGACATATTAAAACCAATTGCAATGCTAATTTAGGTCCAAAATTTTGGAACAATTTTCATAATGTGAAGTGCTACAATTGTGGTAGGAACGGTCATATTGCTAGAAATTGTTTTGTGCATCCTACACATTGTTTTGAAACTAATAAAATTAATTACCAGCAAAGAAAAAATGTTCATTTTGATTCTAAAACTCCTCAAAAACAGCAAGCAACTTTGGGTGTCACATCTTTATATAATGCCTATCGAACAAAAAGCCCAGCTTGAATCATTTAGTGCAAAAACAACATGGATTCCAAAAAATTCAATAAAAAACAGCAAGGTATCAAAAGTGTGGGTACCTAAACATTTTCTCCCATTTTAAAATAAAGATAAATGACTTGGAAACTGGTGGCTAATTGATTTGGACTGTTCATGACACTTGACCCAAGATTAAAAATTGTTTCCAAGTCTAGAAATTGTGTAGGATGGTGATAATGTGTTTAATGTTGAGACTAACTGACTCGATGGATCATATGATATTGCTTTTGATGAGTCTAGCCCCTATGCTAGAACTGTTTTGCAAAGTGCAGATTTGTAGATGACAAAAAGAGATGATGAGCCTACACAAACAACAAATTTTGAACGTGATTCAAATGTGAATGGAGAACCATGAATTCAATAAGGTACACATGCTTTTGGCCTAAAATATTCTCATGACTCTCATTTATAACTTATTGGTTATTCTTATGCTGATTTTGTTTGTGATAAAATTGATATATGACATCATACGGAGAAAGGCACAATTAAAATGGTCTCTGTGGAAAACCGAAAATCAATTAGTCGATATTTTTGCTAAACCTTTGGCATATTCTGAGTATGCAAGTTTAAGAAGAGAATTGGTTATCATTCATTCAAATAATGTGATGTATATGCAACAATTGAGGGGGAGCATATTCATTTGTGGTGAAATAGATACATTTATTTAGAAGTATTGTGAGCAATATCTTTTAAAAATCTATTTATTTGTAAATATCTGTCGACATCTGTTCTTGATAGTGGTATGTAGTAAGTGACTTTAGACTATCTAGTCCCCATTGGTTCATGACCAAGTTCCTTACTTATTCAATGTTGGGCATTTTTATTCTTTACTGAGCAGTATTAGAGACTTGCTAAAAATCACATCAAATGATATCATGAGTGTTCTCTAGTATTTAAGATTTAGTGGGCTATGCTAAATGTAAGTTACTTCCATTACTTTCTAATACCATGGTAGTAGTCGACATATGCCCAAGAAAACATGTTCCTATGTCAAGCTCATGACTATAAACTCAAAAAATCGGGGTAGTCATATTCAAAAAAAAAGGAAAAGAAGCTTCCTCAAAGTGGATGCGAAAAAAAAGTACCTCAAAGTGGTACAAAGTGAACAAATGTTATGGGCATACTAGACAAATACCGGTGGTGTGAGTGACTGGATGGAGTAAAATGATTATGTATAGCCTTCTAAAATCTTGAAAAAAGGTTCTTACTTATCCTACACAATAATTTATTATGCAGTCCTGACACTTGCTCATGTGTGAATGATTTGCTTACTTTGATTTGTGAGTTGAAACGAAGTATGATCTAGTGGACAGGTTTCTAGATGTTTAAATGTTTCTTTCTACTGCTTTCTATTGGAATAGATGTTGCATGGGTATTTGTATTTTTTATTTAACTCGATTGCTCATGATATATTCTAAATGCACGGATTTATTTCAATTATCTATTGCTCCAATAGCATTTTTCATTCATCCTTGATGTGTGTTTTGCCAAAGGGGGAGAAATAATGTGCTTAAACTGAGATTACTAAGGCGGAGTTATTGAATGATAATCAAAGGAGAAGATTGTTGATAAAAATTATGAATTATTTGTGTGTTGTCAAATCACTCATCAAGGGGGAGATTGTTAGTTCCATTTGCAAAATTTATATTGTGATGATTAATTTGACAACAATTTAATATATGTGTGATGATTTATTTGACAATAATATTTGTTATGGAACAAGGTACTGCGAGAGTTTGTTTTATTTGTGACAGAGATGCAACAGCAGCAACAGAAGTGCAACGCAGGACGCGAGATGCACGCTGTACAGCGACGAGGCGACGCGACACCGCAGGTCGGGAGAATCGCAGCAGTGGCGCCAGAATCCCGAGAGAAGCACACGCCAAGGTCGCAGAGGTGCAGCGCAAAGACGCGAGGTCGCAGAGGTGCAGGAGGCACGCGAAATCGCAGGTGCAGGGAGGCGCAAAGACGCGAAAGTCGCAGTGGTGCAGCGAGACGACGCGAGAGGTCTACGCAGATGGACGATCGTAGCAGACGGCCAGCTGGTCGCAGCAAACAAGTCATGCGAAAAGGCAGATGGGCCGTATGCATGCATGTGTGAGTTTTGGATTATGTGCTTGTATTGGGCCATGTGTTATTGGGCCTGGTGTGTTTTGTATGCCACAGTATTCGCGCGGATTACTGTAGCAGAATCGGTTGCTTCTTCTTGGGCCGGGTGGATTCCGAGTCCTAGTCGATCTGATGAGCGCGCACGCGAAGCGTAGAATAAAAGGGGTGTCTGGGCGGAGAAAAGTGTGAGCGGCACAGAGAGGAAAAAAGACAGCGCAGAAGAAATAGAGACGCATAGAAGAACAGAGGACGCCGAAGAAAAACACGCGGCGATCGCAGCGACCAGCGAAGGGACGTTGGCGCTACAGTAGCGTGATGCTACAGTAACCGTGGAGTTACAGTATTCGAAGCTACAGTACACGCGAAGGTAATTGAATTGCGTTTCTGGAGATGTAAAGTTGCTTAGAGATGAGAGAGAGATTAGAAGGAAAATTAGAGAAAAACTACAGAGATTAATTGAGGTTGGTTCTTTCATGTATAATTGCCCTCTAGTATGCATGGTTAATCTAATTTCTCTTCTATAGTATTAGATCAATTATTCTAGATTGATTTGTTCAGTTTAATAAGTATTTTGCTAATTTTCAGAATTAATAAAAACACATAAAAATTAGTTTTAGGTGTAATTTTGCACCAATTCACCCCCCTCTTGGTGCGCCTCGATCCTACAATTGGTATCAGAGCAGGTTTGCTTTAGATTTAATTTAACAATTAAAAAGCATGGCGCATGTTGCATCTTTTCGTTTGATTAAACCTCTTATTTTTAATAATGATGTTTCTAATGATAGTTCCATTACTTTAACCACTGTTGAAAAAGAAAAGGATATTGATGATATGGATTTTGATGAGCTCTCACTTCTGTCTAAAAGAGTAAATAAAGCCTTAAGAACAAAATTTTCAAAGAATAATGAAAAGATTTTCTAAAAGGAAAAAGTGATCTTAGTGCAATACAATGCTTTGAGTGTGATGCCTTTGGTCATTTTATAAATGATTGTCCCAAACTTACTAACAAGAAGCCAAGTTCTTTTTCAAAAGTAAATTTTCGTAAGAAAATGAAACAGGTTCTTCAGAAGACATTCTTGAACATGGAGGAGGAGCTCGATCTTCTACGTAATAGTGATGAGGATGATTCATCGACATCTCTTAGGAAGGATGGCGATATTGTTGATCTATGTCTCGTGGGAAGGAACATGGACAATGAGGAGGACGGTGATGAGGATATCGATAATCTACAATAAGGTAACTAAGTCTGAAATTTTAAAGCTTTTACAAGACAAGAAAGAATTTCAAATGCATTGATTAAGAAATTTAAAGCATTAAAATTGGACTATGATGCTTCTTTTTACCGCTAATAAAAAGGATGATAATCAGAACTCTTGTGTAGAATTGAAAAAGAAAATTGATATTCCTTGTAAATCATGTGAAATTTTGAAAAATAAGATTTTTGATCTTGAGAATGTTTCTTGTGAGTCATGTGAATTTTATAGAAGTGAGAATGCATGGTTGAAATCTAGTTATTCAACATGTGACAATTGTCCGATCTTGCAAAAAGAGGTAGATACCTTGAAAAATTCTTTGGTAAAAAATTGTTCCAATTTAGAGAATGAGGTAAATAATTTAGCAAAAGAATTTTCTTGTGAGGACCTTGCTGGAATTAGGAGAAAATTAATTGAACTTGAAAAGCGCCCTTACACATTTTATGCAATAAATGTCCTGATCTTGCTAAAGAAAACAATTACTTGAAAATGTCTTTGGAAAAAATGATAAATGGTGAGAAAAATTTAAATATGATTCTAGATACATCAAAATGCTCATTCATGAAAGAAGGTCTAGGATACATTAAAAATTCTTGTTCTCAAATTCCGTTAGCTAAAGAGAATTCCAATCTGCTTGTTACTACCTCAAAAGCTAAATCTGAAAATAAAATTATGAAAAAATGTTTTAATTGTGGAAAACTTGGACATATTAAAACCAATTGCAATGCTAATTTAGGTCCAAAATTTTGGAACAATTTTCATAATGTGAAGTGCTACAATTGTGGTAGGAACGGTCATATTGCTAGAAATTGTTTTGTGCATCCTACACATTGTTTTGAAACTAATAAAATTAATTACCAGCAAAGAAAAAATGTTCATTTTGATTCTAAAACTCCTCAAAAACAGCAAGCAACTTTGGGTGTCACATCTTTATATAATGCCTATCGAACAAAAAGCCCAGTTGAATCATTTAGTGCAAAAACAACATGGATTCCAAAAAATTCAATAAAAAACAGCAAGGTATCAAAAGTGTGGGTACCTAAACATTTTCTCCCATTTTAAAATAAAGATAAATGACTTGGAAACTGGTGGCTAATTGATTTGGACTGTTCATGACACTTGACCCAAGATTAAAAATTGTTTCCAAGTCTAGAAATTGTGTAGGATGGTGATAATGTGTTTAATGTTGAGACTAACTGACTCGATGGATCATATGATATTGCTTTTGATGAGTCTAGCCCCTATGCTAGAACTGTTTTGCAAAGTGCAGATTTGTAGATGACAAAAAGAGATGATGAGCCTACACAAACAACAAATTTTGAACGTGATTCAAATGTGAATGGAGAACCATGAATTCAATAAGGTACACATGCTTTTGGCCTAAAATATTCTCATGACTCTCATTTATAACTTATTGGTTATTCTTATGCTGATTTTGTTTGTGATAAAATTGATATATGACATCATACGGAGAAAGGCACAATTAAAATGGTCTCTGTGAAAACTGAAAATCAATTAGCTGATATTTTTGCTAAACCTTTGGCATATTCTGAGTATGCAAGTTTAAGAAGAGAATTGGTTATCATTCATTCAAATAATGTGATGTATATGCAACAATTGAGGGGGAGCATATTCATTTGTGGTGAAATAGATACATTTATTTAGAAGTATTGTGAGCAATATCTTTTAAAAATCTATTTATTTGTAAATATCTGTCGACATCTGTTCTTGATAGTGGTATGTAGTAAGTGACTTTAGACTATCTAGTCCCCATTGGTTCATGACCAAGTTCCTTACTTATTCAATGTTGGGCATTTTTATTCTTTACTGAGCAGTATTAGAGACTTGCTAAAAATCACATCAAATGATATCATGAGTGTTCTCTAGTATTTAAGATTTAGTGGGCTATGCTAAATGTAAGTTACTTCCATTACTTTCTAATACCATGGTAGTAGTCGACATATGCCCAAGAAAACATGTTCCTATGTCAAGCTCATGACTATAAACTCAAAAAATCGGGGTAGTCATATTCAAAAAAAAGGAAAAGAAGCTTCCTCAAAGTGGATGCGAAAAAAAGTACCTCAAAGTGGTACAAAGTGAACAAATGTTATGGGCATACTAGACAAATACCGGTGGTGTGAGTGATGGATGGAGTAAAATGATTATGTATAGCCTTCTAAAATCTTGAAAAAGGTTCTTACTTATCCTACACAATAATTTATTATGCAATTCCGACACTTGCTCATGTGTGAATGATTTGCTTACTTTGATTTGTGAGTTGAAACGAAGTATGATCTAGTGGACAGGTTTCTAGATGTTTAAATGTTTCTTTCTACCGCTTTCTATTGGAATAGATGTTGCATGGGTATTTGTATTTTTATTTAACTCGATTGCTCATGATATATTCTAAATGCACGGATTTATTTCAATTATCTATTGCTCCAATAGCATTTTTCATTCATCCTTGATGTGTGTTTTGCCAAAGGGGGAGAAATAATGTGCTTAAACTGAGATTACTAAGGCGGAGTTATTGAATGATAATCAAAGGAGAAGATTGTTGATAAAAATTATGAATTATTTGTGTGTTGTCAAATCACTCATCAAGGGGGAGATTGTTAGTTCCATTTGCAAAATTTATATTGTGATGATTAATTTGACAACAATTTAATATATGTGTGATGATTTATTTGACAATAATATTTGTTATGGAATAAGGTACTGCGAGAGTTTGTTTTATTTGTGACAGAGATGTCTGCAGTAACAGAAGTGCAACGCAGGACGCGAGATGCACGCTATAAACAAGATGCGTGACGAGGCGACGTACTGCGCAGGTCGGGAGAATCCGCAGTGGCGCAGAATCCGAGAGAAGCACACGCTGAAGGTCGCAGAGGTGCAGCGCAGACGCGAGGTCGCAGAGGTGCAGGAGGCACGCAAATCGCAGGCGCAGGAGGCGCAAGACGCGAAAGTCGCAGTGGTGCAATGAGACGGACGCCAGAGTCTCACGCAGATGGACGATAGCAGACGGCCAGCCGCGTCGCAGAGCAAACAAGTCATGCGAAAAGTGCAGTGGGCCGTATGCATGCATGTGTGAGTTTTGGATTATGTGCTTGTATTGGGCCATGTGTTATTGGGCCTGGTGTGTTTTGTATGCCACAGTATTCGCGCGGATTACTGTAGCGAATCGGTTGCTTCTTCTTGGGCCGGGTGGATTCCGAGTCCTAGTCGATCTGATGAGCGCGCACGCGAAGCGTAGAATAAAAGGGGTGTCTGGGCGGAGAAAAGTGTGAGCGGCATGAGAGGAAAAAGACAGCAGAAGAAATAGAGACGATAGAAGAACGAGAGGACGCCAAGAAAAAACACGCGGCGATCGCAGCGACCAGCGAAGGACGTTGGCGCTACAGTAGCGTGATGCTACAGTAACCGTGGAGTTACAGTATTCGAAGCTACAGTACACGCGAAGGTAATTGAATTGCGTTTCTGGAGATGTAAAGTTGCTTAGAGATGAGAGAGAGATTAGAAGGAAAATTAGAGAAAAACTACAGAGATTAATTGAGGTTGGTTCTTTCATGTATAATTGCCCTCTAGTATGCATGGTTAATCTAATTTCTCTTCTATAGTATTAGATCAATTATTCTAGATTGATTTGTTCAGTTTAATAAGTATTTTGCTAATTTTCAGAATTAATAAAAACACATAAAAATTAGTTTTAGGTGTAATTTTGCACCAATTCACCCCCCTCTTGGTGCGCCTCGATCCTACATCTGTTTTGATGCAACTAGGGTTAGGACTAATATATTTCATCAGAAGTTTATGCCAACGATTGAGACCTTGTGAATTACTTACAATAACATAAGTTCTTTGCATCTAAAATGGCTAAGGAGATTAAGAAATTTGCACCTTCCATTAGTACCGTAATATTTTTCATGGTAGATAACAGGCAATCCCTCCAGGATTCAGGCATGGAAGGTTCAAAGAACAATCAGTGAAGGCATTATGTACAACTTTAAATTAGATAAAAATATTGAACATTGCCATAGAACTGCTGACTGCTACAAGTGCATTTTACTGGAAAGGTAACCATCCAAAAGTAGGTTTAATAATGAAAATATGTGATTGAATATCATAAGTGAGGATTTGTTAACCACGGGAGGTGAGTGAATCAAGTATCCAACACTATATTACCAAAAAAATCAAATGATTTGTTATCAGTAAAGCATAATGACATGATGCCACATTCGCATTTTCCATTTGAAGTTTTGAACCATCTTAATGTTTTATTCTATTTCATCATGATTGGACAACAATAAATGAAAAAACAATGAAAAGGAAAAGTGCTTTTCTACCGTGCTTATCGGGCATTGTGCTTCAACTGCATCTTTTAGTACATTTATATAGCTCATTTTAACAAAACAGAGGCATTTTGGATCCAACTTCTAAGGTGTAGATCAACTTCGAATTTTGAAAAAAAAAAGAACTTTAGTAGGCCATAATGTGCACCTTTGTTAGAACTGATAGCCCTAAGAGCAGTGCAGTGATCAAAATGCATGGGGATCGTTTTCCAAGAAAGAAACAAGAAAAGCTTACTTGGTTCCAGCCCAATGGGGTAATGTGAGCATCAAAAAATGCAGGTGACCTATGCGCACTGTTATCCTTCTCGCTCTCCACATTGTGAATACCCTGGGCATGCCTCACCTGCACACGTCAATTGGTTACGGTTAATCACATCCAACATTCTTGGTATCTTTCTTACAATTAAGTTTGTCATGCAGTACTGAGGAAGTGTAGTACCAGGTATATGCTTTTGCAGCGGTGCAGAGGATACATAGCAGTGCCAGCATTGGCCTCCATTTCTGCCCAAGTTAAATAAATTATTAGCCATTGAAGCTTTAGGCAACAGTATTAAGAGCAAATTGCATCGTTGCAGCCTGTACATTCCTAAAACTGCAAATCGCACCGGCATTTTAAGTTGTGCTAACTCACGACCTATCCTTTTAAGTTGGTTCAAATTACCACCTGTACTTTTAAATTTAACGCTGTTTACTAACTATATTATTAAGTGCATGGCAATAAATCAATTGTTTTATTAGTTCAAAAAAATCATTTGTTTTTTATTAAGTGTTTTACTGGTACAAAATGATACATTAAAACAAAAGTAGGAATGCTCATACCGGCACATATATTGCACTATACTTCCAATGTTTCATGCAAATGAAGAATTTTCGTGGTAACAACAGACGTTTTTTTTTTGTTCCTGATTTGGAAAGAATAGGTGGAAGATTGCTAAACTTAAAGCACAGGTGATGATTTGCATCAGATAGAAAACATAGGTAGTGAATTGCCAAGATCAAAAGTTTGAGTGGGTGCGGAGCAATTTGCTATGGTTGGTATTAAACTCTTAACTCAGTCGCGACGGTGCATTTGTTAGAAGAGGTGTGCAGCTCTGCTCTGCTCTGCTCATGAAGAAGCAATGGTTATACTAAACAGTGTGTATGAATCCTTGCCGTGCGAGATCCACAATGTGAAATGAGAGTTTTTCTTTCATGATCAAGTAGACTGTTCTTTTGAGGCAACGTAGCAAAGAAGAAAAAGACGGGTAATTCACTTGTATGACTATGATAATAGGATACGATCCTAGCTAGATCTAAGGAGAAGCTTGCCCAATCTAATTAACTCTGCGTGGGGAAAAGAAAAGAAAAGAAGAGGAAGGAGAAGCGAGGCTTGCCTGTACGTAAATAAACTTTCATTATCTGAATAATAATAATAATACCTTGGGAGGAGGAGGAGGAGCAGCTGGCGAAGGGTGGAGACGGCGGTGGAGCTTTGCAGTCAAATGCACGCCAGGCCGTAGGGGAGGAGGGAGGAAGACGACGAAGAAGAAGAAGCAGCAGAGAAGAAACGGATCGAGGCGAGGGGGAGGCTGTCCTGTCTGGCTGGTCAGGTCAGACGCACGATGGACACGTCTCCGCGCGCGTTCCTTCCTTTCGTTTTCCTCGCCTACGGCCGTACGGCGTGCATTCAGACGGACGGATGGACACGTCTCTAGCTCCGTGATTGACGCGACCGTACGGAGAGTTGGAGTTAGTATAATGTTGGGCCCGCCTGTCTGTCATTGTGGAAGGTGACGAGCAAGGCAGAGCGCGCGTTGGTCAGAATCTTGCAACATGCGCACAGCACAGCGCGTGGGTCTGACTTCTTTATTTTCTCATCTGAGGCATGACACTACGATTCTGTCCAAAGTCCAATCGGACAAGAAGTGAGCCATGCCGGATTGATGTGACACTGTAGTATGGGCCGTACCGGGTCCGATAACTGGACACGATAGGTGGTATATCCCGACACGACACTGTAGCATAGGCTGTATCATGCCTAATAACCTAGGGTATGAGTAAGAAATCCAATATGAAAGTGACCGACTCACAGAGCATGAACACCATGGACGTCAACCCGCTGTCGACACATGAGAGATGGGTAGAAGGAGAGAGAGAGCTTTACGAAATTACTACTTGTATTTAAAGTTAAATTATTGTTTTATTCTAAATGAGCCATATTATGCCTTCATTTAATTACATATGCATATAGTTATCGTGCATTATGTTTTCAAGACTTGCAAAGTACATTACGTCCTCACCTTGCCATGTTCAAATATTGCACAAAGGAGTGTGCTGAAGCAGAAGGTGACTATGAGTTCTTTGCTTGTAGTTTTGATGAAAGAGATCCAGATTATTTGGATTCGTAATAGGGATGTGCTGTCATCGCTGTTTTCATTGTATATACTAGTTTTTTCTGGACTAGTATATATAGTTATATAGAGAGAGCTCTGATTTGGAAATCTGATCCCAAAAGATGGTGACATGAGAAGATGATTTGGCTTTTCTGCATCGCAGTCACACGCTTGCCGCAGCATATAATCCAAGTAGCATGCACGGAAAAGAGATAAAAGCCACGTAGAAACGTATTCCAAGGTAGAAGAGGCACATAATGAAACTCCCAGGAATTATCCCGTGAACTCTTGATCATGCAAGTCTTAAGGCAAATGTATCAATCTATTGTCCTCGTTCTGAAAAAAGAAAAAAGGGCTACATGTAGATGTTTTAATGCAGCTGTACGAACCAAGTCTTAAGGCTTGCAGCTGTATCAATCATACTTTGAGGGACAAATGGTAAGTCCTATCTGCAGATGTTTTTATCTTCGCTTCACTTCCAGACTTTCAATGCAAACTTGAACAGTGTTAAAATGGTTTGATAAAAAAATTCAAGCCATCTGTGCTCAAACAGTCTCAGTTCTTGTGAGCATCCCCAAGGTGTTTCTTATCGGCAACATCGCTAGGCAGATCAAGTCCCGCTGGTATCTTTCCAGGGTAGTCGCGGCTAGGGGAATCCGATCCAAGCATACTGCAGCGTTGAAAAAGATCATCAACGTCACAGCGGTCCAAAACATCATTTGCAAAACAATCACCGAAGAAAAGCAAAGCACGTTATTCACACACAGGGAAGTAAAACTACTGACCTTCGGTCAACGAACACCATCGACCGGAGCTCACAGTTGGCAAAGCTGTAATACAACCAAGTGAAAGTTAGCAATGTTGAAGTATAAGTGAATTGCCCTCCTTTCCTCATCAGCTTAAGCTTTTGAGTGAACTGGTTGGTGCATGCAACTCAATATGGTATCAGAGCCAGGAGGTCTCGAGTTCGAGTCCTGGTAGACGCAATTTAGCGTCCGCTCTTATTTCCACGTGTTGAGTGCTGCCCAAGACGCCTCCACGTGAGGGGGAGTGTTGAAGTATAAGTGAATTGCCCTCCTTTCCTCATCAGTTTAAGCTTTTGGGTGAACTGGTTGGTGTGCATGCAACTCAATAAGCAACACGCTCTTCCAATGCGATCAACCATGGTTTGAACATTTTAGCATTTAGCGCAAGCATTGTTATGGTGAGAGTGTAAGACAAATAAACAAAAACTCAGAACATTCATGCTGTTTGGTCATATTATCATGAGACACAGCATAAGAAACTTTTCATAATATCACGAGACACAGCATGAGAAACTTTCTTCTTTTTCTAACTATTTGCTATGTTTTTAACGGCTGTATATTGCGAATATAGTACTGTAATGGCAACAACATGTATGCATTAGTTTGCAGAATACTGCTGGGTTGATTATGTTGACAATTACCAAGGCAAAAAGATTGTCAATTGCAAGACACTTACTGCTTGCCCACTTCCTGTCTTATGGTTGGATGACACTCCCTGCTGTACATGCTTAAGGTAAGATATAAGAAACTGCTATGGCTGACAATAGCTATCTCCTTCTCTTCTCTTGTCCATAACCTGCACGTATATTCATGGATAGTTCAATCGAATCCGGCCACAAAAGTAAAGTTACTGGTCTGGTGCTCCAGCACCTAGGACCTTTCTAATATCAAGTGAGTCACTCCACTCTGTCACAATACACTGGTATATGAGAAACAAGCTTTCAAAGCAAGCATATATAGTGTAGGGAAAGTAGAGGGTATATCCAATGCAGAAACTTCCGTTCTGTGCATAATCCTTACGATCAGTTCTAGTTTTTCTCTAGATTTTCACTAAAATATCAAAAAAGTGTCAATCCAAATAAAGTAAGATATATGGTCAGTTTCAGGTCCTTGTGTTTCATGGCCACATTACCGATTTATTAGGCATCACCAGTTTTAAGACTTCAATTAGAAGGAACTAATCAATCTTAGAAAAGATAATTACCAGTCGATGAACCTCTTGCCCCTAGCTGCAACAGACTCATTTGCTTCTCTGACATCAGGTTCCCAAAGAACATCTTCATCATTCTCTATCTGTAATGAAAGCAAGCACACATATGTTATGATACACAATTGGAAGGCTGGTATAAACGGTCAGGTGCCATGAATCGACTCATGAATTAGCAACACTAGGTACTTACCAAGGAAAAATCAATGGCAGGAAAGAGAGTCCGATATTCTGTTATGCTCCTCCTCTTGTCACAGGGATGAAGACCCTGCATTTTCAAATCAAAGAAAAGAAATGAAATATTAAGAATGTTCGTCGATAGAATTCATTAAGACATCACTGATATGAGAGAACCACGGAGACAAACCAAAGCATCCAATTTCTCAAACAAGGATATTCCATTTAGAAAATAGTATGCTGAGTAAGTTATTCTATCAACTACCAAAATAGTCTATCTTAGTTAACACAAACGAAGGTAAATGAGGCACTAAATGATGACATCGTCATTTAGCAAGATATGTACAATAGGAACTTTGTAACCAAATGGTTATTCATGTTTTACATGTGATTTTTAGGAGAAGCAAATACCAAGTGCTCCCTGCAGGCCTCAACAGCAAGAAATGGAGGGCAGTTCAAACTCGAAATTGCCAGACGTCCACTGTTTCCAGCATTTTCCACCATTAATGGTGGTGCAGCTACTCCATCAGTATAGTTTTCACCACCAAAAACCCCCACTGCAGTTTGCATAGTCCTGTAAGATTAGTTCAGATGAAATACAGTGAGATTCATTTAGTAATTACACACTACTGCAATGCACCATCATAGTGTAGTATGCCTCAGACATGATTTCTGATAGTAATCTATACTCCCTCTGTTGATTTTTTTTATAGGGTGCAGCAGTAGCGGTCCTGAGATTTCAGGGGTCCGGAACGAGATTTAAAATGAGGACCCTTCTAATTAATAATAATAATAATAATAATAATAATAATAATATATAAGTGTTACCAATAAACACTCAAGGTGCATCCAAAAAATTATTCATATCAAGCTTCGTTTCCCAGATACTACTAACTATACGTATTATACTGTTATATATACAATATACTAATACTAGTACATGTACAGAGGTAGGGCCCCATGGTTTGGGGGGCCCGGAGCGGCTGCCCCACTCGCCCCCCCCCCCCCTCAGGGCCGACGCTGGGGTGCGGTTTGACTTGGTATGCTCTCCAAAGTTGAACTTTGATCATTAATATCTTTTATGATATATTGTTAATAACTACAAATCATAATCATATTAAAGTACATTTCAAATACAAATCTAATGGTATAACTTTTGTGTCACTAAACCTATATATTGTTGATCTAATTGTTGGTCCAACATTAGAAAGCTTGAATCTCAAAACACGTGTGCGCCTTATAAGAAACAATAGAGGGGGTACTAAATAGAAGATTGAGTAGCTATTGACATGAAGGACGTGACTAAGGGTGCAAAAAAAGCGCTCGAAGTACATATATATACACACTCTAATAATGATTATAAGATACTTCAAAGTGAGTTCTATGAAAAATTTCATCAAAGTCCACTTTTTATAGCATAATTTGCGTATATACTCATTTTACATATAAAAAAGATATATAGCAAAAATTATAAAGATATATGTCGCATCGGAGTATCTTAGAATTAGTATTTGAGTATACCGAAAGTGATAAAGAAGTATAACAAGAGTACAGAAAGTGCTTCCTACATCATTCCCATTTAAAATGTAAACAAATACAAAACCTAAACTTTGTGCTTCATCATTACCAAAAACAATCTTGTATGCAAGAATGTACGCCTAAATCTCATAATTTTACTCCAACCATGGGAGCCAATGCTGCACAGTTTTGACTCTAACCCCAAACGAGAAGCCATGTTTTGGCATGCACTACTAGTCTACTAAAGACAGAATTTACAGGCCTTCAACATATCATGTTCAGTTCAAGGAAAGGAAAAGGGAAATATGGTTAGGAAGATCGACCTTGTCTCTAGGTTTAAGCAGTGATACAATTTATCCTAGTAACTGAGACAATATATTCTCAAAAGAACAGCAATGCCAACACTGAAGAACAACATTTCTCAAGCACCATGAAGCCTAGAAGAGGATCCAGAACACTACAAACTATAAGGTCAAGAACGAACCTCAGTAGTGGGGAAGTAATAACCAACTCAATCTTTTTTGCAAGTCCACATTTTTTCACATGCTCTCGCAGGCAATCAACCTACAAATGCATGTAAAAATCAATATCCATGGAACTTGAAAATACCACATGAAAGCAATTGAGTGATATTTCGATCAAACATTATCTATCAAGCCAGAAAGAAACTCAAACTAATGTACACAATTACAGATGAAGAATTCGAATTGAACATGACCAAAAATTGGTTCAAAACCATAAAAGAATAATGAGATGTCATTTTTACAAGTTACTCAGTAAGGCAACACAATGTCATCCAAAAAAAGATGTCGTCATTCCATTTTGACGCAACTAGGGTTAGGACTAATATATTTCATCAGAAGTTGATGCCAATGATAGGGACCTTGTGAATTACTTACAATAACATAAATTTTTTTGCATCTATGATGGCTATGGAGAATAAGAACTTTTGTTGTGCTTACGAACCCAACAGTACAGAAGAAGGTTCTCAAGCCAACTCCCTGTGAGGGGGGTATGTTTGAGACCTAGGAAAGTGTTGGGGCCGAGTAAGATGTAATGTATTCAAAAAGAAAAGTCCTCCTTACAAATCTGGGGCTTAGGCTTTTTATAGGCCTCCTACCGGCCAGAGTTGATATTACAATTATACCCCTATAAGGCCCCTAGAGTACTAGGGGTCTTGAGGTACTTTCCCTCTAGGCTAGCTAGCCTATAGGTGCTATGATGACTACTAACGAAAATACGTGATTGAACATCATAAGTGAGGATTTATTTTCTAGGGACGTGAGTGAATCAAGTATCCAGCAAATTATTACCAAAAAATAATCAAAGGACTTTTTATCAATAAAGCATAATGACTAGTGTTACTTGTACACGGACACAGGAGTTGGAATTTGACTTGGATTCGGAGTGTCCAATTTGGCAAATTTTTTTGGACACAGAAAATGCTACTCAAAATCGGATATAGGTGTCGGAATCCAACTCAGATTCAAGGTGTCTGATTCAGCAAAAATTTTTAGACACGGGTGTTCAAGTAACATTGATAATAACATGATGCCACATTCGCATTTTCCATTTGAAGTTTTGAACTATCTTAATGGTTTATTCTATTTGATCATGGACGTGCTTGATAGTGTGAGAGTGGAATGTAGGCTACCATCCAATCCTATAGCAATTTTGTCAGGTCATGATTGGACAACAATAAATGCAAAAACAATGGAAAGGTAAAGGGCTTTTTTCTGCCTTGCTTAGCAAGCATTTGTGTTTCAACTGTATCTTTTAGTACATTTATATAGCTCATTTTAACAAAACAGAGGCATTTTGGATCCAACTTCTGAGGTGTACATTGACTTAAATTTTTACAAAAAAAACATAACTTTAGTTGATCACAATGTTCACCTTTGTTAGAACTGATAGCCCTAAGAGCAGTGCAGTGATAAAAATGCATGGGGGTCGTTTTCCAAAAAAGAAACAAAAAAAGCTTACTTGGTTCCAGCCCAATGGGGTAAGGTGAGCATCAAACAATGCAGGTGACATATACGCACTGTGATCCTTCTCACCCTCCACATTGTGAATACCCTGGGCATGCCTCACCTGCATACATCAATTGGTTACAATTAATAATATTCAACATTCTTTGTATCTTTCTTACAAGTTTGTCATGCAGTACTGATCGAGGAAGTGTAGTACCAGGTATATGGTTTTGCAGCGGTGTAGAGGATATATAGCAGTGCCAGCATCGGCCTCCATTTCTGCCCAAGGTAAATAAATTATCCGTTGAAGCTTTAGGCAACAGTATTAGAGCAAATTGGATCGGTGCAACCTGTACATTCCTAAAACTGCAAATCCCCACCGGCATTTTAAATTCTGCCAATTCACCACCTATACTTTTGAGTTGGTTCAAATTACCACTTACTCACAATATTATAAAGTTTTTATTAAATGTTTTACTGGTACAAAATGATACATTAAAAAAAAGTAGGAATACAAATGAAGAATTTTCATGGTAATAACAGATGTTGATTTGGAAAGAATATGTGGCAGATTGCTAAACTTAAAGCACAGGTGATAATTTGCATCAGATCGACAGCATAGGTAGTGAATTGCCAAGATCAAAAGTATGAGTGGATGCGGAGCAACTTGCTATGGTTGGCTGATTAAACTATAAGTTAGTCGCGACGGTGCATTTGTTAAAAGAGGTGTGCAGCTGTGCTGATGAAGAAGGAATGATTATACTAAACCGGGTGCATGAATCCTTGCCGTGCGAGATCCACAATGTGAAATACGAGTTTCTCTCGTGATCAAGAAGACAGTTCTTTTAATATATATTATTTTCTCCATAGAGAGGTGATGTTGGTGATCTCAACGCTAATAAAAGAGAGGAGAAGGCAGCCAAGGAATATGAGTAGTTGTTGTCTCCATCCTATCCTAAGAAAGGAAAGAGGGGTAAGAAAAGATGTGAGGAAGAGAAAGGCGCGCCGATGGTGCGATCCACCACCAAAACAAGAAAACAAAACTAAATACGATAGAGAATCGATTAGTAACATCTGGGTGGAGGAGAAGGAGATACATATTTACCGAGCGAGAATGAGATCTGGTGCTATGGGGAAAGGGGGAATCCCCTAAAGAAAGAAAAAAGAAGAGACGAGGCCATGCAGGCAGCAGGTAGGAAGAACTAAGAGGGGAAGAGACAATATATACCTGAGGAGGAGAAGGAGGAGGAGCGGCGAAGGGGGGAGACAGTGGTGGATTTGTTGGTGCGGCGGGAGAGGCGTCGCAGGCAGGGGAGGAGGAGCGAGAGGAAGAAGCAGAGAAGAAACGAAGGGGAAGTATGTGTACGTAGTATGTCCCTCCCTCCCTCCCTCCCTCCAAATGCGCGCGCGGCGCGCTGACCCAGCCAGCCTCTCTCGTCTCGTCTCGTCTCGTCTCACCCATGTGATGTGCCTGCCTGCCCCAGAGTTACTTGCCCTCCCTCACCTCACCTGCTCCTGCTCCTGCTGCTTGCGGTTCCGACTTTTTCCTGGTCTGGCTCTGGCCTCCATCAAAATTCAGAAGAAGCACATTCGGTTTTAGGATCCTGCGGCATATCCATTCCATAGCTCTCATCCCTCCCTCCCGCTCATGCTAGCAAGACATATACCGTAGAATATAACAGACAGGGAATAATCCTATTTTAAGGTTTCAACACAAGGGTTCTCCGACTCCAAAATGTACGGGCAAAGCATACAGATTAAGAACCTTTGAGGCTAGAAATGGTGTTTAGATCATTGCAGTGGAAGGTTTTGTTTTTCTTTTGGCCGTACTATTAGGGGGGCTTAAGGCTAGTATTTTGAGCTTGGTGAGGTTAGACAGCTAGTTATGACGCACACCAGGTCACTTTAACTAATTTCTACTCAGAGAAAGCTAAGAAACCAAGTAAGAATGTCAAGTTTACACTCACTGTGAAATTTCAAAACTTGGTTAGAAAATATCATTTGAAGTCGGATAATTCAAGTAGGTCGAACCACCAATTAGATCAATTCGAAAAAAAAAACATGTTCCGGAAATTTTAATAGGGCTCGGATGATCCGAGTGGGTTAGATCATTTCAACAGATGACATATTTTGGAAAATTCAACAGGACTATGATGATCCGAGTGGGTCAAATCAATTATATATGCAGAGGACATGTTTTGGAGTATTTCGTGTGACTCGGATGATCCAAGTAGGTCAGATCATCGATTGGATCAATTTTACAGAGAATGTAGCTGCGAGATAATCCCGACGGTACAGTACGTAACTGGGACTACAATTCCGAGGTAGCTCGTGAATCTCTTTGTTGTTTAATCACTTCTCAAGATCTTCCTTATTAGCACGAGATGTGTTAATAGTTCATGTCTCCGCGGTTTCTTCGTATTCTACTTTCAGTCTATCCCGAAGAATAATCGAGAAGAGAAAAACAAATCTGATAAGTGAGATGGGGGAAATACTTGCCATTGTGAAAGGTTGGGAACAAGTTGAACAATAAGCTCAACACACTACAAAAAATGTTGAGCTAGCGGAGACGTTTGAAAATCATTATCTAGATAATCAGGAAGAATAATTGTAATTTTCAGTTTTTTCCTACATTATTGAGCTATAGGCTATACTATTTTTTCTTTACTGAGGTTTTCTCGTGTTGAGTTTTTAATTGGCAAAGTTTATAATGAGGCAGCCAAACATCAATAAAGCTCATTATTTAATTCCAATTATTTGTATCATTTTAGAATTTATTTTATATTTTTATCTTTTTCATAATTTAGACATGTCTTTAAAAAGTTTTTCTACATCCTTTGAGTTTTTCTAATTTTTCTATCTTTTTCCTATGTTTGTTGAAATTTTTTCAATTTTTTTGTATTTTTTCATACTTTTTTGATTTTATATTTTTTCTAACATTTTTTTGATATTTTTTCTAATTTGTTGAATTTGTTTGGATGCTAACGGACTGGACCGGTCCGTCGGCCCATGAGGACACATATCGGCATGGCACAACCACTGTGGTCACCAAACCGTACTTAGGCTATCACACTGGCACCTAGGCTAGAAAGGCATGGCCCGTTTATTAGCCAGGCCGGACTGGAGAGTGGAGTCCGAATGTTTTTTGCTTGGGGCAGTTGGGCTGTTGGGTAAGTTGGGTTTATATTATGCTTTTAGTCTATCCCGAAGAATAATCGAGTAGAAAAGAACAAATCTGATAACTGAGATGGTGGAAATACTTGTCATTGTGAAAGGTTGGGAACAAGTTGAATAATGAGCTCAACACACAACAGAAAATGTTGAGCTAGCGGAGACGTTTGAAAATCATTATCTAGATAATCAGGAAGAATAATTATTGTCGGCGTATTTCACCTGACAAGATTCCGCTAACGGGGTGTCTACTCCCCAGACGAAAAATTTGGTTCGGTAGAGGGCATCTTCGTGGCTGGAAACCCTAATGTCTCTCGACGATAGACTTCGGAAATTAGCAAGCGGGTGGACTTAGCGGTTTACCTAGGTTCAGGCCCCCGGTATAGGTAACAGCCCTACGTCCTGCTGGTTCTTTGTTGAGAAAACGGGGAAGTGTTTACAAGAGTGTTCTACAGTGTCTGCTTCTCTATGCTTTCTGCTCTAGCCGACCGGCCCCCTCCCTCATGCACCAAAGCGCCTTTATATAGACGGGCCACCCCGGGCAGGAGAGAAGAGTGCGCTATACTTATCTACAACACATTAATTACACCCATCATTCCAGCCTCCACGTCGACCCACGACTCATTTATTACATGCGCCTCCGTGGCCGTGTCCTTCAAATCTCATTTAATGTCGTGAGAGGCCTCGCCGTCCGCCGGGACAGACGCCTCACGACGGGTTGGTGAGAGGCGCCGAGGATGAGCCGTCGTCGTGTCGAAGTCAATCCTTTACAATTAAGGACCTTGACACGAGGTGCCGAGAGGAAACTCGAGGCTAAGCCTCCCCTTATTCTTTGGTTGCCTCCGTGGCACGACAGGGGCCCGAATGCCCGGCTTGCCGATCGCCACGCTGGCCGCCACCCGTGAGCGGGCGTGATTGCCGATCGCCGCCAGGGGCCATGTGACGGCGAGGCGTTTCGCCCGCCGCTCGCCAGAGCACCACGCGCCACTCGCCCGCCGAATAGGGCGTGATCACGGATCGCTCGCCAGTGGGGCCACGTGGGCTCGCCTCGGCTGCCGCTGGTGGCCACGCTGGCCGCCGCCCATGAAAGCAAGGCGTGATCGCCAGATCGCCGCCAGGGACCACGTGGCTCCAAACCGGCTAGGTCACCTCTTGGGCTCACATTTACTACATGAGAGGGTACCCAAGACAAAGTACACCGACAATTATAATCTTTACTTTTTTTTCTTACATCACCGAGCTATAGGCTGTACTATTTTTCTTTACCAAGGTTTTCTCGTGTTGAGTTTTTAATTGGCAAAGTTTATAACTCTAAATTATTTGTCAAACATTAATAAAGCTCATAACCCTAAATTGCCAAACATCAATAAAGCTCATTATTTAATTCTAATTATTTGTCTCATTTTAGAATTTATTTCATATTTTTAGCTTTTTCTTAATTTAGACATGTCTTTAAAAAGTTTTTCTACATCCTTTGAGTTTTTATAATTATTCTATCTTTTTCCTATGTTTGTCGAATTTTTTTTCAAATTTTTTTAATATTTTTTCATACCTTTTTATTTTATATTTTTTCTAACATTTTTTTTATTTTGTTGATTTTTTTTATGCTAACGCATTGAATCGGTCCGTCGACCGTGAGTAGGGCTGGATATCGAGCTAACTCGATTCAACTCGTTAAACTCGTTAAGATAACGAGACAACTCGACTCGACTCGTTTTCTTAACGAGCTGAAAACTCAACTCGGCTCGACTCGTTAAAAACTCGTGTTGGCTCGAGTTAGCTTGTTAAGCTCGTTATGATGCTTGTCGGTAGAGGAGAGGAGCACAGTGGCGGCGAAGTTGTCAAAAGCAAGGGCAAGGGCAGGGACGCAGCTAAGCTGGGAATTGGGGATGTGAAATGGGGAAAAAGAATCGTGTCTGAAGGTTGAAGGAACGGGTTAGGGTTACAAACTTATAATGTTTTTTTTTTCTGACTCGTTAAGCTCGTTAGCGCGCTCGTTTAACTCGTTACTTTAACGAGTTCAAAACCCAACTCGACTCGACTCGTTAAGGAACGAGTTCAAGTCAAATCGAGTCGAGTTTTCGAGTACTCATTAAACTCGTGAGTTTTGAGTTTTTTTTCCACCCCTAACCGCGAGGACACATGTCGGCATGACACAGCCATTGTGGCCATTGAGCCATGCTTGGGCTATCACGCCGGTACGTGGGCTAGCAACGCATGGCCTGTTTATTAGCCAGGCCGGGCCATGCCGGCTGTCCGGACAGCTCTACGGAAGATGGGCTCGCAGTCCAAAGCGGTTGATCTCTCGCAATGTCCACCTAGCGCACGTTACCTCTTTCATAATAGCGGACATATTTTGCAAAAGGATCCTTGTGGTTGTTGGAATTCCGCTGAGATCCTGAAATATTCTGTCCGTCTGATCGGCGGCGGCGAGGGGCTGCCTGCTACCTTTGCTTATTTGGAATTGGGAAAGGGGATGAGAGAGGAGAGGGTGTACAATACAAGTAGATTCATACGATACGATACGATACGGCAGTGAAACGAGAGAGTAGTGCTGAACAAAGGGATAATTTTGCCGTACTGTTGTTACTTGGGGTTGTAAATAAAACATCTTGTTTTGTAATCCAAGACTGAAGCTTAGATTTTCGAAAAGAAAAAATGAGGAGATCAAAAGGCCGCCGAACAGTCCACATACGCCACTAGATCGGTCCAATTAATCTCATGAATGGCCCGAGTTGTCCGTCCTGGTCTAACACGCCCAAAACGCTCCATGATTGATTAGTGTGATTAATTGATTAATTAATGGTGTAAGTAATCCTTCCTCTTGGAGGGAGTCTGTCTGTAGGGGTGGAAATCGAGCTAATCTTTGTTTTTTCGAGTTTTTCTAAAATTAACATAGTTTGATTTAATATCATTTTATCTATAATTTGGATGTATTTTTAGAATCGAGCCAACGAGCCGAAACGAGCCAGCCGTAAGCAAAATCTAATTTCATTCGAAATTGACTCATTTCAATATTTAATCAATGAACGAGTGTAATCAAGCAATTTTGAACCGTGCCAACGAAATTTCACCACCAAGCTTTTTTTTCCAATCTATCTGTCTATCTGTACATTGCGCGCGCTTCGTTGACTTTGCCAGCCTAACCGGGTGACGTGAAATGGCTGGCTAGGCCGAACAATGTGATAGCAGCAAAAGGCTGTTAAGGCTGACTTTAATTTCTTCAGGCGATGTTTTCTTAGCTAATTTCCAGTTGCCTTCACTTTTCATCTACAACTGCGTGCAGGGGCGGATGTAGCATACAATTAGTGGGGTCAAATGACCCTAATGATTTTGCCAAAATCACATATAAATCTAATTGTATTCTATTAAGATATAAAGCGTATATATGTTTCAAGTTATCAGAATGACCCCAACGACCCTAATGATCTATAAGAGAGAGAGTGAGAGAGAGATGATGATGTTGCCTTGGAGACAGAGAGGAGGCCCCGATTATTACCACTAGACTAGACTAAACTAGTAGTCCCTCCAGTCCATTGTTGACTTTGTTGGGGAATCTCAATCCCATCATCGGCGCTAGCTGATTATATCAGTGGGTAGTGGTTGGTTGCTCACTCTAGTCTACTCTATTATCGATCTCGATCATTTATATTCCACGCATGATCAGATCGATCTGGCAATTAACAATCTCCAAGTTGCTTTCTTTCTGAACTCGTGGCACAGCCGCACAGTGCAGTCATCCAAATCCGCCGTTCTATTCCAACTTGCTGACAAACTGCGAGCGACATGATGAAGCTACCTAGCATCTGTGGAGTACTACTGCATCCATCCATCTTTCTTCTTCTTCTTCTTCTTTCAGAACTTGTAATATTCTACGGTTTCAGGTGAGATCCATTCCTCAAATTTGGCGGAAAAGTGAAAAAGGATGATGCAGCCGTTCAGATGGGAACAAGACTTGGAATTAGTCCGTACGGTGGAAAGCCAGCAGCAAGTGCCTGCCCTCGTACACAGGGTTTGAAAAACTGTCTTTGGACCGGTTTTCGTAACTCCGGTGGCACTGAAAATCACAAAAAAAAAAAACTGTTTAAAAACCAAACGGTATAGAAATTCAAACTATTTTAAAACTGATCAAATCAGCGAACGAAAACTCAGCGGTTTTTGTCGAAAATTGCCAGAAACTGAGGCTAATTGGAAAATTTAGAAAAATGTAAAAAAGAAAACTCAATGTAAAAAATAAAAATTGTAAAAAATATTGTAAAATTTGTAAAAAATCTAATGAAGGCTAAAAAATAACCTTTCCTATATTTTAGACAATCAGAAGTTCTAAATTAGGCATTTAAAAATAATATATCAACAAATAATCTTTTATTTCAATTCTATTCACATATCAATCAAACAAGGGCAAAAATAGGCATTTACATAATCACATAGCAATATCATCACAATTTCATTACCATTCACATGTCAACACCATTTACATTCTAATATCTTTCAATTGAAGTTGTGGAGGAGTAGGCAAAGGTATAGCTTCGTCATTATTCCATTATCACATAAATGCCATGTTTGACCTACATGAATGGAATGTTAGTAAAAATTAAGTTACAATGAAATAAAACGTAAAAATGAAACAAAATTTCGGCATGACCTTTGCTATATTTTAGACAATATAAAGTTATAAAGTAGGCATTTAGCAATAATATATGAACAAACAACCTTTCATTTCAATATCATTCATATATCAATCCAACTAGGAAATTTTCCACGGTGTAACACGCCGCGTGTCGCATAAAAATAAAAACAAAATTTTGACATGACCTTTTGCTATATTTTTTAAAGAAGAAAAATATTTTTTTTTCCGGCGTTTAATTTTCTAAATCGTCATAAATAATAAGACCGACAAACTATGATTGCAAAAATTCAATTCTAGGCACAAGATCAAAACACTAAACGGGAAAAATAGAGAGATAGAGTTGTAGAAATATCTCTTTCGCCGAATTATTTGGAAAATATTGGAGGCCGAGCTGGAAAACCGCGGCGGGGAAAAAGTCTAGAGGGAAAAGGGCGAAAAATTATTAGAGATGACAACCTTCTTTTGTTGAGCCTAACACTCTACGCGTTCGAGGAGTAATAATACATGTTTTAAAAAATATTAGAGATCGACGCGTTTATGAGTAATAATACATGTTTTAAAAAAATCGAGATCGAGATGGGAAATCGAGCTAGGGAAAAAAGTCTAGAGATAGAGCATGCACAAATATTTCGCGCATTTAAAACTTTTTTTTTCGGAAAACGGAGAAAGGACGTGTTTTAAAAATATTAGAGACTCGCTGCGTAACACGCGCACATGGTCGTTTTTTTCAGAGGGATTTCTTTTTTTGTGCGTTTTATTCTTTAAATCATCGAAATAATGAGCGAAATAGGGAAAAAGCAGAGGATAGAGCTGTAGAAATATCTCTTTCGATGTGAAGAAATGAAGAATAGTTAACTATTTGGAAAATATTAGAGACCGAGCTAGAAAACCGAGGTGGGAAAAAAATCTAGAGGGAAAAGGGCGAAAAATTATTAGAGATGACAACCTTCTTTTGTCGAGCTTAACACTCTACGCGTTCACAGAGTAATAATACATATATCAGAGACCGACGAGTCCGTGGAATAATAATACATGTTTTAAAAAATATTAGAGATCGAGATGGGAAATTGAGGTGGGAAAAAAGTCTAGAGATACAAAATGTAACAGGCTAGTTCCATCAAACATTTCTAGGACTCCAGCAAACAATGTCAATTTTCCGATGTGACTCCAATCTACTCACTTGCAAAATCTTTATCAGAATAAATTTCATTAAACACCTTTTCTTGAATCAGAGTTCTAAAGTACTTCTCTGAAGTTGTTCTTTGGAAGATTGTATTCATTTTAGTAGTAAAATTTGATTCATGCAACATTTATTAGTAAAATGAAGTAACTAGTGAAGTAGGATGGGTGGCCGAAACAACTAGTAAGCGCATTTGTTAGTTTGTATATGATTCTGTTTTTACTTTATTTTAGCCATAACTTTTTATTCGTAGCTCCAATTAATGAACGGTTTTCACCAGTAGTTTATTGACGACAAGAGGAATATAATGATATAAGTCTCGCTAATAAGCACTGCACGAATGAGTTTTTACTACCAATTTACCGAATGTACCGTAAGATTTACTACCGCATGGCAGTAAAATCTATGCATACTGATTGTAAAATCTATACATATGAATAATAAAATCCGATTTATACGGTGAGACTTATATCAATATGTAGCTCTCGTCGTCAGTAAGCCAATGATGAAAATGGTTCGTGAATCAGAGTTATCAATAAAAAACTAGTCATGTGCCCATGCATTGCAACGAAAACTCAATTTGCGACAAAAAGTTGATTTACAAAAAGCACTAACAGTGGCAAAATTAGGTAATTAAAGAGCAGTGGCAAAGGTGGGTAATTAAGAGCACTAACAGTGGCAAAGGTGGGTAATTTTGATGAAGTGACGCGGGAAGAAACTCTCACTTTATATAGTAGAGATTATGGCTAAAACAACAAAAAAAAGATTTCTATACATATAAAGGAACAACATATTTATTAGTTCGATTGGCACGTAACAAGCGAGCAACACACGAAGCGTCATCACACAAAGTGAGCATGCTCTGTGGTTTCGACCAGCGCGTAGGCGCAGAATAGCTCTACCGTGTTATATACATATATATATATATAGATGCGCATGAGCTGTACTTGGACAAAGTCCTCGCTGGAGCGGCGGTGGTGCTCAAGCCTAATAGCACTTGAAGGAGCATCGACAAGGCTCGATTTGCCTCGATCCAATGCGATGGACGGAGACACAGTGATCGTAGTGGGATACTTTCCCTGCGGTTTTCCTACTCCCAAATCACGCGTTCCAAACAAGTTCCATTCCCCGTAGGAATTGAAACCGCGCAGTATTATATTCCTTTAAAAAATCCCGCAATCCAAAGGGGACCACTTGGGATGCATGAATTTCACTGGATATATTTTTCAACATGGACATAATTCCTTGAGCACCCTTGGCATGCATTTATAAAAGAAATGTAATATAATACATAACATAATTCCTGTCTCCAGGGAGAGAAAACTTGTTGGTTGGAACAAATCCACTGAATTTTAATCAAAGGATACAATTAAATCAAGGATCTGCCAACCATTGCATGAGCCTACCGTGTAGCAACATTGCTCTCACGCTGGCGACAAGAGTTCTGTTCGAACCATCCATGGTTGAATCAGTTATTTGTATGAACTTACCACCATAGAATTTTTAAATTTTGGCTGTGTGCTTTAACTAAGCAGAGGCCGGAAGTTCTTTCAAGAACATGTATCATCTTGATGTATTGCTCTTGAAATTAATAAAAAGCTTTCATTATCAAAAAAAATAGAATTTTTAAATTTGAACTATGGCACATGGATTGCGAGGCTTATGATAATTACACCGGTCAATTATCTGTGTTCGAGAGAAATTACCCGTGTTGTAAAAAAAAAAATACTAATGGAGAGTCCGCGGCATCTTACGATCAGTCACTGATCACCAATTATTGTGAGTACCCATTAGGTCGTTATATTATATTTTAATTGGAAGTTCCGGTGCACTTACACTAAGGAATGCTGAAGCTTTAGTGCCCATCAGCATGCATGGACGTGCCTAATCATTGACGTTTGATGGAAGGAACAATGGATCCAAACACCGAAGAATCCAAACACGTCAGATTAAGCGGATGAAATGAAAGAGATCTATCTATCTATCTGTTGGAGCTGGCCCAGTTAGCATGGCAATCACTCAATCGCCTGCCATGTTGCGGCATCTTTAGTTACAGTGAAGTGACTGGGGGAGTGCTACTACCTAGCCAACTTATTGATCGTACGGTACGCGTATACGCATGGCATGGGTGTCTCAAGTGTCGACGAAATGACAGGGAAGAAAAGTTTGCTCCAAAGGCAAATAATGGCTGTACTGTTCTGAAACTCACCGGGCTCCAAAGGCGAATAATGGCGGGCTGACAGTGCAAGTAAAGTACCCATCGCTCGTGTCTGTCGATTGAGTGAGTAATGGATGGATGAAAGGCACCAGAAGAAAGCTTAGTATTGGGATTCTGGAACAATGCTGCGCTAGGAACAAGTAGTCTAGCACTCAAAAGCAGACCAGTTCTTCGTTCAGTGATGAGAAAGGTACCATTGTTTCTTCTTCTCACCGCTTGGTTGGTGTTGTGTTAGCCAGCTTTTTGTATTATGAAATGCACAGATTGCCAATGGCCGCATCCCAACGTCGGCCGGCCTGGCTCCCATCCGAGCCAAAAAAGTAGGATTGTGCTTTACACTACAGTGGCTGGCTGTCTTTCGGTGCTATACATGCGAATTATTTTTCTTCGCTTCGGTTCTGAACGTTTTAGAATTTTAAGTTTCAACTAAGCTATGCCTAGGGATGATTAATCCTCATCTATTAGCTCACTTATTACTTTTTTTCATTGCATGGTAAACTCCCAACGTGGTGTGCTGTCCATGGCAATACTCGCAGATGAAATCAACATTTTTCTAGCCTTTTTACGTTATTTTAGTTTTTTTTTTGCTAAATTTGATCTCTTTCAAACCAAATTGCAAATATAGCCTTATTTTCGACCGCAGGAAGGTTATTGGAGCTCTTGGCACCATGGCAGCGTGTTTCCTATCCATGGTGTGTCATTTCCTATCCATGGCGTGTCAAGTGTCATGCTTGGCAAAGATCTCCTTCCTTCCATACTTTTTAAGGTAAAGGATGTTAAATTTGTAAATGCATTCATGGAAAAAGGACTTAGATTTTATTTAAAAAAAGGGTCAGCATTGCTAGGTGATGCACGTGCTGAACCGGACTGAGGCGAGGCGAGGCGAGGGCACATGCCCGCCTCCTTGTGCTTGCGTGCAGCCTGCTCCCTCCCGCTTGCAAGAGTAATTATTTTATCATTAGATTCCTTTTTCTCTCACTAGTTTGGCAGCTAGAGCCCCTAGAGTAGATGAGCGAGAGAGAGGAGGACCGAGGTTCAAGTTTCTTTCTCCTTTCCTGAAGAGTGAGGTTGAAGTTGTAAAATACCCCACTTATTACACAAGCAGAGACTAGATTAGAATAGACCACAGCTAAAGAAAAAACCAGAAGAGCAGGGGAACAGGAGGGGGGAGGGCAGGTAGTATTAGGGCATCTTCAATGATACTATTTATAAAAATGTCCATATCATCTATAGATAAGATATGACAACATCTCTAATGGATTAGCTATAGATTGTCTATAAAATTAAATATTACCACATGTAATAGGTAACAAATGCTTGGAATCGGTTATAAGCCTACCTATACATTAGAGCAGCCCATATCTCTCTCCTTGCTTTCTCTCTCCACCCAAGAAATGGTGAGATAAAGATCCTTATAGCAAGTGCCAAGACTATTGGAGATGCCTTAGTGACCTCTGCCCATAATAATTGCTCTGCTCTCACTCGGATTAAATTAGATTAGACTATAATGATGATGATGGACTAGCACAGGTACTGGCACTGGCACTGGCTGGAGCAGTACTAACGTGGTGGTGGTGTACAAAACCAAACCGTGAGAAGGCAGTGAGCAGGAGAGGAGAGGAGAGGAGAGAGCCTTGCCATGCGAACGCGTACCTACATCATGCCGGATCGACGAGGAGTGTGACATAAGACCAGCAAACACATCTTCCTCTTCCTCGCGGGACAGAGAGAGAGAGAGAGAGACAGAGATCAAGAAGAAGAAGAAGAAGATGGGGACGGGGTGGCGGAGGGCACTGTGTACGTCCGTCCGCCGAGACGACCACGACGCCGCGACCGAGCGCCGCCCGCACAGCCCCCGGACGCCAGGCAAGCTTGGAGGATTCTTCTCCGGCATCGGCGGCGGTGGAAGCAACCCCTCCACTCCCGCCCTCCGCTGCCGTACCAGGCCCCCGCCACAGCCACAGGTCGGTCCGGAGGCTGCCGCCGCCGTGACCCCGCCCTCGGCGCCGGTGCCTGCCAAGAAGGGGATGCCGCTGCTGCAGGCGCTGTCGGCGCCGTCGTCGCCCAGATCCCTATCCAGATTCGCGCTCTTCAAGGCCTCCATCCTCCCTACCAAGGTCTTTCCCTTCTGTCTGTATCCAATCCTACTAATCCTAGCAGCGTCACACACTCTCCATGGCTTCTTGAACAAATAAACAGGAAGGGAAAAAAACGATATTTTTCTGTCTCTTATCTCTTCTTTTGCTGTTGTTGAGTGCTGCAATGCAATGCAAAAGCAAAATGTTTTTGCTTGTCTCTTGCCTTGGCCGCTGCTAATTGCTGATCCCGATTGCTAGCGGAGAACAAATCAACCAATCATTACCAACACCCTCTCTGTTTTGTCCTAATCCTCTACCACCTTTCCCCCTTCTCTCTTGAGATTCGATTCTCCTTGTAATAATTAACTAATTATTATAAGGCAGCAGCAGCAGCTTTCCGATCCTCCCCTTTGTTTTCGCTTGCCATCTTTCTTCTTCTTTCTGATAATGAGATCTTCTTCCATCCAGTCCAATTTGGCTCTGTCATTTCAGAGACTAGATTACAATTCAGATCCACCACCAACATTTTCCTCTCTTTTGTTTCACGGAGAGATCTCTCTTAAATATAAATAAAGAGAGACATGGGGGAGAAAAAGAAGAAGAAGAAGAAGAAGAGAATGATCTCGAAGGGAAGATAGTACTAGAACTCTAGAAGTAGCGGCAGGATGCAATTGTGAGAGAAAAGGCTGCTCCTCCTTTTAGGCTTTATGTCAAGTGAAAGGAAGGAGGAGAGGAAAGCTGCGGGGTGGAGCCTAGCTAGAGCTAGAGGGGAAAAAGAAACATCAGATCAGACCAGCTTTATCTTGATTTTGATTGAGTACTCAAATGATCTTGATTTTGATTGAGTACTCAAATGATCACATCCCATCCTAGTTCCTAGTGCTACTTGCCCAAAAAGAACATCTTTTCCTCCTTCCAATGTTGTTTTCCTTATCTTCTTCTTTCCTTCATTTTCCAGGAAAAATTTGTGTTTCTTCTTCTTCTTCTTCTTCTTGGAGTGATTGATTGACGTTTCTGCAATGGCTATTGCGTGCAGGCTCGGTGCGGTGTGTGCTCTCACGGCGTCAAGAACGGCGGCAGCTCGGCGGTGTTCACGGCGGAGTGCTCCCACTCCTTCCACTTCCCCTGCATCGCCGCCCACGCCCGCTCCACCTTCTCCGGCGCCCTCTCCTGCCCCGTCTGCTCCGCCCCGTGGCGCCAGGCCCCCTTCCTCGCCTCCCTCCGCCTCCATTGCTCCTCCGTCCCCACGGTCGCCATCGACGACAATGCCGAGAACCGCTCCCCCCACCGCAAGCGCAGGATCTTCGATGACTCCGGCCGCAAGACGCTGCCTTCGTCCGGCGCCCCCAAGGTGTACGATGACGACGAGCCTCTCCTGGCGCCCAAGGCCGCCGCCTCCAACGGTGGGTTCAACCCGATCCCGGAGGCAGAGGAGGACGACGAGGTTGACGCGGGAAGGGAGGGCGAGTTCAGGGGCTTCTTCCCGCACCCGCCGCGGCCGAGGAGCGGGCTGGCGCTGACCGTGCCGCCGGAGGCTGCCCTGGTGTCGTCCGGCCGGAAGCACAGCAAGTACGTGGTGGCCGTGAAGGTGAAGGCGCCAGGGCTGCGGTCGTCGGCTTCGCGGCGCGCGCCCATTGACCTGGTGACCGTGCTGGACGTGAGCCAGGGCATGATGGGCGAGAAGCTGCAGACGCTGAAGCGAGGGATGCGGCTGGCCATCGCGTCGCTCGGCCCGGCTGACCGCCTCTCCATCGTCGCTTTCTCGGGCGCTGCTAAGCGCCTGCTGCCGTTGCGGAGGATGTCAAGGCAGGGGCAGCGGTCGGCGCGCCAGATCGTGGACCGGCTCGTGGTGTGCGCCGCCGCGCAGGGGCAGGAGCAAGCGCAGAATGCCTGCGTCGGCGACGCCCTCCGCAAGGCCACCAAGGTCCTCGAGGACCGCCGCGACCGCAACCCGGTCGCCACGGTGATGCTCTTATCGGACACGCAGCAGCAGCAAGGTCACCATACTCTCCGCCGCCCGCAAGCAGCTCCTCCGGCCACACGCTTCACCCACGTGGAGATCCCCATCGGGCCGGGAGACGAGCCGGTGCTATCCGAGGAGGAGCAAGGAGGAGCCCCCCCTGTGGAGCACGCCTTCGCGAAATGCCTCGGCGGCCTTGTCAGCGTCGTCATGCAGGAGGTGCACTTGGACCTCGCCTTCCCGACGGGGGAGATCACGGCAGTGTACTCCACCGGTCCTGGGCAGCAAGCCGTGGCCCTCGCGGGCGGCAACGGCGGCGCGGCGCTCGGTATCCGGCTGGGCGAGATGTACGCGGAGGAGGAGCGGGAGCTGCTGGTGGAGCTGCGGGCTCCATTGGGCGCGCAGCACAACCACTCGCATTCGCTGTCTGTGAGGTGCAGCTACCGCGACCCGGCCTCGCAGGACACACTGCGCGGCGCCGAGCAGCTGCTGCTGCTGCCCCCTCTCCACGGCGGGAGCTCCTCGCAGCGCCTCCACGACCTGTTTGTGGCCACCCGTGCGGTCGCCGAGTCGAGGCGGCTGGCGGAGCTGAGCGACTACGCCACGGCCATCCACCTCCTCTCGTCGGCGCGGACGCTGGTGATGCAGTCGGCGCCGACGCAGCAGCAGCAGGACCTGATGGGCAGCCTGGACACGGAGCTCAGCGACATGCGGCGGCGGCGCAGCCAGCAGCAGCAGCCACTGACGCCGACGTCTAGGAGCAGGAGGGAAGCGGAGACGCCCATGGGGACACCGCGGGGGTCAGGGGGGGAGCCGCTGACCCCGACGTCGGCGTGGCGCGCGGCGGAGCAGCTGGCGAAGGTGGCCATCATGCGCAAGTCGATGAACCGGGTAAGCGATCTGCACGGCTTCGAGAACGCGCGCTTCTGAACGGACGGATTAGCATGTAATGAGTTTGTTTTGTTTTCGTTTTTGTTTTGTGGATGATGAATCAACACTTGAACAGCAGCAGAAGAATAGAGTCCCTGCCGGATAGAGTTCCTGTGCAGTGGTAACTGCAACTTAAGCCGTGAGTATCGTACCGTTGGATCAAAGCAATTTATGGTCCGGATTGTAGGACGACAGCGCTCAGCAGCATTGTCAGAGTCGTTGCCATGCTTTCTGAACAGAGCTAGGGAAGATCCGGGCTACTTTTTTTATCCAACGGTCGATACATAACTGCTAAAGTTGACAACGACTGCATTGGATCTTTTTTCGCCGGAGTGCGGCGGACGGCTAGAGTTAATTGTTATTGTCATTAATTATTAGGCAAGCAAGTGAAATAGGATATTCCTCTTTTCCTTCTTGTTAAAAAGATTTTGTTTCTACTTTTTGCTTTCTTCTTCTGTCTCTCCTCTCAGTTGGGTTGATCAATGGTAATTGGTCCATATTTCTTGTATCTTGTGTTGTCTCTCTATGCCATTCTTGATCATGCACTTCATTTTTTGGCTGTAGCACCAGCAATCTATCATAGGATCATTAGATGAACCCTAGTTGAATGAATCAAGGGGGAGGCAAGGGAATAAGGCAAGCACTGTTGTAGTTGCAGGTTGATCATTCATCATTCATGCTGTTGCCTGTTGCACAGCGGAAAGGGCCGTGTGTGTGCTGAAAGGGCCGCTGAAGACTGGAGAGTGGAGACTGCTTACGCTATCCGTGTTGAACCCTGAACCTGAATAAGAGCCGTTTTGCTCTTTTGTGCTGACTGACGTGTGCAATCTTGAATCTTGCGCATGGGGAGAGGGCTATAGCAGTATGGTCTACAGTGTGATCCTTGACCGGATCTGAGCTGAGGCACATCAACAGTCCCCATCATCACCAGCACAACAGGAGTCAACAGTGAGGTGAAACGAGAAGGAAGGGGGGTGATTCATGCATCTCTTTGCATCGCCTCGCTGGGCTGGCGCTTGATGGATCAGCGTGGGGCTGCAGTTCGCATGGTCTCGCGCGTTAGGAGCGGGGGAATATGGGAGCAGTGGACTGATTGCTGGAACAAGGGATGTCCATCGTCGCATTGCACAACAGTTGTGCTGCTCGTCCCATCGATCCCCTCCTTTTCTCCTCTCCGTCAGTTCTTTTGCTTCTTCTGCTTTTTAATTTCGACACAACAAACAAAGATCTTCAGGCTTTCCTTTGGTTGGCCGCTCTTCAGTCTTCCCTTTCCCAGTCACTGTTTTCAGAGGGTCTCCCTGTTCTGTTCTGACAAAGCCGTTAGTAGTGTAGATTGCTGTACTAGCAGTATCGGCTGTATCTGCCCTGCCCTGTTTCAGGGATGGAACGGCGCCTAACGTATCCCGTCCATTGTCTACATGCAGAGAACAAGATCTTCATATCATATGAAAAGAAAACATATGCGCCGTGTACATATTCGTAGCGCCAAATGCATGAGCTGAGCTCCCATGGGACCGACCGAATGACTCACTTTGTACAAATCAAATTCTGACAACAGGATCTTCATTCTTGAACGATTTCACTTCACCGCACTCAAGTAACAAGCGGCTCACATGCAAAAAATTTCACAATAAAAGAAAAGGTGACACTTCTAGGTTCTGGCTGTTAGTTAGGATCAGATAACCTCAGGATTAAAAAGAAATTCTTTTGTCACTGATGATAGTATGATATGCATATAGGGATGCTCAGGTAGGTGCAGGCATATATGCCTAGACTTTTTGTAGCAAAACTGCGTGTTAATTTCTTCGATGTAGGAGAGAAAGAAGAATGGAGTAGTTCACAGGTTAATATGTGCGCGCGCGCTTTTGAACCTATTTGTAAGGAAGGTTGTAAGCTGGCAGGTCATGGATTCGATGGAGATCCTCCAAAGATAGCTCTCTCTCCAGCTGCATCTTTGTTGCCTCCAGCGCTTCCTGGATTGGGAATTATCATTAGCTGCTCATCACTAGTCCAAATCAACATCACAGAAAATGTCCGTAGAGAAGTTTTTTTCGTGCTCCCGGAGTACATACTCTCACATCTAATATAGCACTTAAATAAACGCTTTATACTATTTTTTCACTTTTGGTATACTCCAATAATAATTCTAAGATACTCTAATGCGATATGATTGAAAAAATTCATCAAAGTCCTTTTTTTTGCTACATACTCTTTTCTATATGTAAAAGGAATATATAAACAAATTATGCTATAAAGGGTAAACTTTGATGAAATTTTTCGTAGAACTCACTTTGAAGTATCTTATAATCCATATTAAAGTATACTCAAAGAATAAAGAGGTATAACAACATCATTTAAACGGTATACTGGAGGTGAAAGTATGTACACCTAGGAGTATGGAATTATTTTCTATATACACACACACATACATGTATATATGTGTGTGTGTATATATAGTGAAAAACCTCTTTACCATGAAAACTCCATGAAACCCACAAGTACAAGTTTTAAAAATTCTCAAAAATTACCATAAGTAGGGGAGGTGAGTTTCTACAATCTTACAAAATCTGAAGACCAAACTCAATCGTATTTGAAAGATATGAAAAAGACATCGCTAGAAGCTTACCTCCTTTATGTATGGTAATTTTTTTGATAATTTTTTAAAACTTGTACACGTGGTAAGGGGGTTTCACTGGATATGTTGCCACATACACACAACTATATATATACAACCATGAAAACTCCATAAAACCCACGTGTACAAGTTTTGAAAAATTCTCAAAAAATTACTATACGTAGGGGAAGTGAACTTCTACAATCTTGAAAAATTTTAAAATCAAACTCAATCGCATTTCAAAGATCTGAAAGACAAATTCAACTTGAATAATGATTTTTATTGTTTAGCACTATCCATTCACTGTTTGTCTTTTTCATATCTTTCAAATGCGATTGAGTTTGGTCTTTAAAGTTTGCAAGATTGTAGAAACTCATCTCCCCTACATATGGTAATTTTTTGAGAACTTTCCAAAATATGTACACATGGGTTTTACGGTAAGGAGGGTTTTCACTAGATATGTATATATATGTGTATATGTGTGTGTATAAGAAAGCTTTTCTGTACTCTCAGGTGTACATACTCCCACCTCTAATATACCACTTAAATAAATATGTTATACTTTTTGTATCACTTTCGGTATACTTCAATAATAATTATAAGATACTCCAATAAGATCTAGTTGAAAAAATTTCATCGAAACCCTTTATTTTTACTATATACACTTTTTCATATGTAAAAAAAGTGTATACACAAATTATGCTATAAAAAGTAGAGCATGATGAAAGTTTTCATAGAACTCACTTTGGAATATCTTATAATCAGTATAGGGTATGTTCAAAAGGATAAAGAAATATAACAACATCATTTAAGAGGTATATATAAAGGGAGTATGTATATATATATATATATATATATATATATATATATATATATATATATATATATATATATATATATATATATATATATAGAAAATGGTTCCATACTGGTGTACGATCTCCACCTTCAATATACTATTTAAATGATGTTGTTATACCTCTTTATCCTTTTGAGTATACTCTAATACTAACTATAAGATACTCCAAATTGGGTTCCACAAAAATTTCATTAAAGTCCACCCTTTATAGCATAGTTTGTTTATATATTCCTTTTACATATAGAAAAGGGTATGTAGCAAAAAATAAAGGGTTTCGATGAAATTTTTAGTCATGTCGCATTGGAGTATCTTAGAATTATTATTGAGTGTACCAAAAATGATAAAAGAGTATAAAGTATTCATTTAAGTGGTATATGAGAGGTGGGAGTATGTACTCCTGAGTATGAAAAAACTTTATATATATATATATATATATATATATATATATATAGAGAGAGAGAGAGAGAGAGAGAGAGAGAGAGGGGGGGGGAAGCCTCTTTCCCCGGGTGGTATGAACATTTTTTTGGGACATACTCCTTTTTATATACATATATGAAGGTATTTACAAAATACACTAAAAATAATAAACTCCCTTATAATTTTTCGCGTCGTTCATGTTGAAGTATTTTATAATTAGCATATGAGTGCCCAAAGTGATATATAAGTATTTCAAGTTTGTTTATGTGGTATATTAGATATGGGAGTAACTACATCTAGGAGTAGAAGGTATTTTCATATATATATATATATATATATATATATATATATATATATATATATATATATATATATATATATATAAATATGCCCAAACTATCCATATGCCCTCTCACTTGGTGTGTTGTTTCCTTGTAACTTGGCCAACCTAACTAATAAATATGTTGTTCCCTTGCATGTACATGAATATTTTTTTTAGCCATAACCTTTTATTGTAGTACCGATTCACAAGCGGTTTTTACCAGTGGCATACTAACGATGAGATCACAACATATTGATATAAGTCTCACTGCATAAATCAGATTTTATTATCCGTATACATAGATTTTACTATCGGTATATATAGACTTTACTACCGTACCATGGTTCAATAGCCTGTGCAGTAGTAAAATCTTACAATACATTCATAAATTGGCAGTAAAAACTTATTCATGCAATGTTTATTAGCGAGATATATCATTGTGTTGCTCTCGTCGTCAGTAAGCTACTGGTAAATACTGTTTGTGAATTGGAGCTGTTAATAAAAAGAGATGACTAAATTAAAGATAAACATATCCTAATTCAAACAAGGAAAAACATATCCTAATTCAAACAAGGAAAGACAATACTAATTTACGTAGGTGTCGGACTAGTAAATGCATTTCTTATTTATATATGAATCTGTTTTTTCTTTGATTTAGTCATAACTTTTTATTGACACATCCGATTCACAAACGGTTTTCACTATTAGTTTACTGTTAATGAGAGCAACATATTGATATAAATCTTGCCAATAAATACCATATAAATCAGATTTTACTATCTGTATATATATTTTACTATCGGTACACGTAGATTTTGCTATCATACCAGAGGTTCAGGAGCATGTGCGGTAGTAAAATTTTACGATACATTCGATAATTAAATTGGCATAGAAACTCATTCATGCTGCATTTATTAGCGAGACTTATATCATTTTGTTCCTCTCGTTATCACTAAGTTACTGGTGAAATTATTCATCAATCGGAGTTAATAAAGGAAAAACATATTCTAATTCAAACAATAAAACACATTAACTAGTTAGTTTTTCCACGTACTGATGGGCTTAGTCAACTGGGGCGACGTATTTACTACTTGATTTCGGTGCGCCGCCTACATGAACTGCATTTAAGGGCGACGTATTTACTACTTGATTTCGGTGCGCCGCGTACATGAACTGCATTTAAGAGGCACCCATTGCTAGCCACTGAGCATCCATCATCTCGAAAGCTATACAGTATAGGACGTGAAATGCCTCTTCATGTTCTAAGGTGCAGCAAACATACGAGGCAGAACGCATAAGTGCTTTCAAGCATTACATTATATAGCAATCCAAAATTCAAAGATTTCATCAAAGAGCACTGCTCACCAGACAACACTCTGATAAAGTTAATCCCTGAGCAGCCAAAGATGACAAGAAGGAAAAAAAAAAGGAAAAAAGAAAAGAGGCGCATCAATGATATATGTTGCCTGAACGAAGGAATGCCAGTGGAGCTAGTACCAATTATGGAAGCACAGCGACAATTCAGTAGTTGCATTCAAAGGGTACATGGACAATCAAACAAAAATTAAGCCTTTGTTTATCAAAGCAGAAATTTAATAATTATTAGTCCTCAACTCAATGATTTTGGTTAGGCCTACTTATTCTGTATCCAGGTAATAATAGCGTAGCCGGGCCACTCTAATCAGAACACTGTTGGGCATCAGTTAGCAGTTAGCTGTATGTGTGTATTAAAATGCTGATGATGAAAATGGTCATAAGCAAATCAAAAGAGTCCTTATAGGGCGAAAAAAAGAGAAAAACCAAAATATTATTAATGAAGGCCAGCACCAGATCATTCTGTGGTTTTACGCCGATTTAGTTGTTTGCTTTCTATGGATGAAGCACATGGTACCAATACTACGTGCGTAATTCTTGTTGTTGTATTTGGGTTTTTTTTTCCTTCCAAATTTCGGAGAAGGCCAACTGGGCCGACCCGGCCCATCGGCCCAAGTCAGCCTAGCTGGCCCAGGCCACTTCCCGATCGTATGAAGATCTAGGAGGAGAATGCGTCAGGCGACAGCGGTGGTGATCGAGTTCGGGGCTCTTTTTATTCTAGTCCTGGGTTCGTGCTCTTGAGGATATAGAGAAGAACTCGAATCAAATCCCCTTTCGGCCGGTTGATAATCCACTGCTTGTTACTGCTTGTTGTATTCTTGGGCAAGATCTTCGTCTTCGAGAGCCTAAGTTAACAGGAAAAAGGGGCTGTAGATGAAGGGCAAACTAGAAGAGAACTTTTCGTGGCTATCACATCTAATGAAACTACCAGAAGTCGTTTTGTAAAATACCGGCTCGGAGGTGATGGAGTCTCGTGAGGGTGGCGGTGTTTTATCCAGCGACGGGCTGGGTAGCGATCGTGTGGTGATCTCCGGAGGTAAGGTTGGTTTTGCAGGATTGGTGGCGGAAGATGATGGCATTGGATCATCAGATTTCCGGGCGAGTTCAGAAGTTCAGACATTCAGGGTTGAGGATTTACCAAAGGTATGTTTTGATGAACTGGATCTGCAAAATTTTACCTCGATTATTGATTCAACGGATCATTCCATTCGATCACTCGTTGAATCAAAAGGGGTTGAATCAATGGAGGGCTCTTGTCTGGGAGGTGCTGTGGATCAAACGAAACGATCCTTCGCACATGCTCTTTCGACGAAACCCAAAACAAGGAATCGTGGTGTTCAAATTCGGCCTTGGCGTGGTCCTCTTCCTCGTCCTAGAAAGGTGCAAGCAGTGACACTTGCAGCGTTCTGTCCTTCGACGTTGTTCTCTCCAAGAGATCAGTCGTTGATAGTTTCGTCTGTTTTGTCGGATGAGCTACAGAAGGAGGATTCGGCTGTCATGGCTTGCGATCAACAGCAACCGAAGTTCATTGAGAAACATCATTTTCCGTCTCTGAAGGAGACGTTACCTCTAAATGAGTCTATTTCGGCAGAATTTCGGGGGGAGTTATTTTTGAATCCTGACAAGCTGGGCCTGGATAGACAAACGTTGGTTCGACGGGCCAAAGAATACGGCCTCAAACGGTCCATGCTCAGAAGACCTCTGGCTAGGGTCGGAAGGACTGTTTTGCCAAAAGTTTCTTCTCCTCTCTGTCTCTCCGGTAAACCCTCATATGCTGAGATGGCGGCTAGGCCACCGATGGGTAATCAGCGCCGTCCTGCTTCGTTTCAAGCAAGAGGGGAGGTTCGCCGGCCTTTTATCCCGCGTCCTAACCCTGTTGGTCGCGGTGGGAGCGGAGCTGGCCGTGGAGGGACAGGCGCTGGACGTGGTGGGAACGGAGATGGCCGTGGAGGGGCCGGTTTTGGACGTGGTAGGAGCGGTGCTGGGCGCGGCTCGGATCGTGCTGGCTGGGGGTTGGGAAATCCCGGTCGTGGGCGGGATTTTGGTCAAGACCAGGTGACTGATTTTCATCCCAATCGACCTTCTCAACAGCGTAGTCAACATCAGAATCAGGGCAGTCAACATCAGATTCAGGGCAATAATTTGGTTAATCACGATCAGACTCGGGGCAGTCGAGAGGTGGTGGTACCTGTCGGGGATCAAGGCTCACGCATGGATTCCGTCAAGGCCAAGAAGCCACGACCGCCGTTCTGCTTCCGATGTAAGTGTATTGGACATGTTCAGGAGAATTGTAATGCTGATCTTGATTGCTTTATTTGCAATAAGAGTAATTCGCATATGGCTGCAAAATGTCCAATTGTTAAAATGCCGAAACCCTCGGTGGTCATGTCCGGTTGTGCTAAAAATGAATTATGTTTCTTTCGAGTTCCGGAATTGGATTACAAGTTGGAAGTACCTGACCCTGATCCTACAGCCTTGATAACGGTCATAGGTGGTAAGCTCAATGCTGATGCGGTACAGATTGAGCTGGCCAAGTTGTCGAGGGTTGAATGGAATTGGGAAGCATTACAGCATGGTGAAGATGCATATCTTGTGGCTTTTCCCTCTGAGGAAGAATTAATTCGAATGGCAGATATTGAGTATAAACTGAAAAGTGGAGTTACACTTAAAATTGGCCAATGGGGATTGAATGGTGATGCGTCGCCGGCTTATTTTTTGGATGAGACTTGGGTACATGTGACGGGAGTTCCGCATGCGTGGCGACATTATTTGGGATTCTGGTCGCTTGGTTCTATGATTGGAACTACTTTGGAGGTAGATATGTTGACCTACAGGAAGAAAGGGGTAATACGTATTTTGGTTGGTATATTGGACGCACAGCAGTTGCCTTTGTCAGTGGATATTGTATTTCACAAGTTGGGTTATGATATTACTTTTACACCTGAGCCTACTGATTTCGAGCCGGCTTTACCTCCACAGTCTGTCATGGTTGACACTGGGCGGGATGGTGAGGATGGTAATGTGGATGTTGTTCCAAAGGAAAATGACTCTGACCTGACTAACAAGAAGGTTAAGAATGTGTCAGATTCAAATCCACAGGGTTCTGGTGAAAGACAAGGCTTGGTTCCAATGCAAGTTGATGGCAAAGAGGGTAATGATCGGTCTGATAATGTTTTGAATGGGTTCATTGCTGTTACTCCTTTAGGAAACAAACCTGTTGCTAAACCGTCTAAATCTGTGGTTATCGATTGTGATAAAACAGTTGGGTCGGTTTGGGTGACAAAGGGGTGTTCATCAAGTGCAGATAGAAAATCTGATCAGAGGATACCTTGTCTGGATAATGATGTAATATCTAGAGGGTATGTCTCTGTTTCTGCTGGGATGCATCCGGTGCCAGTTGGTCGGCAAGAGTTTTTGTGTGGTGAGGGGGTTGTTCTTCCGTTTGAGGATGGTGTCTGTGAAGGGTCAGTTAAGCAGGGACCGCAATTTGGGACGGCGGCAGATGGAAAGGAGCAATTGCAGGACACCAGTCTGGGTGGCCTTAAGGCTTTTTCTCCTGTTGATCGGGTCTGTGAGGACTCACAAAAGAGGTCTGATGTGACCAAGGTTGGTCGGCAAGTGCTAATTCATGGTGAGGTTGTCGGTCAAACAACTGTAGCTGGTATGGATTCGAGAGGGGCTTTGCCAGTCTCTCAGGTTCAGACGGTGGTAGAGGGTGATGCTTTCTTGCTTGATGCTGGTCTGGGCAGTACAAGGTCACCTACTTCTGATAACTGTGTTAGTAGGGAAACGGTTCAGCACAGATCTCACTCAGGGACTGATAGTGACGGAAAGGTGCAAAGGCAGGATGCCATGATGGGTAGCTCAAGGCAACTTTCTTCTTCTGATCATGTCTGTGAGGGTTCAGTTCAGCTGAAATCACAATCTAGAGACATGAAGGTTTCGGACTCACATACAGAAGGTATGAGCCTCGACCTTTGTAATGTTGTAAATGGTCTTCGTCGCAGTCAACGAACTAATTTATTTGCAGCGGATGGCACCTCCCTGTCAGATGTTAGTATGTTGAACAAGGCAATGAATCGTACTGCGGCTCGAAACTTGGACTTGGGGGCGATCACAAAGACGGTGGCATCCACAACAGGAGTGTCATCTTCGCCTTCGACTTTGCTTCCTCCAGAACCAGGTAGGTTTGCTTGTACTAAACCCTTTTCTGTTGTTGAAATGCCTGATGAGGAGTGTGCAACTAAATTACAGAAAGTAGGTTTTCGAATGTCGAAAGTTAGCACAGAAACAAACTCAATAATTTCAGAACTCAAAAGGGTGGAACTTACTAGGGTTAGGATGAAACAATCTAGGAAAAAAGAGTCAAAAAGATGGCAACTGAAGCAAGCACGAATCTTCCTTTTGAGACAAGTGTTGACGAAGTCACTGATGTGAACAGTGACTTACTCGCGCATTTGCTTACGGACGTTTCGGAGGTTGATGATGAGTCGGAGGATTTGGACATGCGCATTTGTGACCTCTTGGACTCCTCTCGAAAGTCTCGTAAGTTCTGGAAAGGAACTACTGGGAAAATGAATATTAGTAAATAGTGCAAAATGAAAGGTTTATTTTGGAATAGCAGAGGTCTGTCGGACTTGGCTAAGTTTCGGTATATTGTGGATGCGGTTAATGATCACAAGTTAGATTTTATAGCAGTAATGGAAACAGGTAAACAAGATATGTCAAAAAAGAATCTGGCACGACTATCTAGAGGTGCGGATTTCGTTTGGCATTGTCTACCACCTAGAGGGAGGTCTGGGGGGATTCTGTTAGGTATTAAGGAAGCTTCTTTTGATTTATCCTTGATTGTTGAAGGGGAATTTTTTATCAAATTCCATCTGACCAATAAGTCGGATAAGTTCAAATGGATTCTTATGGCTGTGTATGGTCCAGCCCAGGATGACTTCAAACAAGCATTTCTGGCTAAACTGGTACGGACATGCCAACAAAATTTTCTACCAACTTTGATTGGAGGGGATTTCAATATTATGCGTAGTAGCAAGGAAAAGAATAAGGATAGATTCAGTGAGCGTTGACCCTTCTTATTTAATGCTGTGATAGACAGTTTTGATTTGAGGGAAATCGAACTCACTGGTCGCCAATTCACATGGGCCAATTCTTTACCCAGACCTACTTTTGAGAAATTAGATAGGGTTCTTATGTTTACCGAGTGGGAGTTTAAATTTCCATTGGTCTCTGTTCAAGCTTTGGACCGGGGCATTTCGGATCATACCCCTTTATTTCTTGACACTGGAGCACCGGCTTTCTCCGGAAAATCTATACCTTTTAGATTTGAATTGTCTTGGTTCAACCGGGAGGATTTTTATGATAAAGTGGTAGATATCTGGAATAGACCGGTGAAGGGGAAAAATTCAGTACAACGATGGAACCACAAATTGGGGGCCCTGCGTAGGGTTCTTCGTGGGTGGTCTTATCATTTCAATGGTGTATACAAACAACAGAAAACTAAACTCCAGTCGACTATTTATGAGTTGGATATTGCTGCTGAGGGCAGGGATTTGACGGAGAGCGAGCGAGAGAATCTTGCTCAGGCTCAGGATAATCTAGCCAATCTTCTGAGAGAAGAAGAAATCAAATACTATCAGCGGGCGAAAGTGAAAGACGTCCTGTTGGGGGATAATAATACTCGCTACTTCCAGTTGATTGCCAATGGCAAACACAGGAAGAAGAGGATTTATTCTCTAGACCATGAGGATGGGAAAATCAAGGACAAAGCTAATTTAAAAGTTATATAACCACATTCTACAAAGAATTGTTTGGTGAGCCTGAGGAAAGTTTAATGAATCTTTACGAAGATGATTATAATGACATAGTGAGAGTATCGCAGGACGAAAATGAGTTGTTAATCGCTTCGGTTCGAGAGCGAGCTCAAAGATGCTATTTTTCGATGGAACATAATAAGGCCCTCGCCGGATGGCTTCTCAAATGAATTTTATCAAAATTCGGGAAGTTATTAGAGGATCTATTTTCTATGTTCCAAGAGCTTTATCTTGAGGAATTACCTATTTTCAAATTAATTTTGGTGTTATTACATTAATACCAAAAGTTCAGAGGCTAATATCATCCAACAATATAGGCCAATATGCCTTTTAAATGTGAGTTTCAAGATCTTCACAAAAGTTGCAACGAATAGACTGAACTCGGTTGCAAATAAAATTGTTAGCCCAACTCAAACAGCTTTTATGCGAGGTCGAAATATCCTTGAGGGGGTCGTCATTTTGCATGAGACTTTGCATGAGTTGCATAGGAAAAGGCTTAGTGGAGTCATCCTGAAAATAGATTTTGAGAAAGCTTATGACAAAGTTAAATGGCCTTTCTTCATACAAGTCTTACGAATGAAGGATTTTCGCCCAAGTGGATTTCTTGGATTCATCCTTCATTTCGGAGGCAAGTGGCGATGAATGTTAATGGGAGATTGGGAATTATTTCCAAACACGGAAGGGGCTTCGTCAAGGAGATCCGTTGTCGCCATTATTGTTCAACATCGTTGCAGATATGTTGTCAATCTTAATTAAAAGGGCTAAAGGTCAGGATCTAGTGGAGGGGGTAGTACCTCACTTGATTGATGATGGTCTATCTATTCTTCAATATGCAGATGATACAATCCTTTTTATGGAAAACGACCTAGAAAAAGCGCGCAACATGAAGTTATTGCTTTGTGCATTTGAGCACGATCCAAGTTAAGAATTAATTTCCATAAAAGTGAATTATTCTTTTGGAGAGGCGTAAAATTCATTAGAACATTACGTCGAACTATTTGGTTGTAAGCATGGGAGTCTTCCGTTGAAGTATCTCGATTCCGATTCATTATAGAAAATTACGCACTTCAGATTGGAAAATGGTAGAAGAACGCTTTCAAAAGAGACTTAGTAGTTGGAAGGGTAAACATCTTTCTAATTGTGATCGACATTGATTAATTCAGTGTTAAGTAGCTTGCCTATGTATATGATGTCTTTTTTTGCAATTCCTACTAGTGTTCTTAAGAAGCTTGATTACTTTCGATCTCGGTTCTATTGGCAAGGGGATGACAACAAGAGAAAGTATCGTCTTGCTAGGTGGAATATTCTATGCCAACCAAAAGAACAGGGAGGTCTGGGGATCAATGACTTAAAATATAAAAATACTGCCCTTCTAAGCAAATGGTTGTTTAAGCTTTTAACATCTGAGGGTACTTGGCAACAGTTGATTAGAAACAAATATCTAGGGACAAAGCCACTTGGGCAAGCAGAGTGGAAACCAGGAGATTCGCATTTCTGGTCCAGCTTGATGAAGGTAAAGCAAGATTTTCTTCGCTTTGGCACCTTCAAAATTAATAATGGATCGCAGGTGAGGTTCTGGGAGGATATCTGGCTCGGCAATTGCCCACTGAAAGATCAATATCCTGGTTTATATAGCATCGTTCGACGGAAATTTGTTACCATCGCGGAGGTCTTACTACCAGTACAACCAAATGTATCCTAGAGACGATCACGATTGGACCAAAGTTAGTGGCGTGGAATGATTTACTTTCACTTAATCGCTAGTATTAATTTAACGTCGAATGATGATGAGTTTCACCGAATTTGTGTCAAGATGGTCAATTCTCGGTGAAATCTCATTATCAAGCCTTGATTACAAATGGTGCTCCAAATTTAAATAAAAGGCTATGGAAGCTTAAAGTTCCACTAAAAATCAAGGTGTTCTTGTGGTATCTTAGGAGAGGAGTGATTTTGACCAAAGACAACTTAGCAAAGCGAAATTGGTAAGGAAGCAAAACATGTTGCTTTTGTCGCGAATCTGAGACGATTAAGCATTTGTTTTTGATTGTCATTTTGCACATTCAGTTTGGTGTCTAATATATGTGGCTTTTGGTATACCTAATCCAAAGAGTGTAGATAATGTTTTTGGTAATTGGTTAAATGGGTTTCATAAAATGATCTAAGCTTATTCTTCTTGGTGTCTTTGCTACATGTTGGTCGCTTTGGTTAACCAGAATGATAGAGTTTTTCAAAGGACAACCAATTCTTCTCCTTTGCGAGTTACGTTTGCTATTATCCAATGGCTCCGTGCATGGGTCGTGGTTGCGTATGAAGAGATGCGAGCTATTTTGGTGGCGGCTACACGTTGTTTGGCGCGGTGTCCAAGGAATTCTATTCGAGCACATGGGTGGCGGTCTAGTCTTCGGATTGCTAGTTACTAGATTGCGCGAGGATATTTTCTTTATTATTTTTGTTTGGCTGTGTGCTTAGATTAAGCAGAGGCCGGAAGCGATTTTGAGAACTTGTGTCATCTCGATGTAATGTTCTTGAAATTAATAAAAGATCTTCCGTTATAAAAAAAAGATCTTCGTCTTCTTGAAGCCCTCTTGTGTTTCCCATCCTTAATCCAAACTCAACCAGCTTGTGGATGCCACTTTTGTGAGTAACCCGAATTGATTGGGAAGAAGATTGAATATTAGCCAAATACTTAGCTGCTCAGAGGATACGAGGAGCACATAGTGCTCTTGTGGCCTGTTTGGTTGGAGGGAATTGACGGAAGGGAATGGGAATTAAGAGAGATGGGTTATAAAATCTTTTGATTGGTTGGTGGGAATTGGAGAAGGGAATGGTAGTTTACAACTTAAACGTAGGGAATTCAATTCCCTGCCTCCCCCCTGGGAATTGAAGTCTCGCTTAATTCCCTTGCCCAGTCCCATTTCCCAACGATGCCAAACAGGCCACTGGTCGTCCTTGGGCTTGCTGGGGCTGCTTTCTCGGCTCCTTGAGGCGGTGGTTCAGTTTGGCCGTGTGTTGCTATGTGTGGAAACCTGCTGATCTTGTTCGACATATCCATCCCTTTGCCCAGGGTGCTAGTTTTGTGGCTCTGTGTAGTATCAATTGTATCTCTGAACCACTTGGTGAATTGCCTCACTTGGTGATTGTTGACTTTGTATCTTCGAGAGCATTCGCCGGTGAGTTTGTGGCAGTACAGCGGTGATATTGTTTTTTGGGACATCATCTACGACGAGTTTGGCCGGCTGCACTGACTTTTCAGTTGGTGCTTTGTGAGTATATCCTGAATCTCTTGTGATTATGTGGAATCTTGTACTGAAAAATTGGCTTAATGATGATATTAGCATTGCAAAGAGGTTGTGATCATGTCATGTGTGGTGCTTGTGTATGTGCTGTTTCAGTTGATTAATTGATATGCTGTGATAGCATGTTAATGATTTTGCTTGATGCAATGCGCTTGTGTTAGTGGTTGTATGGATTGACTTTGAGTCAAGTTGTGGACTTGTACTCGAAATTGTCTCTTGTTTATTCGTATGCAGGTATTGCTCGAGAGCGAACGTGGTCGATGACGAGACCGGAACTAAGTTCGGGACTAGATTCAGAGAGGAATCGAGATCTTGGTGGTCAAAGATGTCATGCGGGACGTTCGGGTTAAAGAACAGTGCACATGGAGATTGGTTAGTCACGTGAGTATGGCATGTGGGCTGTACACGCGTGCAAAAGATGTATTCAGCCATGTTGGGTCAAGAGGAATTGTATATAAACTCTTTCCATGTTGGCCGTGGAGTTGTATCCAAACCTTTTATGTTTGCTCAGTATAAATAGGGGGAGGTGCTTTCTGTTTATGTGAACCGAGGTTTTAGAGTTTGTACTATTTATATTTTAGAGTACTGTAGCCAAATCAAAGAAATAAAAATCCTTCTTACGACCGGAGCATCTTGGTTCCTGCGGCTGGGATTTCTTTGATTGCTATTCTGTGCATTGTTGCTCCTGCGGCCGTCGACTAGATCATTTCCAACGTTGCATGTGTGAGTTCCTTGGCGTGACTAGAAGCTGGTCGATTACCTGGGTCGCTGATTGCCTGGCGGCCGGAGAATTTCCGTGTGGCGGCTGGAAAGATCAGATAATCTTTGTGGCTGGTTGTTCTTCCTGGCGACCGCGCTTTCGTCGGCTTGAAGGCTGTGACGTGCATGAATGCAGGCCAGGGAGCTTTTGTTTGCTTGCTTTTCCGGGTCGTGACGAGAAAAAGAAGACCTGCGTAAGTCTTTTTGGTCCGGCGTAGCTGAAGAACTTCGGTCCGGCGTAGTTGGATTTTCGATATTATTTTATTCAGTCAAATTGCAAAGGTAATAACTTTAGATCTGTAGATCTGATTGAGCTGATTTTTATTGTGTTAGCTTCCAAATTGAATCTAGTTTCTACAATTAAAATTTCACATCGATCCAATGGTGGGATCTTTAGAAATTACTGTTTTAGTGAACATGTGTCATTCTGTTTTTATTTGGTCCGGCGTGTAAGCAAAAATTTGGTGCGGCGCGAAATTTGGTCCAGCGTGCAAGCAAAAATTTGGTCCGGTGCAATAAGACTTTTGTCGAATCCGAATCAAGCAATTTGAGTCTGAATTGGGGTGTTTCAAAAATCATAAAAATTTATTTTAACTTCCGCACAATCATTCACCCCCCTTTGATTGCTATATTAGTATATTTCCTTTACTGTTTTTGCAAAAGGGCTAGATAATTCATTAACTTGGGGACCTTGCATAAGTGAAGGGTACTATTTAATGCAGATTTGGGACTAGATAGACTATTTATGATAACATATTTAATTCTCAGTTTACATTTTCTTATATACTTGATTAGCACCGTTGTTATCTTCACATATATGCTCATGTTGTAGCTTACTGTTCTGTCAAATCTTTTGTTGGTCGGCTCTGTTCTAGCTGTTGTTTGCCATTCTCGTGTAGCTCAGTAAGCTACCTGCTATTTAATTCTGTTATTTGCGTATTGCTTTAAAGATAATCAATTGTTTAGGTTTATGTAAACGGTCAAGTATTGAAAATTGATAATTAAGGTAAGGTTGTCACAAATTAGTCTATAACTTGTCCTTGGTGGAAAGGAAGGCTTTTTAAGGCAACCTAATATTTGAGAACACCTTTGAATCAACTTGAGATTTATGCTAGTTGTTTTGCCTCTATTACTGTTCATGAACATGCATATACTTATATCTTTGATTATGAGTACAATTACTATGATATTGTTAAGTATCATGTTTCTATATATTAGCATATGCTTTTGTGATTCTTTTGGTCCTTGGTTATTCCTTATGCTTGAGATTAATGTCGTGATAAATTTGCTAATACCGTAATTTATACAACAATTCTTGTTAGAAATCGACACACAAATAGAACGAAGAAGATCAAACCAACACAGATCGGAACACAGGATTTAACGTGGAAAACCCCTCCAATGCGAAGGGGAAAAAAACCACGGGCGCCGGCCGGCAAACTTCACTATTTCAGGAGAGTTTACAAAACGTCGAAGAGAATCCTCGCGACGGCTTACAAGAAGATTATATATGGTAATGACCTAGGTCAGGAAAAAACGATCCATATCGCGGTGGCCCCGCACTTCAGCGTCCTCGGGTCATGGGCCAAACAGATGTGGGCTAACTCGGTCTCGCTCATGAGGCCCAAGCCTCCCGGCGACGGGCCTCCGCTCCGACAGAAGTTAGCCTTCTTCTCCTTCTTCTGAATTTGGATCATAATTCAACAAACTCCACCTTGAGACAAATTCAATCTTGTAGCATGAATGTTGTATACATCTTCCTGGATAGTAAAGAAAAACAATGCTGACGCCAAAACAGCCACTAGGGCTAAACAATAATACCAATTAAGTTTGAGCAAAGCTCAAACTTAGCAATAGGAACTGGCTTAGTCATCATATCAGCAGGATTATCATGAGTACTAATCTTGCATACCTTTAGTCTGCCCTCTGCAATAACATCACGGACATAATGATATTTGACATCAATGTGCTTTGTTCTCTCATGAAACATTTGATCCTTTGTAAGATATATGGCACTTTGACTGTCACAAAATAAATTTATGCAAGATGTATCTCCACACAATTCAGCATACAAACCTTTCAACCAAATCATTGCTTTTTGCATGCACAAAGCGCAATGTACTCAACTTCCAGAGTTGATAAAGCAATCGTGAGGTCGCAGACAAGCCTCCAACTAATCGCACATCCACCAACAAAGGAACACATAACTTTGTGAGGGATCTTTCTTGTCTAAATCAGCGAAGATAATCTGAGTCAACATATCCAACCAGTCCCTCTCCTTTTTGCCAAACCGCAAATAAGCATTAGATGTGCCATAAGTACACGAAAATCCACTTAACAAAGATTCCAATGTTCCTTTCCAGATTAGCCATGTATCTACCGACTAAGCTCATAGCATAGGATAAATCAGACGAGAACAAACCATGGCATACATCAAAGAACCAACAAAGACTAGAATAAGGCACTTTTGCCATGTACTCAAAATCAATCTGTGCTAGGACATTGAGAAGATGACAATTTGAAGTGAGGAGCAATGGGAGTACTTACAGGCTTCGAGTCATGCATATTAAACCGATGGAGGACTTTCAATGTAACCATCTTGACTAAGAAATAACAAACCAGATTTTACGTCTCTAGTAATCTCCATACCGAGAATTTTCTTAGCAGCACCAAGGTCCTTCATATCAAACTCGCTACTTAACGTGCCTTTAAGTTAGAGATTTCTTTCTTGCTCTTGGCAAGAATCAACATGTCGTCAACATATAACAAGAAATATATGGGTGATCCATCCAAAATTTAATGTAGACACGCTATCATATAGAGACCTCTTAAAACCATTTGAAATCATAAATGAATCAAACCTCTTATACCACTTGTCTTGGAGACCGCTTGCACCATAGAGAGACTTCTTTAACTTGCATACAAAATCCTCCTTACCAGAACAATGAAACCTTCAGTCGATCCATATAAATTTCCTCCTCCAAATCTCCATGTAAGAAAGTCTTCACATCTAATCGCTCAAGCTCAAGATCATGCATAGCAACAATACCAAAGAAAGTACGAATGGAACTATGCTTTACAACAGGAGAAAACACATCATTATAATCAATTCTCGGTATTTGATCAAACCTTTTGCAACTAACCTTGCCTTAAACCTTGTAGCCTCACTAGGAGATGAACTTTCTTTTCTTTTGAAAATCCATTTGCAGTCTCGCCTTCTTTTCTTTAGGCAGCGAACAATGTCCCATGTACCGCTTCTTCTCAAGTGATCGTGATCTCCTCTTGCATGGCAAACACCCACTTTTCACGATCACCAGAAAGCATTGCTTCAGTGTAAGTGGATGGCTCAACACTGCAATCAACCTCCTCTGCACAATTCAAAGCATAACTGAGATTGCATTCTTCAATCAATCTCCTCACTGGCCTTCGTTCCCTTACGGGCCTATCAAGAGCTGCAGGCTGTAGAGGCTGCAAAATAGGAGAAGAATGCACAACAGCAGGTGAATCATTATCAAGAACATGTGTTTCCTGGGCATCAACATTATCATCAGTCACATGGTCACCTTCATCCAAGTTCTCCACCTACAAGCTAACTTTCTGTGACACTTTATCAGGAACATCACAAGAGAGATTAGCATAATACATCTCAGATTCATTGAAAACCACACTTCTACTCAACATGCTCTTCTTAGTTTCGTGGTTCCACAACTTATAACCTTTACCCCGAACCATAACCCAGAAAGACACACTTTGCAGCTCTAGGCTCTAATTTTCCATTGTCCACATGTGCATAAGCAGTGCAACCAAAAACTTTCAGCTGTGAATAATCTGAGGGAGTACCGGACCATACCTCCATGGGAGTTTTCTTATCAATGGCGATGGAAGGTGACCTGTTGATCAAATAACAGTCGTGGAGGCAACCTCGGCCAATCGTCGCCCATCCCAAAGATTGGACAAGATACAACGTGCTTTGGAGATGATGGTCTGTTCATCCGTTCGCTACACCGCTCGCTGCGGAGTGTGCGGAATGGTGTAGTGCCTAACAATACCCTCTGTTCTGCAGAAAAGCTTGAATTCATGTGAACAAAATTCCATACCATTATCAGTACGCAAAACTTTTACCTTCCTCTCGGTTTGCTTTTCTACCATAACCTTCCAAGCCTTAAAAGCATCAAATGCATCATATTTATGTTTCAGAAAATAAGGAAACACCTTTCTGGAGTAGTCATCAATGATAGTAAGCATATAACGACAACCACCAAGTGAGTGCTTCAGAGAAGGCCCCCACAAATCAGCATGAACATAATCTAATATGCCTTCGGTTGTATGGACAGCAGTATTGAATTTTACCCGCTTATGCTTACCAAAAATGCAGTGCTCACAGAACTCCATCTCATCATTCTTGTATCCTTTCAGAAGGCCTCTCTTACTTAGCTCTATCATGCCGAGTTCACTCATGTGTCCAAGGCGCATATGCCAAAGCTTAGAATCACTGCACTTATCAGATGTAACAGCAGCAGCGGAAATAACAGCAGCAGTACCAGTTATAGTATCACCTCTAAGAACATATAAATTTGCTGATTTCAAAAAACCTTTCATGATAACGAGAGAACCTTTTGATACCTTCAAAACTCCACCTGAGGCGGTGTACTTATACCCTTTAACATCAAGGGTACTCAATGAGATGAGATTTCTAGACATGGTTGGGACGTGTCTCACATCTGTCAATGTGCGTGTCATACCATCGTGCATCCTGATCTTAATGGATCCAATGCTAGTGACCTCACATGCGGTGTTATCTCCCATCCGCACTAATCCTCCATTCTGCACAGGCTCATAAGAACTAAACCAGTCTTTGTTAATACAAACATGATATGAGCAAGCAGAATCTAATATCCATTCAGCATTCATTGAGACACAACCAGCAAAAGCAATAAGAACATCACCCTAGTCAGAATTATCACTGGAAGCAACAGAGGCCTTACCATCATCTTCGGATTTATTCTTAGGACGATAATTACCGTTCCTCTTTTCCTTATTCTGCAATTTCCAGCAGTGCTCAATCACATGATTTGTTTTCTTGCGATCTGCAGAACTTATCATTGTTCCTGGACTTTGAACGTCCTCTACCCTCGCTTTTACCTCTGCTTTCTAGACTTTGTGTTTCTCCGCTCCTCCCCGCCTCGAATCGCCAACGCTCTCCATTAGAGGTGGATTCATCCGAGCGAACCATCTGTTTCATCTTCTTTCGCGAAGAGCCTCACATACTTCATGCAACGTTAGTTCATCACGACTGTATAAAATTGTATCTCGAAAATTTGCATAAGAACCAGGGAGTGAGCATAAAAGAAGAAGACCTAAATCTTCATCCTCATAAGATACCTCCATTGACTGGAGATCAGAAACTATCTCCTTAAAGGACGCTATGTGATTCAACACCGAACCTCCTTCTTGCAGTTTGTGCGTGAACAACTTCATCTTCATGTGCATCTTGCTGGTTAGATCTTTGGACATGCAGATCGTCTCCAGCTTTAGCCACAACGCAACGGGCGGTTTTCTCCACAAGACCTCCTGCAAAAATATTGTTGGACGATGAAGATGAATATGTGACAACGCCTTACGATCCTTGCGCTTCTCATCATCCGCCCACGCCCTCGAAGTCGTTCTTCCCGAAACCGTCTAGAGCATCATCTAGATCGGTATGCGCCAAAGATCGCCGCATCTTGACTTGTTATAACGAGAACTCGTATCCCGATCCAGCAGAGGTAGATCATACTTCAACGATGCCATGTCGACGTAAACCCTAGATTGAAACGGGCAATACAAACGTGGCTCTGATATCACTTGTTAGAAATCGACACACAAATAGAACGAAGAAGATCAAACCAACACAGATCGGAACACAGGATTTAACGTGGAAAACCCCTCCAATGCGAAGGGGAAAAAAACCACGGACGCCGGCCGGCAAACTTCACTATTTTGGGAGAGTTTACAAAACGTCGGAGAGAATCCTCGCGACGGCTTACAAGAAGATTATATATGGTAATGACCTAGGTCAGGAAAAAATGATCCATACGGCGGCGGCTCCGCACCCTACCAGCGCCCCAGCTACAAAGCCAAGCAGATGTGGGCTAACCGATCTCGCTCCGCGCCCGGCGATGGGCCTCCGCTCTGACAGAAGTTAGCCTTCTTCTCCTTCTTCTGAATTTGGATCATAATTCAACAATTCTTTGGTTTGATAATTGCACATATGAGACGAGTGGTCGGTTCTTAAAGTAGAGGGAAATGAATAAACACTGGATTGTGGTTTGTTGCTTATGATTGACTTATATACCTGAGTTGAGCTCCAGCAGGTTAATCAACATGTAAGAGAAGAGACATTAGTTTTCCCATGTGGCTCGCATTCCTTGTTGTTAACCACCTCTGGAAAGAAACCTGCTTGTTGAGCCAGTGAGCAGCAACCATAGTATATATGTCAATATGACAGACAGGAGTACAGGGTCACCCTTTCTCACTGCATAAGGAGTTAGTTTACAAGATGAACTTCTTTTTTCTCGATCACTGACACAAAAAAGGACGTACCGGATATGTTCTTGCAAAAACTAAAAGATTCCCAAGTGAAACAAATCTACAGCCCCTGAAAGTTAAAATCAGACCATACTGTCAAAACTCTTTCAGGAAGACATAGACACGTTTGTACACTCTACCAACAGTTGATTTTGGGAGTTTTAAGCAAGAAAGAGTATTTCGTTTATAGATAAACTAATTAGGGAACTAAAGAATACAGACAACATACTTCACGAGCAGATAAATCTGTAATGCAGCTAGAACTATAAGTACCTGAAATCAGTCGATGGGTTTGGGCCCTGCCACCCCATATCTTTCCACTGTTCTGAAACTATGCTAGTGAGCTCTGTATCAGGAAAGCAAGTATTCCAAAGAGCCCTAGGGCTTCCTACAAACACAATCCATAAGATATACGATACAGGTGCAATCATCAATTGGAAAATCGATAAGGTAGAAATGAACGGCAAATAGCTAGAAAAAAAAGTTAGTTCAGTTCAGTTGCAGCCGTTGTTCCTGAATAGTTAGAAAAAAAAGTTAGTTCAGTTGCAAGAAGGGAAGGCATTTGGCAGAGACATCGTAGTCAATAGATATTTTCCAAAAATACGAGGTCATCCAAATCCTCGCAAAGTTGATCGCACAGGGACATCGTTAGTTAGTTCAGCAGTTTAGCCGAGTTACTTCCCTAGTCCCCTTCTATTCTGACAGAGATCCACACGTTTGTTTTATCAATAGAGTATAATACTAGTGGTGCTAAGGCTTAAGACGAAATCTTGAATAAATCTGCATCATCCCTGTCATTTGTTTTTTCACCTGTAAATTCAGTAAAGCTTGTTGGGACTTGAAAGTCAATTGATATCAAGCGGAGAACTGACTTGGACCTATATCTAACGCAATTGCATGCAAGTATATGCAACAATGGCTAATGAGCTGTAAGAAGTATCCTAAGTTATTAGGTTGTGTTTGTTTAGGCTGGTGCTGGAGGAGAAGCTGCTGGAGTTGGAAGAAACTATTTGGCCTGCTGGAGCTGGATAAGGATGGCAATTTTTCGTAAATAACAGTTAAGTTGTAAGGGTACCAGGGAAGTGGGATTTTCAGAAGCTCCAACCAGCTCGAGAAGCATCGTTTTCCTTACTTCTCTCGCGTAGTGCAAATTGGGCTGGAGCTTCTTCTCTCCGTCTGGCTGGAAAAATACTGTTTGTTTTGGCTTATGGCTTATAGAGGTCTAGAAGCCAAATAAGCTCAAGCTCAAGTCTAAACAAACATACCCTTAGTGCATTTGGGCATTGCGTAACAGAAAAATATCTTTGACGAGTTAGGCCTAGGGTTACCCAGGCTATGGTCCGAGGCCTAGGATGGAAAGCCCACGAAAAATCTCTTAAAAAATCATTAAAATCACAAATCAGCCCAATAACAGTTGGGCCAGCTTAAGGTTTGGGTCTGATCCGTCACTGCCCTGCAAGGATTATAAACTATTCTGTCATAGGTTTGCCTTCCTCAACTGTAAACAAGGCCAGGTCGTCTTCATTCATGATTTGATGTCTTTTGTATGATTTTCACTTTGTTTTCTTGTATCTCTTCTTGGTAGGATTTATCTACTGCTCTTTTTATTTAACTTCATTTTCGACATGGCCTTCCATACTGGGTTTCCACTCTCAAAAAACAAAGAAGAAAGAATCATGTGGACCTCAGTTGGTTCCTTGCATTATAGATTTGCAGTTCAGAATCAGAACTTTAGAATCTGATGTTATAATTTCTATCTCCAGCTATGTTTTATTTAGCAAAGATAGACTTAATCAGTAAAAGAAATTGAAGATATATTTGAAGCTGTCTTTTGTACACGAAAAATATAATGGAGACAGCCCCGACACAAAAATTTGGAACAATTGATCCTTGTACATTCAATAAGGATGTTAGTGTTTAGAAGGTTACTAAATATGGTGCTTTAGTCAATACATAGTTCTGTAAAACATCCAATAATGCTCTCTAACATTCTTTACAAAAGAATTAAATATCAGTAGTTCAGAACAGAAGCATTTGAAAAAAAAAACTGAAGTACATAGTTTCTCTTGTTTTGTTGGTAACCTATTCTTCGACACCTAAAAGTCAATAAAATAATGTATTTGATAGAAAGAAAAGAGGGAGATCAGGACTGAAATATAATGTGCCTTTGGGCATGCTAAGCTAATACAACTTGACCTGAACAGGGGTTAGCTCAAAGGTCTTGGCATTGACTCGACGCCTTTTACCTCAGCTGTTGAAAAGACCTCCAAACCATGTCCTATTTCCAACCATAGCATTAACTGCAATCAGGTTATTTATAAAATAACTGTAGAATCATTAGCAATAAAATATCTCTCAAAAAAGCATAAAATATATGCTAAATTTATTCAAGAGAACAACTGGCAACCTGGAAAGCCTACACAAAATTTGTCAGAAAATAACTCTATTCAAAATTTGGAAAGCGTTCAAGGACCAGGGATGTGGATTTCACACTCCAGCGAGTGCCTAGGATGTTCATAATGCTACTCAGTTCAAATCAAAGGATCAGGAAGAAGTAGTTATCGTGAATTCAAATCTTGAGGCTGCCATGTCAAATATGTATGTTATAATCTGATACTGCTTCTTATGCGCAACAGGCTTTAGATCGGATCAGAGTTTTGTGAGATAAGACACGAGCGTACACGGTCTCAGGAATGAAAAAGATGAATCTCGTTGAGAGAACCAAAATAATAACGTTGAAACAACCACGATAAGAGGGAAAGATTTATCGAAACCAATCACAAATTATTTAAGCATAACCTTAAAATAGTACATGAGATTGTTGCTCTATCACAATCTCTTGAATCTTTTACGACACTCGGATTCTTGCCCTAGGAATCTAGTGTTTTTCTTCCAGCCAGCGGCGCAAAAAGAATAGAGTGGCTTGGCCGTTTTTGGTTTGAGAGCTACTACTGAACGCTGTACTGTTGGAATTGATTTCAACGGTATAGCAGGTTTCACAGCTAAGTTTCATAGCTAAGTTTCACAGCTAAGTTTCACAAGCTAAGTTTCACAACTAGGTTTCAGATTTTGAAGTTTCAGCAAGTTTCATTCATGTTTCGGCAAGTTTCAGTAAATTCCATGCGTGTTATGGCAAGTTTCAAGAGAACGTTTGAAAAGTTTCATGTTTCGGTAAGTTTCACGTGTTTCTAGAATATTTCATGTCAATCCATGAGTTTCAACAAGTTTCAGAGCATGTTTCGCATGTTTCAAGTTTCAGAGTATTGTTTCACATGTTTCACAGCAGGTTTTACATGTTTCAGAGCAGGTTTCAGAATCTATACCGTTGAAATCACTACTAACGGTATACCGTTACCTAGTTTTTCTCTTTTGGTTTATGTACTGGGAAAACAATCAAGGAGCTCGTCGCTTTTTGCTTCCGGCGGCTGTGCATCGACTAGATAAATCCTTTGTTGCTTGGGTTTCCTGGAGCTTTTTCCTGGCGTCTTGGTTTGGTGGTATGCATGTAGAAGTAGTCGCGGCCAGAGGTGACGTCCTGTGAATTGCGGCGCTTGTGTTAACCAGCAGCGACTAGATAATTTTAGGTTGTTCTTCCTTGCGCCCAGGAGGTTTTCTTGCTGGACGATTTCCTTGAGTATTACTTGCTCCCGGCGGCCGATAGGTACTGGTTAGCCTTTGCGGTCGTGAGGCGTGAACAAAAAGTCCAGCCGGCTTGGTGGTCTTGCGACTTGAAGTGCCAAGTAAAGAGGACGCGGCTGTTGCGGCTAGAAGATTTGCGTCGCGAGAACTAATTATTTTGAGGAATACATCTCTTATTTTAGCTTCCGCGCAATCATTCACCCCCTCTTATTGCTAGTTTAATATATATCCATCCTACAATGAGTATTCCTAACAAACATCAAGATGAAACCTGGTAGCTGAGGACTCTTATATGATGCTACTCCCAGTACGTTTCTGTTGTTGTAAACATAGTACTCATCCTCCACCATTTTAATCACTGTACCTGCAGCTAGCTTTGAATATATTGAACCAGCTAGCCTAACTGATGTGGACACCCTACCTACTTGCAACCGGTGTCTGTGTAGATCCTATCAACTTTAATTCCACCTAGCTTAATTAGAAAGTGTATTTCTCAAGTAGTCTCATCGTATTTAAATCCTAGATTGCCAACAAAAGAAGTAAAACTTCTTTAACTTTTGTGTGTAATCAATCATCTGGGTAATTATGGGATAAATTCTCCTGTCTAGCTATTTCTGGATTTAATTTGTATCAGGCTTGAATTCTTGGAGTAATCTTGTGGCTTATCGATAGTGTTAGGAAGTTCTCGTGATAAATGCGATGGTACTTCAGGAGTTGGAACAATGCCACTGGCCGAGTTGAGTAGTGTGTCGTGTTGAGTGATGTTGCATGGTGGTAGATGAACAGTGATAGCTTAGTTTTAACTTTTTAGTTGTGATTTAGGACGCCCCTGTTGCACAAGATGGGTTGTCATTTGTGAATCACAGAGAACTAAATTCTCAATTCTTGATCTCTGTTCTGATTACTGGGCAGGGTCAAAAAGCTCTCAATTCTTGATTTCTGTTCTAATTAATGGACATGGTCAAAAAGTTTTGTGCCTTTTGTGCATAAGATGCCTATGTAGTTATCAGGTCTAGCCAATTGGGTACAATTCGAGATCAAATGAAGGCTTCAGACACAAGTTACATTGCATTGTTCTGTTTTTGCCTTGGTAAGACGAAGTTGATGCCTTCCGTTTGGTGCTGTTACTGCCTTCATGAGACTTGCTGCCCGGTGTCAAAACTTTATTCTGTTTTAGCCCACCATTCGTTTTGCCAGCATCCATCTTCTTCTTTTGCATGAATTTAGTTAACTTCTTTTGGAATTGTCGGAATATGACGTACCATGTTATCCATTTAGGCTAAGGAAGGATTATTGAGAGTTCTTGGTTTGCAACAAGGAAGCTCGATTGAATTTTGGCCCTGGAATATCCCTAGCTAGGTCATGCTCCCCTCCCATATATGTGGGGTCCTAAGGTATTTCAGTTTTTAATCTACACATATCAAACGTTGTTTTACATATTTAAGTATTCTGAGTTCACTCCCTGTGTCACTGCAGCTTCTGCTACCATCTGCTTTTGGGAAGCCATACGCTGCGATCGATATATCCACATGGTGGAGGTTTCTTGCATCCCTTCATGCCCCTAGTAAGTATGGGATTTGTTCATTTGTTAGTTCCATTTGCGAAATTTATATTGTGATGATTAATTTGACAACAATTTAATATATGTGTGATGATTTATGTGACAACAATATTTGTTATGAAATAAAGTACTGCGAGAGTTTGTTTTTTTTGTGACAGGAGATGCAGCGCAGGCAACAGGAAGTGCAACGCAGAGACGCGAGATGCACGTTGCAGCCTATAGCGACGTGAGGCGGATGTCACTGCAGGTCGAGGAGAATCTGCAGTGGCGCATAGCCCGAGAGCAGCTCCGCGAAGGTCGCAGAGGTGCGCAGCACGCGAGGTCGCAGAGGTGCGGTAGCACGCCAAATCGCAGGTGCAGGAGGGCGCAGACGCGAAAGTCGCAGAGTGGTGCGTTGAGACGGACGCCGAGAGGTCTACGCAGATGGACGATGCAGTGTGACGGCCAGCGGGCCGTGCAGGCAAACAAGTCATGCGAGTGCGGCAGGTGGGCCGTACGCATGCATGTGTGAGTCTTGGATTATGTGCATATATTGGGCCATGTGTTATTAGGCCGGATGGAGTCAGTTGTAACAGAATCGGACGCTTTTCCTTGGGCCATCCGGAGTCGTGTCCGAGTCGGAGGCTTTTCGTTGATCGGGTGGAATCACATCCGAGTCAAACGGGAACGGACAAGCTCGCACGTGAAGGATAAAAGGCGTTGTTCACGCGAAGAAAAAAATTGAGGCAAGACGGCGCAGAAGAAATAGAGCGCAGCAGGAGACGGCGGAAGAAAAGGAAAAAGGCGAGGACTTCGACGCTATCTGTCCTTCGCGATGCTACAGTAACTTGGAGCTACAGTAATCAGCGAGTTCTGGAGATGCGAGTAGGGATGGCAATCGGGCACAACGGGCACGGGTAATCCTCGCCCATACGCATACCCGCGACCCCGTATTCCCCATTCGGGTATACCCATGAAGCCTTGGTGACTAACATCCCCATACCGCCATCCATGGGTACCTGTCGCTCATGGGTATACCCACACTGTCAAAGTATAATTACAAGGGTAAAATATATCAAGGGTTATTTTTATTATGCAAATCATATTTCTTGTCAGAAGCAAAACATAGAACAATTGCTGCCTTACTTGGTTGGTGATATAATAAGAGACTGGTACTGATAGTCTGATACTAGTAAGGAAAAGAAAAATGAACAAACTTCAGAGGCATCACTAGTCTGGTAACATTATTATCATAGATCGGTAATGACACAGAAGACTAGAAGAGTAAAATGCAATAGAGCACTTGTAGTTTTAACATATAAGGTCCAAGTCATTAAGGAACATTTGCACCATCTAAAGACATAAACACATTGACCCAGCATTGAAAAAGATATCGAAAGTATAAAAAGTCTAAAAATCACCATCCTTGGTAATTAGAGCTAGCGGCTTTTGTATACCACTTGTCAATGTATTTCACGGGTAAACGGGTATAACGGGTACGGGTATAGCTTACCCATATCCGTACCCGTTTACCCGGTGGGCAAAGAATTAGTCCTATTTCTATACCCGCGGGTAAAAAAAAACCCCATACCCGCCTCTATTCGGGTATTTACCCACGGGCACGCAGGTAAATGGGTAGAATTGCCATCCCTAGATGCGAGGCTACAGAGAAGCGACGACCGTGCAAGCGAAAGAAAAATTTGGTGAAAAACTTCAGAGATTAGTTGAGGTTGGTGCTTTCATGTAACAAGATCTATATGTGTGTTCTTTGATGAAAATCAGTGAGTATAGATTCCGATCTAATAATTTATATTTACGTATAAATGCTTTCTAGTATGCATGTTTAATCAAGTTTCTCTTCCATAGTATTAGATCAATTATTCTAGATTGATTTGTTCAGTTTAGTCATTATTTTGGTAATTTCCGGAATTAATAAAAACACAAAAAAATTAGTTTAGATGTAAGTTTGCACCAATTCACCCCCTTCTTGGTGCGCCTCGATCTTACATCATTTTTATCTATTTTTCACTCACACCCCAAGTAACTAAACATGGAAATCATTGTCTGTTTTTGTCTATTCTCACCCTTTGGAATTAAGGGCATGTTTGTTTCAGCTTTGGATTCTCTAAAAGCTGATTCTGGATTGTGGTTGTAGAGAAGCTGATTCTCCAAAAGCTGGAATCCAAAAGCACATATGAAGTGAATTGTGGATTCTAGTGTATATAGGTGAGCTGGATTGTGAGAATCAGATTATAGAATCAGGCTGTTTGTTTTTTATTCTGTTTTTGGGACCAGAATCCAGAATCAAAAGCTAAAACAAACAGGGCCTAAGGCAAGCCAATATGTTAACACGGACAGTTCATTATCAGCAGAACTAATCACCAACGATGAACCACTACTGCAGTTTTAAAGTAATTAACCACAATATTATTGGAAAGCATACCCTTGCTGACAAAATATCTCAACTTGAAAAATCATGGCCATTCCTTCCATAGAAAAATCAGATGATGATAAACTGGACTTTCAAATTTTTAGTTTTGACTTCTGATTCTGTTAGTTTTATTGATTGTTTATCTTATGTTGTATCGAGATGGTGAACCCATTGAGCGCAGAGCCAGCAAAGTCTGTGAACAGCAAAGAGAACAATCTAAATAAGAAACTGAAGGAAATCGACGGGACTGCTGTGTCGACTGGCAGTGGCAAAAGTGAAAAAACAAGGTGATACCATTTTTTTTTAAAAAAATATTATTTTCATTAAAAAATCATCTATTCTTTTCTGGCATATATGCCTTATCTTTCACTTAACTGAGTTCATGTGTATCTGCTGCTGCTAATGCAGTGGGGATTGTTTTACATATTTAAGTATTCTGAGTTCACTCCCTGTTTCACTATGTCCTCATTACTATACCTTTTATCATCTGACACCGACTTGACAGCTATATTGCTCAGTTCAATGATCTGGCCATGACGAACTTTGTGCTCACAGCATTTGCTTGTCATTTTACAATCCAAAATTAAACCGTAATATAACCTTTTGTTTTTCGAGAGCACCACAATATAATCCCTTGTTTAAAATTACAGATGACAAGAAGGCCTTAGTTTTTTCTCCAGGTGCGGAGACAAGTGGAGCTTCAGCACCTAATAATATTCATATACCTGGAGAACCAGGAAGACCAGCAACTTTGCCAAATCTACGTATTCCAGATACAGCGATCAAACTGAATGCGAGCACGAGGAATTTTTTAATCACGATGAGGAATTTTTTTAATCAGCGATCAAACTCCATTTAGCTTAACCTGACGTCATGCCCAGGTCACCAGGGCACTCACTTGTTGCAGGGGCAGGTGGCTGTATATCTGCGCAAGCATTGCAATCGTAATCATCTCCACCAAACGCCCTGAGGAAAAATAGGCGAGATGTCACATACTGCTACACCGACTGCAATCCCTCCGTCGTTAGGTGTTAGCGTGCAATTCGGAGATTTCAGTTCAAAACATTAAACAAAGGACTGCACAGGAGAGTTTACTATAACCTACGTTTTCATGAATAACAAATCATAAAATCCAGGCTTATTTGAAAGTTAGTTTGAATTGTCCAGGCTCTCATCTCTCTACCTCGCTGGATTGTGTAAGACCAAGATCGATGCAACCTATATAGGACTATTTCCATGTTTATATTTCATAGTTTATACTTGGTTTATACAGTACTTACGACATCGCTATCCTACTAGTGCATGCTGTGACACCTGCTCCGAGTCTCATGAGAGCGATGTTGAGCTTGCCTAGTCCATTCAGACGTAGCCCAAAAACGGGAAGCCCACTCAAATCCTTTCTGTCTGCTCTCTCCATTCATTCTAGCCGAAGCGCCCGCCACCACTGCACCCTCCCGATCCCCAACTCCTTCAAATTCTGTCACCCAAACCATAGAGGCGCCGCCAACTGAGCACTGTTTCACTGCCATGTTCTTAAATTCTAGTTGAAATTTCAAGGATTTGAAAGTTGAATCGATTTGAAAGTGTTATGATCCAACTATCTCTGAATACCAATTACAAGTATTTGGGAAGATTAGGGGAAACTGGAAGAAGAACTTGGAAGAATAAACAGTAGCAGAGGGAATAACTGAAGAAGACTCTAGGGCAAAGAGAAGAATGAGGAACTGGGAAGAGGAGCAGCACTGCTTTTCTGTTCTTCGATCCCCTTGGCCGGCTGCTGCTTCCTCCTTTTATATTGCCTTGCACTCAGCCAAAAGCCCATGTCCAGCCCAAGGCCACGTCCAGCCCAAGGGCTCCTTTGCGGTCCATGACATTCCCCTCCCATTGAAATGCGGCTTGCCCCCAAGCCGATGACATGGCCACAGTCAGTTTCAGAAGGTTGAACTTGTAAAGCAAATAGTTTTTATCACCAGGATCCCATGGAAATTTTTGCTCAATGACAAGCAACAACATGTACTGTCTCCCATGATTTTCCATGCATTTGCAATCAGGAGTACTGGCCACCCTCAGGCCAACAATAGCAAGAATGCTACAACCATGAATGACTTCCACCTTAGATAGCTTCCTTGCTGCTAATGCCTCATGAAACCGTACATGCAAGGCTGTAGAGACTGCTGCAACGTCCTTTTCCGAAATAGCAAAGCATACTGAGTGTTCACTGCTAGCCTGAGATATCATGATAGCATTAGCTGCAACATCTTTGATAGCACTAAATATGGTACTTGCTGTACCTGGGACACCAGCCATTCCAGTTCCTTCAACATTAACCAGGGCCAAATTATCTACAGTAGCAAATGATTTGACACAAGCATCTAAATCACCATTTTCATCGGCAGGCTGCTTGCAAATCATCATTCCAGGGGCAGAGAGATTGAACATGTTCCTAATGACAATAGGAATCTTAGCTTGCATCACAGGTATAATGGTACATGGATGCAACACATTTGCCCCAAAATATGACCTTTCCCAGGCTTCCTGATATGATAATGTGCTTAGGATCACTGCCTCACTAACTTTTCTTGGATCTGCACTGAATACCCCATCAACATCAGTCCAGATTGTGACCTGGCGTGCTCTAACAATGGAACCAATTATAGCTGCTGAGAAATCACTTCCATCCCTTTTCAGAGTAGTAGGAATGCTTTCAACTGTACTCACAATAAACCCAGTAGCAACTATTATCTCAGCAGGTTGTCGTGAAAACCATTTCTGAAGGCGTTTCTCAGATTCCAAATAATCAGGATTGACCTGATTAGAACCACTGGGTTTTACAACTAGAACTTCTCTTGTATCCATCCGACTGCAAGCTGCCCCAGACTTTGTTATAGCATATGACAACATCTGAGCTGACCACAACTCTCCATGCCCAACAACAAAAGCAGAGAAAGATTCTGTTGCATGTCCAGCTATATAAATAGCACGGAGCATTGCTCTAAGGTTACTGATGTCTGAATGCAACTGGGCCAGGAATCTTGCAAGGTCTTCTCCACCCAGAAGGTCCTTGGCTTCAACCATATGCTTCTCAAAAACTCCATCCAATGCTATTGTGTAAGAATCATCCCTGGACTGAGCCTTATGCACCAGGTTGTACATCATGTCTGTGACTTTGGACATCGCGGAAACAATGATCAGCTTCCTCTCGGAAGAGTCACCAAGAACTATGTCAGCAACATTCTGAATTCTTTGGGGTGTTCCCATACAGGTCCCACCAAACTTGTGCACAGACCACATATCACCTTTTGGAAGGTAAATACCAACTTCATATTGTTCAACTGAAATACCAGCATCTGGTGTTAACAAATTCATGGAATCATGCCTTTGCACACTTCCTTGAGAAACCAGATCATAACACAGGGGAGACGACGACTGCCCTCTCCCCCTTGAACAATGAGCAGAGATTGCCAAGGAGATCAGCTCTGAAGGCAGCGAATTGAAGCCTCTGTTTGTGATCCCACATGAGAAGCACAGAGAAGAGATCAAGGAGATTGTTGGGGAGGACACCAACATCTTGTTCATCACCACTCCTGGCCAGCTCACCTGCCTCATCAATGACTCCGCCGGGGTTGTGGCGACCAACACCGCCGCCGTCCAGCTCGCCAACGCCCTCGAATCACTCCCTTTGTGTGGCCTCGTTGTGGATAGTGCAGTCTTCCTAGGTATTTCGTCAAACACTTGGTGTACATCGTCTCGAGGAAGATCTTCGACTTGCTGCCGGCGGAGGAGCAGAGGCTGTAGCACTCGCACGCGCACGAGATCAAGGCGGGGCTGTGGGCGAACCACGCCGACATAGCCGGGTTTCTTCCGGCGTCCCTCCTGCTGGGCCTCCCAGACCTCGCGCTCATCCACCTCAACTCCAACCGCTTCTGTGGCGTCGTGCCGGACACCTTCCGCCACCGAGCTCGCTCCACGAGCTCGACCTCAGCAACAACCGCCCGTCCGCGTTCCTCGAGGTCGTGCTCTCGCTGCCGTCGCTTCGGTACCTCGGCGTTAGGTTCAACAACTTCGAGGGCGCCATCCCGCCCGCGCTCTTCGACCGCCCGCTCGACGCCATCTTCCTCAACTCCAACCGCCTGCGGAACCCCATCCCGGCCAACCTCGGCAACTCGCCGGCGTCGGTCGTCGTGCTGCGCGGTGGACACCTCAGGGACCAGCACCGCTTCGTCGGTGGTTGCAGCCCCCGTGGATCGCACCTTGCTCAACTCCATGAGCAACTTCTGGCACGACTCAATGATTCGATCACTGGTTGCAATCGCTCTCTCAAAAGCATCAGCCATCACTGGGATCCGAGGCTCTGATACCAAATGTTATGATCCAACTATCTCTGAATACCAATTACAAGTATTTGGGAAGATTAGGGAAGCGGAAGAAGAACTTGGAAGAATAAGCGATGAGCAGAGGGAAGAATGAAGAAGACTCTAGGGCAAAGAGAAGAATGAGGAACGGGAAGAGGAGCAAGACCTTGCTTTTACGTTCTTGATCCCCTTGGCCAGCTTCTTGCTTCCTCCTTTTATATTGCCTTGCACTCACCAAAAGCCCATGTCTAGCCCAAGGCCACGTCAGCACTTAAGGGCCTTTTATGTCCATGACAGAAAGCTTTTGGGTTTAAGTTAAAAGCTCTCAAATCTGACAGCGGAAAGCTGTTTTTCCTATGATTTTGAAAGATGGATCGAGTTGAAAGATCTCTTGAGTTCGAGTTGAAAGTTAAAGTTTGTTGAAATTAGGCTTGGAAGTTCAATCTTCCTATGAATTGAGGATGGCGGCGACAGTAACGGGCAGTGAGGAGGGAGGCAGGAGTGATGAGGAGGAGGAAGGGAGGTAGAGGAGAAGGAGGCATAGTGGGAAGGAGACAATGGCAAGGCAAACAGCAAGCTAGCCCGAGATATTGAATATCATGACAAGGCTCTTATTATTAAGGAGCACAGGGCGAATGCAGAGCTAGAAGAAGTTAAAACTGAGCTTATAGAAGTAATATAAAGGTTTCTAGTGTTTAATTCGATGTGGTTACCGATAATATACCAAGACATGAACCCTTTTCATCTCCTTTCTTATTTTAATCTTGATAGATTTTAAGACAAAATCCATTTCTTTTCATTATTCACCCTGAAAGTTGTCATGCTCTAATTTATCATTCACTTCATCATCATCCCCGAATGAGAATACCATACGCAATCTATTTCACAATGATCTTATGTAGGACCAGAGTGAATATCATAGGTAGCCTATTTTCACTCTGGTCTTGTACAGAACAAGAGTGAAAAATAGATTGTCTATGATAGTTTTATTCGGGGATAAGTATGAAGTGAAAATAAATAAGGGGAGATGACAACTTTCATGATAAACTGTAAAAAGAAATGGATTTTGCCTTGAAATCTATCAACATTAGAATAAGAAAAGAGATAAAAGTGCTATAAAGGTTAATATTTTAAGATAATCTTAACCAGACAAATTTTTGCCTTGATGCATCTAGGATGTTTAGACATTTAATTACAAAATTTATAACTAGTTGTGCCTAGTAAATATCATTACCGAAATATCTAAGTAGAAGAAAATTTCTAACAACAAATACTATTAATGGAAGTACTTCTAGGAGAGGAAGAAAAATATTCCTGTGACAACATTTTGGTTCCAATAAGCAAGACACTATTCAATAATTAGATTAATTCAAGATAAGCAAATATTAAGAATAATTTTTGGTGACAATACATTGAGAAGATATTATATCACAAATATCATCAAGCAGACATTGAAGCAGGCATTGAGAAGCAATATTATTTGATACATCAATACAAAGAGGCTTTATGGCTTTTACATATCTGTCATCATATATGCCATAGCTTCTGCAACAGAGGCTTTTCAGTTCTACCTAAAGTTCCACAGCTTTGACATAGTGCTCCTTTGTTTGACACCAATAACTAATTAACTTTTAGTCATATCTCTTAATCCCTACAAAAGCGATCATTTTGTTGTGAAAAGGGTGCATGTCTTGGTATATTATTAGTAATCATATCGAATTAAACACTAGAACCTTTATATTACCTCTATAAGCTCAGCTTTACCTTCTTGTAGTTCTGCATTCGCCCTGCGCTCCTTAATGATAAGAGCCTTGTTAAGATATTCAATATCTTGTGATTTGTTATCTATATCTTTCAGTATTTGTTTCATCTTATAAATCTTTTCTGTTAACTCAGACTTTACCTTCAATTGTTTTATCTCCATCTCAAGTTTTTATTTAACATCCAACAGCTTTACCATGTCATTTACCTTATTTGTAGGCTCTATTTTATATGGGAACATATCACGTGCAACTTGAGAGTTGGTGAAACCACGGTGCAACCCAACTAGAAAAAGTTTCAAATTTTTTTGAAAAAATTCATGGATATACATCTCAGCTTACCCCATCTACATATAAAATTTTATGATCAAATTCATCCTGTGCTAGAAGTTACAAAAAAGACAAAGTTGATCATGAGCAATGCTATTTCATCGTTCATGATCAAGTTTGTCTTTTATTACTCTTAGTACAGGACGAATTTGATCATGAAATTTATATGTAGATGGGGTAAGCTGAGATGTACATCCATGATTTTTTTCAGAATTTTTTGAAACTTTTTCTAGTTGGGTTGCACCGTGGTTTCACCAGCCTGTCTGATTGCACAGGATATTTTTCCATTTTATATATGTGTACAATTTGCAGCCACTGAAACATAATCAAAAGGATATAGCAATTCATAATTATTATGTTGACTTGACATTGAATCATATCTATTTAATAGATTAATAAAATTTCGGTAAATATGATACAACCCGAATGAACTAAAGTAGCATTAGCAATTTCATTCTTGAACTAAATGTGAATCCCTTATTAAACAGTAAAAAACACAACCCTTTTGTCATAGCTCGTGGAGAAGAGCTTAAAGCGTGACATAAAAGCATATTATATATTCATGGATCAACATTGATATAAAAGCATATGAATAAATACTGAAATATGATAGTTGACAATATCAAAGCATAAATGCTTATAATTAGGTATTTAAGCATATATATGACAATGAACAATGACTAAGGCATACAACTATCAATAATGCTCAAGTTAATATAAATAAAGTGTTCTTAGATGTCGGGCTACCTTAAAGAAATGACCTTCTCGCCACTAAGGACAAGATTGTAGACTAATTTATGACAACCTTACCACATATGTTTGTAATTGACAATTCTCAATACTTGAAGTTAATAGAAACCTAGACAATTGATTATAATGGAACTATATATATATATGGCAGCATATTCGGTGAAAATCACCCTTACGGTGAAAACTCCGTGAAAATCACACTTAAAAGTTTTGAAAATTTTTCAAAAAATTACCGTATGTAGGGGAGGTGAGTTTCTACAATCCTGCAAAATTTGAAGATGAAACTCAATCGTATTTGAAAGATATGAAAATTACCGTATGCCACATTTGACGTGGTCAACTAGCCATGTCGTCAACGCTAGCTCTAGCCATCCGATCCGTGGTGCTTCTGGAACCTACTCTATTTAAGTAGAGACGAGCAATGAACCTAAGTATATATAGATCGGTCATAAGCACGATCAGCCACGATGGGTCTTTGGCAGTGGCGAGTCACACCGATACGGCATGGCAAGGTGACCGTGCTGGCCGGACAGGCATGTATAGCACACTACGGCTTGAAGCTCGTTGTGCCGTGCCTGCCGACAGTGACCCACTCAAACAAGCTGTCCCAGCACTTAGATATGCACGACTTAGGGACTTTAATGACCTACCTACCTAGTTCACCGCTCGCGACTAGTTTATGGACATATATATATATATATATATATATATATATATATATATATATATAGTGCATTTTATTTTACTCTATTAAAATAGCATACTACTCAACCTCTCTTAATTACACAGGTTGAAATAAGCTCTATATCATTAATGATCAGGTGTGAAATTAAGCTGCTACACCCTCCGGTCACAAAAATGTTTTGGATACTGATACAGAACGCAACTTGACAAATAATTATTTATGTTGTAATATATTTATAAAATTCATTAATATTATGAAAGTACTTACTTTTGAGACATCTGACCTTTATATTATATCTAATCTAAATATTTAAAAACATTGATAATCAAAATTTCAAAAGTTTTATTCAATACTGCACGATTTTTTTAAACGGGGTAGTACTCGTAACGCCAGCTTGATTGCAATGAGACTACAAGCACATACATTATTTATTATAATGATCGAAAACATAAAAAAAAATCAATCATGCATCAGTTTCAATGACACTTGGAAAATGACTTCTTACCAAGTTTCTATCTGTTGCAAGATGACTCACTACCAACAGCTAGCTTTCGGGTGATCTAAATGTCAACTCCAACAGCACGGCACCACCTGCCACCCATTAAAAGACATGTTTCAAGGGGTTGACTATGATTTTGAGTTACCGCATACTCACTCCAACCTGTTGAGTTTTGCAAGGTATCTGCGCATTTTGAGATTGAAATATTGTAACATTGGCCAATAATCAGTCCAACAATATATAAGCCATGATAATTTGATATATAAATATCATTTTCTAGCATAGAGATGTCAATTAGACTGTGACTTCAGACTAAAGATTCTGTCCATCGGAAGATTACTCAACACCAATTGCTTTCGGACAACATTGATTTTAGCTCCAACTACTCCTACCATAACTTGGTGACGACAAACATGTTCATAGGGTTGTTGGCAGTATTCATAGATTACATGAAGACAGACAAGCACCTACACCACGGACGCACATCACAAGCACATATATATGCAAGTGTGCTTTCTTAGCACACTCTTAGAAACACTGAGATTGGAATTAAATCTTTCACTTTGCAAAATTCCTACAGAACGCATGCTCACGAGTGCATAAAAGTGTTGTTGGTTGCCTCTGCATTACTGTTTGCACTAGAATTTGACGAGGTATACCCAATTTGTCAGGTTATAGATAAAAGGAGATATTTGGCTGATATCAGATAAGAAAGGAAAAGCAAAAAATAGAATTATGACCGATATTGATTCAAACAATGGAGTTTTATCCGTACAAAGGCTGATACGGATCATGGCTGACAATGCATCGAAAAAGGATACGATTGGCTAATACACTATAAAAGATTGCCGAGGGTGAGCAGAAACAACAACAAGATCAACCAAACAATTCACATCTACTTTTTATTTACTTCTCTTTTAACTAGGAGTAGCTTCGTAGTTTAGAATCCCTTGTAATTCAATCTTAATCAATAAAGTTGCGCATCGCCGGTTATTGGTCATCCTCGATTACGCCAATCAGGTTTGGTTTTCTCCGATCTTATTGCGCATCACCTTTTTAAGGAAAGTCTATCTTCATCTATCATTTAATCAGCCGTAATAAGCTATTTAGACTTATCATTACCTTCAATTTAATCAGCTTCGTGTAGTTGTTTAGATCTTTGTCGATTGTCACATTAGATCAGCTTTGAGCATATTTCTTTGTCTATCTTACCGATTGCAGGGTCAAATCAGTTGGCATGCCTTGAACCTGGCTTTCTCGTGTGTTTGAGCTGATCAATCCTTCATCATATTTTTTGGCGTTAACACACTTTTAGCACACCCAGTGGGACCTGATGTCTTCTTTGAGGAAATCAATTCTACCGTCTGATCTCAATGCTAAGGATATAATCATCCCAATATTGGACGATTTGACACTAGGACAACACAAAGAGATTGAAGAATGAAAAGTTGTGCTCCACGAGATGATGCTGGGCTATTATCAGAAAACACGACGCGGTATCACGCAGAAGGCTACATTGCTGACGATCAATGTCCTTGACGATGGAGGGATTAGCAACACATCAGTGAGTCAATACATGCCTGCACAAGCTGAATTATCTACTATGATTAATCAATGAGTGCACTATGTTTTGATTAATCAATTATCGGCTCTAGTTACAACTCTTAAGCCGATGATAACTAACATTGTAAAAACAATAGCTCAAGAGTTGGCATCGACTGGAAGCTTGCTGGATCCAATGCAAACCCTACCAAATTGCCTTATTTATTCGGTAGCACAAAACACCCAAAGCCCTGTAGGTGATCCTAAACCATCGGCTATGACTTCATCCATTACTATGATGCCAACCCAGTCTACTGTCACTTTGCCATGAGATTCTCGTGCAAGTAGGGCTGTGCATTATCAAGCATATACTCATGCTACTAAGTTGGATGTACCAGCCAACTTAACACCATCGGCTTCATTTTACGCTTTCCCCAATTGGTCCCACAACCAAATTGAACCTCCTAGGTACCAGCAGTACCCTGAGCCAATTCCGCATAGCAATATGGCTCCGTATAAGGTTGTGACGTACTCGAAGCCTTTCATTCTAGTACCAGAGTGGATTGCTAGGAAAAATAATGTAGGTTATGAGCAATCTAGTCAGTTCCCGTCGATCATAATTTGGTTAATTTTGGACCGATTTGGAGAGCCGATGCCATGAATATCTTTTCTCTAGTAGTCTGGAACTTGGGATTTCCAATTTGAGCTCTGTTCACTAGAAATTTGGGGAATCGGTAAAAGATTATGTTAAAAGATTTAGATAAGTGAGAAATTGGTGTTTTAGTGTTACTTTACCTAAAAACCAGTTAGCCGATTTAGCCTTCCAAGGATTAATTCCACAAACTAAGGGAGAAATCGACCATGAAGGGAGAATTTCGAGGACTATCAAACTAAAGGGAGACTTGCAGATCGGCAAATGGTATAAGGCTGAGAAAGTATTGTCACCACACAAGCTGATTTTAAAAGCCAAAGCCAACTTTCTCCCAGTTGCTGAAAAAGTATGAAAGGAGAAACAACAAGCCGCGTTATCTTTCCCATAGGCCAGATAATTTATATTGGCCTGATAACTTGGAGAAGGCTCACCAACGATGCCCCTTTTAGCAATTCTGTTGAGAGAGGAGATCAGCTCTGCCATCACAATATACATGTTCGATGAAATATTATCCTTATCGAGGTGATTGGCAAAGGCGATCGGCTAATGATAGAATATCTGAGCCAATATAAAGCCATTTTGATGAGAATCATAGAAGATCAGTTTATCAAAGGATTTCTACACCAAACCAAACACAAGCGTGATTAGAAGAGGGGTTAGGTTCTGTGGCCCAAGTTAATCTAGCATGAAAGGTACTAAAGTTGATTGAATCTAAACCTAGGTAGTGTCCTCCAAGGCTTAGCCGATCATAACGTAGATGGCTTCAAATGCTAAGGACCCAAGAAATGAGAGAAGCCAAGCAAGAAAAATAAAGAGACCAAGCTTTAATGAACTTCGGCCTATTAAGACTGCTAAAAAAGAGTGGACAAAAGAACCAGTTGAAGAACAGTTTTGATTCAATTGATGATTTGGATTCACCCATGATTTGGGATGATACTCTGCCTTCGATGGACATCAACATGGTGTTCACGTTGCCGACCGAATTCAAATTAAGTACTGTATCGGCTAAAGAGACGTTTGCTCAGTTGTGCTTGGGGGTCAAGACACAGTTTTTGAGAAACCACAGGATAATCATATGGATCTGAAGCCATTAACTGAAAAGAACATATCAATGGTAAACCGATATCAAGGATGCTTGTCGATAGAGGAACAACCATTAATCTAATGTCATATACTACTTGTGTCGGGGGCTGGACAACCCTTTGGCCGGTCAACACACAGTCAACGCGCCCCTAGCTCGGGGCCCCCCGGTCACGCCCTTGCTCGGCTGGGAGTCATGTGCCTTCGAGTATGCACGACCTCGAGTTCGAGCCCCGCTCGACCTCGAGTTCGAGCCCCGCACGACCTCGGGTGCGGGCCAGCCTTTGTTCGGGTCGCTGCCTCCTTAGATCCCGGCATGTGCATTTACTGGGCTATTACTAAGGCGTGGTGTCGTGGAGTGATGCAGAGTCTTGTGGCAAGCGGAGCGGTTGCAACGGCCCTCAATGCGCATTAAGGGCCACGATCCAAGATTTCTCCAGCAGTTCTGTGAGGGAGGTATAAAAATTTGGAGATGCACAACGCAAATGACAACAACAGTACACACCACAGCTCGAGCTAGAAATCCCCATTGCTGACTTGAGCTGTAAACACATCCCTGTACACCGATATAACAAGAATCACCACCGCAGGGCGACTGGAGTAGGGCTATTACCTTCACAGGGGCTCGAACCAGTATAAACCTTTGTCTCCCGCTCATTGACGTCTTGCTCCGACCATCAACATATCGATTTCATTCCTTCGTCTGAGCGAAGCGCTGCACGGGTCCCATATCACACGAGACCCCTACCACATTTCTTGCGGTTGGCGATCCCGATCGTCGACAGCTGGCGCCCACCGTGGGGCCCGTTTGCTTCGTTCACTCGTAGGAAAAACTCCAAGATCTCGGGAGCATGGCACACTTCACTCATGGACATTCTGCAGGCGTGGGTTCGGGCGCGGACTCCGACTCCACGTCCCTGTTTTCGCCTTCGCCACCGCCACCCGAGCAGCATGTCCTGGTGGCGGATGGTCCTGGCACGGAGGGAGATGCGGATGTCCGTGATCCGCAGACTCTTGAAGACGCTCATAGGATGGTGCATGTCGCCATCAACCAGGCCATAACCGCCCTCCGGCGGGAGGCCCAGGAAAAGATCGGCGCGTCTTCTGGGCCACCCAGACTCCCTTTCTCGGGGGAACGCCTCCACGCTATCGCCCGAGTCATGGCTGATCCCGACAGGGCGAAGTCGAAACTCTTCAGCCGAGCCTTGGCCGAAGAACTCGACCGTGCCGCGACCGAGGGCATTCCTCCGCAGCACCGAAGCCACCGTTCAGGGACCCCCTCCCTGAGGAGCAGTGGCAGCTCGTCACGTCATCGCCGACGCACCCGTCGGACGACTCCCAGGCGCGAGGCACCTTCGTCTCAGCAGCGCCCTCGGGATGTAACTCTGACGCCGCCGCGACACCGTCCCGCGGGCACCATCCCGAGCAGGGTCGAGCGCGAGCAGAGCCACACAAGCTCTGCGTCGACCGGCCGCAGGACTGGGGATCTCTCCCCCGACGTTCCGCCCAGGCGTCGCCGCGTCTTGAGACCGCTGCGCTACCTCGGCGACTCCGTGCGGCGCCATGGCGATCTCGTTGAAGATCGGGCGCCGAGCGACCTCGACTTCGAGTGTATGCAGCGGTGAGACCTTGTTGGCGACGACCACACTCGGCATGCACCCGTCCCGGCTTACGGTTGCGTGGCGTACTTGCACGACCTTCGTCGTGTGCGTTGGCCAGCTCGGTTCAAACCCGCGTTGATCGAGCGCTTTGACAGGACCAAAAATCCCGATGAGTTCCTGTCTATCTACTCGACCGCTATCCTAGCGACCGGGGGCGATGAGCTCGTCATGGCCAACTACCTCCGATCGTCTTTGGGCGCGCGCGTGGACTTGGCTTTTCAAGCGAAGCTGGCTCCTTGGTCGTGGCGCCAAATCGAGCGCCCTCGCTCAAACTTCGAGTTATTCTGGCGGCGGGGAGGGAGAAGGACACGGATCGCGTCATCGGGGCAAAGCGAACCGCCGTGATTTCGTGCGGCGATTTATCCGCATAAGGAACCTAATTCCGAGCATCTCCGGCGAAGTTTGTCATCAAGGCCTTCAAGTTTGGTGTCCGCGATCGGCGTCTTACCGAGGACCTGGAGATCACGTCGAGCCTCATCGTCAACAAGCTATTCGCATGGCGGAAGCAAGATGCGGATCTTGAGACGGACGCCGTCCATTGGAACGCGACTCGACCAAGGTAAGCTTGGTCGAATTCCTTGAGGCGGTCCGTCCAATTCCAAGGGCGCCGACCAAGGTGCCACCGCCAAGAAGCGGAAGCGGCAAGTAGGATCGGCGGAGGCTGCCATGAGTAGTCGTTTTACAGACGGCCACGAGAGATCCTCGAGGTCCGAGATCAGGCTCGGGATGGATCCCGACCTCATCAAGGTCGGCCTCAGTCTCGACAAGCGCAGGGCCAGCCCCAGAAGGAAGGCCGGCGATCCAGGCCCAAGCCGGCCTTCGACGCGGGGCCGAGGCGCCGGGTTATAATGAGCGCGGTTCGCTTGTTTCACAGACGTACGGTCACGACCTGCGAACTGCGAGGGCTTAGTAGGGCAAGTGGAAGCTTTCTCGATGGGCGGGCGAGATGCCCGAGCTTCCGAAGCCGATGACCAACCCGGACAGGTGAGCGGCGCTCGGAGCATGATGACATCGATCTCGAGTTCGGCAAAGGCGAGTGCCGGATTGACGTCATCTTCGGCGGCTCGACGGCTTATCAGTCTAGGCGCGAGGTCAAGGCCGCAGCGCGGACTTTCTACCAGGTCACAGCTGGGAAGCCCATCGAGCAACATTGCAAATGGGCTGGGGCCACCATCACCTTCTCCCCAGTGGACGCTCTCCAAGGTATGGCTCGGGACTTGAAGACTGCCCTGGTCGTGACCCCGACCATCAGCAATACCACGGTCGAGGCGCGTCATGGTTGGCGGCGGCTCTCTCAACCTCATCAGGCGGGAGCGCTCGGCCGGATCAGATTCCCGGTCGAAGGTCAAGAGCATCACCATACCCTTCTTGGGATAGTTCAGGGAGCTCGACCACCCCTTAGGGCGGTGGTCTTACTGTTACCCGGGCGGCTCGGACAACTTCCGCACCGAGCTGGTCACCTTCGAGGTGGTCGAGGGTGACCTCCCGTACAACGCCATCCTCGGGCGGCCTACCTTGGTCAATTTCATGGCGGCCAACCATTATGGCCATCGATGCATGAATTCGCTCGCCCCAGCGGTGTCATCACCGTCGCGAGGCGACTTCTGGTGGCACATGGGCTGCAGACCAAGGCCTTAGCTCTTGTTGGTATCTTTGCCCTAAGCGGTCCGGAGGCGACGGGGAGGAACGCCCGCCAGAAGGCGGCGATCCAGCCCAGTGGGGCGATGAAGGCCGTGCCGCTCGAGGAGAGCGACCCGACCAAGTGCGTCCACGTCTCGGCTGAGCTGAGTTCCAAATAGGAACTCGAGCTTGTCACCTTCCTTCGCGCCAGCAAGGGTATTTTCGCTTGGGAGCCCGCGGACATGCCCGGTGTCCCGAGGAAGGTGATCGAGTACAAATTGCAGGTAAGATCCGACTCTCGACCTATACGCCAGAGGCTGCGCCGCTTTTCACCAGAGAAGGTCGCAGTCATCAAGGAGACCCTCGATAAGCTTTTGAAGGCCGGTTTCATCCGAGAGATCGACTACTCTGAGTGGTTGGCCAACCCGGTCATCGTTCAGAAGAAAGGCGGAAAGTGGAGAATGTGCGTCGATCATACGGGGTTGAACTTGGCCTATCCGAAGGACAACTTCCCCCTCCAGCGCATCGATCAGTTATCGACTCCGCATAAGCGCCAAAATCTTTGAGCTTTTTGGGCGCTTACTCGGGATACCACGGATCAAGGCGGTGGTTGGCGATGAGAGCAAGACGGACCTTCATCACGCCATTTGGCACCTATTACTACGACCATATCGTTTGGTCTGCATCGCGGGGCCACGTTCGGTGCTGATGACCCGGACGTTCGAGCCGCGGTCGGGCGAAACCTTGAAGTCTACGTGGGCGACATCATCGTCAAGAGCCCCTCCGAGGGCAACCACGTTCGCGACCTCGAGGAGACATTCGCCAACCTGAACAGGCACAAGATCAAGCTCAACCCCGAGAAGTACATGTTCGGCGCGGCGTCGGGAAAGGTGCTCGGCTACATGATCGGGGCTCGGGGTTGGTCGAACCGGAGAAGATCGAGGCGATCGAAGATGGCGCCCGACCTCGATCAAGCGGTCTGAGCCTCACGGCCGCATAGCCGCCTCGGCGAGTTCATCTCGAGGCTCGGAGGCGTGGACTCCCATTCTTTGAACCCTACGCAAACACGGGGGCTTTGAGTGGACTCGAGGCGCAGCGGTCCTTCGACAGTGAAGGTATACTGTTGTCCCGCCCACTTACGACTCCATAACCCGGCGAGAGGTTCTTTGCTCTACCTCATGCCACCACCCAAGCCGTCGATCGTGTCTGGTGGTGGCGGGGTCCAAGCGACACCGATCTACTCGTCGATGAGGTCTTGCATGGCAGAAGGAGAGCTACCTGGTCTGAAGCTGCTGTATGCTCTTCTCATGGCTTCACGCAAGCTCCGACACTACTTCCAAGCGCACTCTGTGGTCGTTCCGAGCAACTTCCCGCTCGGGGACATTCTGCGGAACCCAGAAGGCAGCGGGCGCATAGCCAAGTGGGCTATGGAGCTGGCGGCGTTCGACGTCCAGGTCGTGGCTCGAACGGCAATCAAGTCGCAAGTACTCGCCGACTTTGTGGTAGAACAAACGTCACAACCCGCTCCCGAACTCGGGACCGAAGAGGAGAAGCCCTGGATTATGTTTTTCGACGGCTCGCGGTCTTTCAAGCGCTCGGGGGCTGGGATTCTTATTCTTACCCCGCGCGGCGACCAGTTGAGGTACGTAGTTCGTTTTGGGTTCCCGGCGACCAACAATGTGGCGAATCTGAAGCCCTCTGGCGGGTTCTGAGCTTGTAAGGCCTTGGGCGTGCGCCGGTTGATCGTGAAGGGCGACTCCCAGCTCGTCATCAACCAGTTCAACAAGGACTACCAGTGCTCGGAAGACTTAATGGCAAGGTACCTCGCCGAGGTGCGCAAGATGGAGAAATGGTTCCAGAACTTGGAACTCAGGCACATCGGGGAGGACAACTCGGGTGACTTCCTCTCCAAGCTCGGCTCCTCGGCAGCGAGATCGCCCCGGCGTCATCACGAGAGGCTGGCGGCCCATCTATCTCCGATCAGGAGGTCATGCTCGTCGCGGCGGAAAGTATTCCCTCCTGGGCCGAGCCCATCCACAATCTGCTGGCAAGGGGCGACCTACCGCCCGACCCTGCCGAGAGGAGCAGGATCAAGCGACGAGCAAGCTTGTACACGCTCGTGGACGGAAGACTCTATAGACGGAATGTTTTTGGCATTCTGACTCGGTGCATTTCTGCGGAGGAGGTAAGTACCTATTAAGCGACATTCACTCGGGCCTTTGCGAACTACTCTTCCTCTGGGGCGATGGTCGGCAAAGCCTTCCGTATGGGGTACTACTGGCCAATGGCGCTTCAGGATGCTCGTGATATCGTCTGCGCCTGCCGAGCATGCCAGTTCCACGCCAGGAAGTCGCACCAGCCGGCGTACGCCCTTCAGACTATCCCGCTTGCTTGGCCTTTCTCAACCTGGGGGCTAGATATCCTCGGCCCTTTTCCTCAAGCGGTCGGGGGAAAAAAGTTCCTGTTCGTGGCCATCGACACCTTCACCAAGTGGATTGAAGCTGAACCAGTCTCGACCATCACTGCTCGAGCGGCTGTTCGGTTTTTCCGCTTGTTCGTGGTCACCAGGTACGGGGTTCCATGCAAAATTATCACTGACAATGGTACACAGTTTACCAGCGAACTATTCCAGGAATTTTGCGAAGACCTTGGCACCAAAGTGTGCTTTGCCTCGGTGGCTCACCCTTAGAGCAACGGAGCTGTAGAACGCGCCAACGGACAGATTGTCTAGGGCGTCAAGAAGCGAGTCGCAAATGAGCTCGAACGCTACGGCAAGACCTGGGTGGACGAACTTCCCACCGTCTTATGGTCCATTCGTACCACAGTCAGTCGAGCAACAGGGTCCACACCCTTCTAGCTCGTGTTTGGTACTGAAGCCGTACTGCCTCCTGAGGTGACGCTGGGCTCTGCCAGGGTCAACTTGGTCGACCATGTCGACTTCGAGCAAGAACGGTCTCTCGACCTTACCCTCGCGGAAGAAGTAAGATGCCGTGCCTTTATTACGATCAACGCATTACACCGCAAGCCCTCCGAGACATGCGTCTCGGTCGATGCGACACAGGAAGCTCCTTGTTGGGGATCTAGCTCTAAGAGCGAATCAGAGCTCATCAACACCAACAAGTTATCCTCATGTGGGAGGGGCCCTATAGAGTCGTTTCAGCAGATCGCGCGGGGGCTTACTGGCTAGCGATGCCCGATGGCAGAGAGCTCTCTAGCTCGTGGAACATTGACCAGCTTCGGAAATTTTATGTGTAACCTCTATACCTTTCAAATTTCAATAAAGCTGTTCTATGATTCTAGCTATTCCTGTTTTTTCTTCGCTTATGATTACAAAGTTATCATCATCCGTAACCCTTCCTCGCACTCGACCTTCATGCACGGTGCACTCGTCTTTGGTCTGAGCGTCGTGAGCTTTATGATCACCCCCAGTGGTCGAGCTAAACGTAAGCCGAAACTCTTCGCAATCCAGCTCGCTACTGCGCTTGGGCTCGATCTAAAAAGCCCTGCAACTCTGATTATTAAGCAGCACTCGTGGTTTCGGTCGGGCTCGAACGTTATGCCGGATGTGACTAACTCGCTTTAAAGTCCGCTCGACATGTTCTTTCTCCGCGGCCCCTTTTTCTCAACTACGCAGGTCATGGTCGTTTTCTCGCGTCTAAATCTTGTGCCCAAGGCCGGCGTTGCTCGCCCTTGGACCCAACGGGGGCTGGACAGTGGCATACTACCAGCAAGCGACCTACGGGGCACGAGCAAAAGCAAGAAAGGCGAATTCCAAACGAACTTCAAAGCGGGGCAGGACCGTTGGCGCCCAAAAGTAATGTAGTTCCATCATAAAATTTCATAACGTTTTTACAGGACAGTAGTAGGGTAAAAATTACAGGTCCGCCATCTCGCGGGTGAGCTTCTCTTGCTCGAGCTCGGCGACCTTAGCCCGCAAGGTTGAGAGCTCATTGGCGGTGCCCACGGCTCGGCGGCGCTCATCTTGGAGTTGGGCCAGGGCGCTTTTCGCCGCCTTGCTGGCGCGCCCTAGCTTCTCCTCCAACTCCACGATCTTGGCTTCCAGCTCGGGGGACGCTCTGGCTGAGGATGACGTTTGCTCGGTGGACGCCTTCTCCAATGCCTCGACCTTGGCGCGTTCATCGGTGAGCGCTTGGGTCGAGGTGGTGGCTCGCTCTGCGGCGGCCTTCTCCAGTGACTCTACCTTGGCGCGCTCGATCTCAAGCGCCTCGAGCGCCTTGGTCGTTCGAGCCCGTTCTTGCTCTACTGCTTTGAAGCCGTGATCGCGCTCGGAAGACCTGCTTTGCTCAAGCTCGGCCGCGTGGGCCACCTCCTGCGCTTCCATCGTCTGACGAAGGTCGTTGAGCTCCTTGTTCACCCGTTCGAGCTCTGCCTGGTCAACCTCGATGGTCGTACAGAGCTTGGCGCGCTCGGCCTCCCGCATCTCCACTGCGTCCAAGAGTCCCCTGAGCACGTCGACATGCTTGTGGAGACCTTGCAGCCCTCGAGTGATGCTGTCGATCACCTTAGAAGACAGGAAAAGTGGCCCATGTGAGAAGTTTGCGAGAAAACTCGATTTGGCATGTTGCAGGGCATGTGAGGGGGTCCCTTACCTCGCGGAGACGGTTCTCGACGCGTGCACGGGTAAACTCTTCGTTCACCTCGTCGATTCGGGCGCGGTCGATCTCGGCCTCTTCACCCAGTGCTCCAGGGCTGGGGACGACCTCGGCCTCCGCCGGCGCGACATGGCTTGGGCTTTCAATCCCTGTACCGGCCGCAGCTTGTAGTCCTGCTTCCTCGGTCGGTGGGTCCGACTCTCTGGTTGGAAGGGGCGCAGCAGCATCCTCAGGCCCGACCTCCGTGGTCGGGGCCCCATCCGGCTCCCCGGCAGGGGTTGTTGCGTCAGCAATATCGAGCCCGACCTTCATGGCCGGGCTTCCGCTCACCTCCGGCGCCGGGGGAGTGCCGGCCGGATCCGCCGTGCTATCTTCTGCGGCGTTGCCCATTCCCGCGGCCTGGAGCACCACGACCTCAGGTTGGCCGGTTTGGAGTGCTCCCACGGCGCGGCCATCTTCGGTGGCCGGCGCCGCCGCGGTCATGACGTCCAGCACGGTCGAGGTCGGGGGAGTCGGGAGCGGATCCACTGACGCGACCAAGGCACCCTGGATGCCTTCCTCCGCGCCACCCCCGGGGGGATCGACAGCAGCGATGGTGTCAACCTCGCCGATGCCATATTCCTCGCTGGACGCGGGCTGGAGATCTTCATCGACCGGGTCGTCGAGCCCCTGGTCGTACGAGCTGACAGGGGCCCAGCTCGCGGCTCCAGTAGGCATGCTCCTTTGACTTGAGGGTCGGCGCGGGGCCAGCACGTAGGCATCCTCCTCCTCCTCAGACTCGGACTCGTCCTGGACATCATCCATTGTCAAATTGGGCAAGTTTGAGCTCGGCGCTCGAGGCTGCGGAGCAGGACAAGCTAAGTTGGAAAAGCGAGGATGGGCGGAGCGAGTCCGGAAAACCAAAGGCTTACAGGTCGTCGGCCTCACTTGCGCGGAAAACGTCGTGGATCTTCTTGCCCGAGCTTGAAGGCGCCCGCTTCGCGCTCCCGACACAGGGCCTTGGAACCCGCGTTGGGTCCACGCCTTCTACATGCGTGCTCTGGGGTCGAGTTTGGCGCCTTGAGCCTTGAGAGCTAAAAACTTTGGCGGCGGTGGCCTTCATTCTTTGCAAAAGGGGAAGACATGTTAAGCAATGAGGAAAGCACGAGCACGAGCTCGGGGGCTCGAATGTCAATCCTTACCATGGCACGGTCGCCCCACTCGATGTGAGGCTTCTTTACCTCCTGGCGACTTGCCATGGCTAGGGGAGGTCTCTTCTTCCCCTTCTTGCTATTGCCCCGGTGGCGTGGAGCGACTTCTGGGTGTATCAAGCAGACTCTGGTGGTCTGAGAACTTGCGTGGGTCGGAGGGCCTCGCGAAAGTCGAGAATCAAAGGCGAGGTCGGGCGACTTACCTCGGCCTTCCGCGAAATCGTTCTTGGGACCGGATCATCGAGGTGTATCCATCGCCCGACTTCTGAACATTTCAAACATCTGCCGAAACCAGGACTCCTTTGGTGCTGCAAGAACATGGGCCATCAGGAGAGACTGTAGGACGGGTTTCAAGCAGAAGTTTTAAGGTCGAAGGTCTTGCCTGTCGGGCCCTCACGTGTGGAGTCGTCACGCCCCGTGATCTCGAAGAACGGGTGTTCCCTCCTCCGCAGAGGGGACACCCGGTTCCGTAGGAAGTTGACGGCGATCGCTTGCCCGGTGAGGCCGCGCGTGGCGCATATATGTATGGCAGCGATGGCCTCCTCATCGACCTCAAGATCTTCGGCTCGGGGGTCTCCTTCTTCTCGGTGACGGGGGTCCCCTCGTACGTCAGAGCCCCGTGCTCCCCTTTCTTCAGGTAGAACCACCGCTCGGACCAGGTACCAAGAGAATCCCGAGCAGCGCACTTGGGGAAGAACCACTTGAGCCCGGTCCGAAGTCGGAAGTAAAGGCACCCGACCACGGGGTCCTTCCCGGAGCGGAAGAGGGAGTAGTAGCGAAAGAACAGCGAGGGGGTGGGGAGGATTCCCAGGAATCCCTCGCACAGATGGGAAAAGATGGCGAGCGTGAGGATGGAATTCGGTACCAGGTTGATGAGCTCTATTTCACAACTGGAGAGGACGTCCGCCACGAATTCGCTCTCCGGGGTCCGCAAGCCAAGGAGCGCATAGTGCTCGGTGCAGATGATCTCATCGTCCCTAGGGCGTGGTTCGGTCTCGCCGCCTGGCAAACGCCATGTCACCGGGTCCACTATCCCGTGGTCTCGAGCTCTTTCATCCTCATGACGACAAGGTGCTCCTTCAAGCTTGGTCATGGCGGGCGGTGTGCTTGGTGAAGAAGGAGGAGAAGGTGTTGCTTGGCGCAAGCTTTGGAGCGAAGAAGCGCGAGATCGGGGTTCCTTTTTCAGCGATTCTTTGTGGGCTCGGCAATTTCTGCACACTGCGACTACGTTAAAACCGCCTGCGGCGCCTCAAAAGCGTGCTGCCGTGATTAAGCGCGATTAAGGTTTGGGTTGCGGACTCGAGGCGCCACAGGTGTCCGCCGCCCGTTCGCATCCGTACCCCCAGCGAAGAATTCAAAGGTCGCCAGGTGTCGGGACTGAGGATCTACTTTGCGGTCTCCGCCCGACCTTGACCAGGATTTCAAGACCTACGAAGATTTGTCCCTGACGACTTCAGGGTGAGGCTCGAGGTCGTCCCAGGCGCACCTCCACGACCTTGAGCCTCGGGGGCTAGCTGTCGGGGGCTGGACAACCCTTTGGCCAGTCAACACACAGTCAACGCGCCCCTAGCTCGGGGGCCCCCCGGTCACGCCCTTGCTCGGCTGGGAGTCCTGTGCCTTCGAGTATGCACGACCTCGAGTTCGAGCCCCACTCGACCTCGGGTGCGGGCCAGCCTTTGTTCGGGTCGCTGCCTCCTTAGATCCCGGCATGTGCATTTACTGGGCTGTTACTAAGACGTGGTGTCGTGGAGTGATGCAGGAGTGCACGGCAAGCCCGGAACGGTTGCAAACGGCCCTCAATGCGCATTTAGGGCCACGATCCGAAGATTTCTCCCGACGGTTACGCAGAGGGGGAGGTATAAAAGCTGGAGATGCACGACGCAAGCGACAACAATAGTACACACCACAGCTCGAGCTAGAAATCCCCATTGCTGACTTGAGCTGTAAACACATCCCTGTACACTGATATAACAAGAATCACCGCCAGAGGCATCGAGTAGGGCTATTACCTTCACAGGGGCTCGAACCAGTATAAACCTTTGTCTCCCGCTCGTTGACGTCTTGCTCCGACCATCAACATATCGATTTCATTCCTTCGTCTGAGCGAAGCGCTGCACGGGTCCCATATCACACGAGACCCCTACCACATTTCTTGCGGTTGGCGATCCCGATCGTCGACAACTTGCAAGAAGTTAGGTAAGTCCGATGAGGATCTTATTAAAACTAATATGGTTTTAAATGATTTCACAAGCGATCCTACTAAAGCAAGAGGGGTTATGGTGACCGAGTTGACAATTGACAATAAAACAGTGCCAACTGATTTTTTCGTGGTTGACGCTAAGGGTAATTACAGTGTTCTACTTGGGCGAGATTGGATTGACACCAATTACTGTGTGCCATCGACCATCCATCAAATGCTCGTCCAAAAGAATGGGGATGAGGTTGAAGTAATTCAAGTTGATACATCGGCTCATATCGCCATGGTGAGTTCAGAAGAAAATTGGCAATATGAAGAAGCCGAGTACATATCAAGTAAAGCTCTAGATGATTGCGATTTTATCTGCATCAATAAAACAGGGTTTATTTTGATCAACATAAAGCCAAACACACTTGATCGGATGGACGAGATTTTGCATCAATGGATTCCAAATCGGTAGTAAAGGCTTTAAAAGAAAAAATATGAAGCTATCAGTAAATAACAGATAGCTATGAGGCCATTGAAGATTTTCAAGAAATCGAAAAGTTAGGCCAAGGTTTCATATCAACTGATTTGTTAGAGGAAGTCGGCATAGGTGATGTGATAGCCAAAGACCAACTTTTCTTAGTTCAAAGTAAGCTACAGATTGTAAAACAAAGTTTGTCAAGATTTTAATAAATTAAAAAGATTGTTTTGCTTGGGAATATCATGAGATACCTAGTTTAAGTTCACAACTTGTTAAACATCGGCTACCTATAAAGCTAGGTTATCGGCCATTTAAACAGCCTCCTAGATGATTTAATCCAGCTTCGTACACAATTATAAAGAAAAAATCTAGTGATTGTTGGAGGCTAAGTTTATCAGGCCTTGCCGATATGCTGAATGGATTTCTAATATCATTCCTATCATGAAGAAAAATGGCAAACTCAGTATGTGTGTTAATTTTTGAAAGACCATGTGGAGGTCTAACTTTGGTGGTGATGATTTAACTGTGTTTAAAGTATAAAGTACTTGATTTTGATTTGAATTGGTTTCGGAATTTGAATCAATTTAGGCTAAATTTGCCTGGAGCGGCAGTATCGACCATGGGGGCGGTAGTGTCGGCAAAAGTGACAGTACTGGCCTATTGGGGCGGTACTTATTTTTCAAAGAGGAGTTTCCCGTGGTTTTCATCGGAGCGGCATTACCAGGCTCAGGAAGCGGTAGTGCCGACCCTTTAGCAAAATCAAAATTTTGAATTTTGAATTTGAGTAATATTTGCTTGGACATTGCTATGTGATGGGTTTTCCTTGTTTTTTATGGTTGTAGGGCAACGGTGCTAGGTCATGGTGAGGCAGAGGATTACCGGGACTATGCGAGGTGTGCCAGAGGTCCAGACGGTCGAGGATCACCGGAAGATGATTGGAGACGGAGTTGCTGCGAACCTAGAAGATAAGGAATGGATGAGATGTTAACTAGGAGCTGCTCGGATCAAGGAGCGCCATTGGATCGCAGTCTAGGTGATAGAGTAGTGGGTCTAGTTAGTATACTTTGAAAAGCGTGCAAAACCCGTTATGTTGTTGGGTTTCGGGTTAGCCCATATATGAGTGAGTGAATCAATCCTAGCTCTTGATAGTGATCCTTAGGGAAGAAGGAACTCATCCAAGGGTGGAGGATGATTCAAGATTAGTATAAATAGGGGGTAGGGGTAGCCTTCCTCTCTTGAAGGTTTGACGTTTTTGTGCTCCTTTGAGCTTTGCCCATTTGTTTGTGAGGCTTTGTAAACCTCCCTTCTAGAAATGGAAATCTAATTTCCTCTCAATTCTTGCAATTTACTTTCCGCATTTACATTCCAAAATTTACTTTCTTGCAATTTAATTTCTGCACATTTGGATTTGCCTCCCCTCCTTCTAAATGCTTATGGATCTTTTGCCAAGAATGAATGATTGATGGATGAGTCTTTTTCAGACCATAACCCAATCATCTAGGCAACTCTTATGTTCTTCCTTGCAAGAAATCGATTTTTGCGCTAGAGAGGATCAATCTTGGAAGATTAGGTTTTTGGGTGTTCTTGTCTTGTGTTCTAGCTTGCTATGACATGTGGGTAGCCATCTAGGATCATCTTGATGATCAAGAACCCACAAGCTAGCTGAGAGCCAAGTTTTTCATTCTTGAACTCATACTTATGCGCCTTTCCGTAAATTCAAAAAAGGTTAGAATTTTGACGTCGATTCTTGGAATCAAAGGTTGGAATAGGTTTCTGACATCCATAGGAAGGTCTCCACAAAATTTTGTTAAGTTTGGATCAACCGATCACAAGATTTCTCTATTTTCCTTTTGGACTCGTCTTTGGAATCCTTTGTTCATTTGCATGTTTCTCTTGTAGCTCTGATGAATCCAGTATCCGCCCTACATGATGGTAGTGCTGGCCTCAGACTGAAATTTGTGAAAACCAATTCTTTTGCTTCGAATTGATATCAAAGAGTCTTTGGTTTGGTTTCTTTAGGAGATAAATTTATTTTGGGATCATTCACCCCCTCTGATCACCATCTCAGTCCTTCAATTGGTATCAAGCCGGTTTTGCTCTTTCATAGATATTGACCGGTCTCGTGAGTCATGGCGATGGAGAAATATTCCACCAAGCATCTCATCTTTTTTTGTAGTCGATTTTTCATTTTGAAAGTCTCGAATGGAGTCGTGCATCACTAATATGGGCTTTCTGATTTGGCAGAAGGTGAAGCTCCCGTATGAGATTCCTGCCGATGAGCACGTCACGGCCGGCAATATAGCCAATGTTGAGGCAAATACTAATGCAAGGAATATCCTCATAGAGGGCCTTAGCCGCAGTGAGTACTATAGTATTTCTCACCTGCGGTCCACTTACGAGATTTGGGTGACCCTTGATGCTTACTATGAGGGCACTACTCAAATTAAGACCGTGAGGCAGGATTAGTACAAGCATGAATACAACAAATTTAAACAACATGCTGGTGAGAGTCTTGACAAGTGCTTTGGTCATTTTACGAAGATTGTGAGTGACCTCCGAGCAGTTGGTCGCACATACCCTGACTCGGACAATACTCGACATTTCTTGACCGCACTTGATTTTCGAGTTTGGGAGATGAAAGTGACCACCATCAAGGACACTACCGACTTATCAACTCTGAGTCTTGACGTGCTCTATTCCTGACTCAAGACTCATGAGATCGATGTCGCCTCTCACAAGATGAAATCTTAGTCGATAGCCTTGGTCACTGATCCCACTGAATATTCTTTTGATCTCTCTACTGGATTGTCCCCTCTGCCCATTGTGACCTAAGCGATGACTAACTAAAAAATTACTAGAAAATGAGCTTGCACTTTTAGCTCGTAAATTCTCTCATGCATACAAGAGGGTGAGAGAGAGGAAGAGAGGTGGCGTGATCACCTGCTTCGAGTATGGTGGCCCCAACCACATTTGAGCGAACTGTCCCAAACTGGAGAAGGGAAAGAACGACTCCGGTGGTTTGGTAAAGATTGACTACACTGACAAGAACCGCAACAAGAAGCCTTCAGCCTGTGAGCCAGCGTGAGAGAAGAAGTACCGCAACTTCTCAAAGAACAAGAAGCTCTTCTACCGTCTCCTCGTCGCCCTCGACGACATCAGCCTCTCCAATACAGAGACGTGAAGCAACGAAGGCGAGAACAATCCACAAGAGAAAAAGGGTGGCGATGAGTTCTTCGGCATGTGCTTCATAGCGGACACCAACGGCATCATTAACTCCGAGCTCTACAGCGATTCGGATGAGGTATCCTTCTATGACCAGCTCAATGAAGCTTTTTGTAAACTAGAAAAATTTCATGCTAGAGCTAGAGTTAGGTGTACGGAGCTTGAGAAGGAAGTAGGTATCTTGACTCGGGAGTTAGCTTCTCTTAGATCTTCTCCCTCCTGAGTCAATAATGACTGTTCTTTGTGTGATGCCCTGCTTATAGAGTTAGAGAACCTAAGGACTATACATGATAGTGTGCTTACTGAGTTTGAGAGTAGTAGATCAAAGAAAGCTAGCACTTGTTTTATTGATGTTATGTCTTTAGATGCTAGTTTTTTTCATGCACACTCTACTCCATCTTGTGATAGCTGCCCTAAATTATTTGTTGAAATTGATGTTATGAGCACTCACCTTAAGAAGCTTTTTGCTAGAAATGATGAACTTAAAATGCATACTTCTAAGGATCTTGTCAGCTCATATGAGGGTTGTAAGTAACTAAAACTTAACAATGAACTTTTAAATGTCAAGTGTGCTAAACTTGTTAAGGACTTACTAGATAAGTCACAAGAAAGTTGCTTGCGATGTTCTAGGATTGAGGGGGATTTGGATAAAATCCAAGTCGAACTTAGGAAGAAGCTAGAAGACCAAGCTCTTAGGATTAGAAATACTCCTTGCGTTTCTTGTGAGGCCCTCAAGATTGAGGCAGCCGTGCTGAGGGAAAAAATGCACGTGCTGGTAGTTCTTCTCCTTTTGGTTCTTCCTCCTCCTCTCATCCCTGTTCTTCCTGTCACACTTTTTTCCAGGAGTGTGAGTATCTCATCAGCACTCTCGATAAGTTTGTAGGATGCAAGAAGAAGCTCAATCTCATTCTAGACAAATCTAAGATTAGCAAATTTAATCAGGGTCTAAGATTTAATTCCTTAGAATGCGTTAGGACTCATCCTCCTACCATTGTGCATGGCTACAAGAGTGGTGAGATCGTGGTAGCTCCAAGGGTGAGTACCACTATGTTTAGATCTACTAGGGTTTGTCCATGGGACTTCTGATCATAACGTTGCTTCTCCTGCTACTTTTGCCCCAAGCAAGGCGAATTACTCATGCACCTTCTGTCAGAAGAATGGTCACCTAGTAGATTTCTACTTCAGGCGTGCCAAGATCACAAGGCACGAGCGTGTTGCTACTCTTAGGGGTATTCAGGGTCATTCCCAGACTCTGGGTGCTCCTAAGGTACACACTGCTTTTAGACAGATTAGAGAGTCGCTTGTTTTTGGGTAGTGTCCAGGACTTGGTTTCCATGCGGTTCATTCGAGTTTTAGTTCTGGAGCTTCTCGTGGTTAGTCATTCTGTTGTCCTTATGATATTCCTTATTTTTCCACTGTCTTTGTGCTAGAATCACTGTTCATTCGCATGTTTTTACTGTAGTTACAGTAATCCGGTAGTACCGCCCCTACATGGCGGTAGTGTCAGCCTCAGGCTGAAATTTGTGAAAACTGATTTTTCTACTTCGAATTGGTATCAAAGGATCTTTGGCTTGGTTGCTTTAGGAGATAAATTTATTTTGGGGTCATTCACCCCCTCTAATCGCCATCTCGATCCTTCAATTTTAGAGATTTAAATAAAGCTACGCTAAAAGATGAGTAATCAATGCCAATAGCCGATATGCTTATCGACGCTGTATTGGAGATCAGTAGTTTCCTCAATGATAATGCTGGATATAATCAGATATTCATAGCAAAAGCCAATACACCTAAAATAGTCTTTAGGTGCCCTAGTGCCTTAGGTTTGTTTGAGTGGACAGTAATGACGTTCGGCTTGAAGAATGCTGGTGCAACATATCAACATGCCATGAATTTAATTTTTCACAACTTAATCACCATATTGTGGTAATTTATATTGATGATGTTGTTGTCAAATTCAAAGAGGATTTGCATCATCTGGCCGATTTGGAAACAATATTCGAACATGCAAGAGCACACAACGTAAAGATGAATTCATACATTTGTGCTTTTGATGTGTTAGGTGGACAATGTTTGGGCTTCATGGTCACGAAATAGGGATTGAAGTTAATTAAGAAAGAGTCAAAGTCATAGCCAAAACTAAGCCGCTAGCCTACAAGAAGGATTTGCAGAAGTTGATCAGCAAGATTAGCTATTTATGGTGATTTATTTTAAATTTATCTGAGTGTATTAGTTCATTTACCTCACTGTTAAAGTTAAAAAATAATCAAGAATTCTTTTAGGGAGCTGATCAGCAGAAAGCCTTTGAGAGCATAAAGGATTATTTGACCAATCCTCTAGTTTTATCTACACCTCAAAAAGGTATACCATTCAAGTTATATATATCGGCTAAAGAGGTGACTATGGAGCTATTTTTGGCACAAGAGATTGATGGGAAAGAGTGAGTCATTTTCTACTTAAGCCGATGGTTAATTGATGGGGAGACCAAGTACCTTTCGTAGGAAAACTTTGCTTATCATTATATTTTGCTTGCACAAAGTTAAGGCATTATCTTTTAGCATCATCTTGTAAAGTTATTTGTAAAACCAATGTTACAAAATATATGTTGTCAGCTCCAATTTTGCGAGGTTGACTTTGTAAATGGGCCTATACGCTGATCGAGTTCAACTTAACATATGAATCGGCTAAAATAGTTAAGAGTTAAGTAATTGCCGATTTTATAACAGGACAAGAAACTAATTTCTATTGCCCCTTGGCAATTGTTTTTTGATGGATTGGTGTGTCGGTATGGCGATGGTAATGGAATAATATTGGTTTCGCCAAAATGATATAGTTTTGAGTTCGCATTCAGGCTGAGTTGCAAATGTTCTAATAATCAAGCAGGGTATGAAGTATTGCTTAAAGGCCTATAGCTACTTGATAATATCGGAGTTAATTCTGTTGAGGCGACTCCTTGTTGATGGTCCAACAGATTAAAGAAAATTATAACTGCTACGATGAAATTTTGATCAAATATTTGGAGCAGTGTCTCGCTGTGATCGACTTATTCACCTCTTTTTCCATTAGTCACATTCCTCGGGAGTTGAATGACAAGGCTAACTTACTAGCCCAACAAGTATCGGGCTATAAAGTTTTTGGCTGATTAGAGGAATATGAGCTGATTGAAAAGATGATCATGTGTATTACAACTAATGACTGGAGGACAAAGATAGTGGAATATCTAATCGATCCCTCAAAACCTACTGATAAGAGAATTAAACGACAAGCTTTGAAGTTTGTTGTGCTCGATAATGTGCTATATTATTAGACTTTAGAGGACTTACTGCTAACTTGTCTTCAAGCTAAGGAAGCTAAAGTGGCTATGGGATAAGTGCACGAAGATATTTTTGGATCCCATCAATCGACTCATAAGACAAAATGACTGTTAAGGCATATTGGGTATATTTGGCTAACAATGCTGGAACATTGTTTCAAATATTACAAACGGTGCTAGATTTATTAGAAATTTGGCAACGTACAATTGGCTCTAGCATCGGCTTTGCATCTAATTATCAAGTCTTGGCCATTTAGAAGATGGGGAATAGATGTAATGGGACAAATATTTTCTACATCAAGCAAATGCCATAAATTCATATTGGCCGTGTGGAGTATATGGATCACGGGTATCTGCAAGGCAGGCCTGCGAGGCCCAACTGGATCAGGTCGGGCCAAGCCGATTGCATGGAAACAGAAGCTACTAGGGTTGCTTCAGACGTGCGAAACAAGGAAGTTCTGAAGATAGCAACCGATCTTGATTAGGTAGGATACAATCGTAATCTAGGCTGTTATCAAACGGATATGTACAAAAGATATAATCCCTACCTTGTATCCGACCAAGACTCTCTTATGTAACCCGCGCCTCTCTGCTATATAAAGGGGGGGCGGGGGATCATCAGATCAGATTATCAGCAATAAGCTAGACACATATAATTCAAGAGCACATGACTAGGGTATTATCTCCTCTGTGAGAGCCCAAACTTGTATAATTCTTGTGTCTTGTGCTATCATCGAGTTTGGATCCGACTTCTAGCCCCGTTTTCATTATTGCCAACAACAACGTCGATAGTTGGCGCTCTAGGTAGGGGTTGCGTTAATATCAATCTCATCAAGCTCGATGGCAATTCCCAGCAAAGTCATTGCCACCTTCACTCCCGCCCAGGCGTTCCATTTCGGAAGCCTAGATTTCATCACCGACAATCTTGGCAAGCTTATCCTTTCGGATTCGGATTAGATCCAATCTGGAAGTGATTCCGTTGTTCTCCGGCGGCGATCCTTTCGGATCGAGGAAAGGTTGGCCATCTGTCCCCGAGACGATAAGCGAGTTGCTCCTCGATCTAGATGAGGTCTGGTCAAGGACGAGCCCCGAGTGGTGAAGCGTCGAGAAATCACTCGAATCAAAGGTCATTAATCATCTTATTGTTCTTCCGACTCAGAGGCGAGGCGGAGGCTTTCAAAGCTTTCACGGTGTCTTCGTGATCGAAGATCCACGGACTGGGTCCCAGCAATTGAAAGATGCCGCGGATGTCACAGAAGCAGAGCGCCTACGTCGTGAAGTGCAGGAGGAATGTGCGAAGTCCCTCCAAACCAGAGGGCGCAATGTTAATGAGGACATCTTGCAAACAAGGATGGGTAATCAATCAGTTTTTCATACCCCTCAACAAAATATCGTTGCCTCAAAGACACTGCTCGATACCCTAGGACCAATGCTCGGTCCTGATAGTCCTGCCACCTCGATCGTGGCCCAAGTCAAGGCCATGGTGATGGCGGCGGTGATCCAACAACATCAGGAAGAACTAGGGGAGAAAGGATACTCTCATGCCCGCACAATCACTCAGACTGCAAGCAGCAATACTACCGGCAGTCGGTCTATGTGCGGCCGACTTGAACTTCGACGGGGCAAGGACGCCCGCTGGAGCATCAGCTGTGACCTTCGCTTGGATCTGGACGCCAGGCGACGAGAGCGTGAAGATGAAGAGCGCCGCCGACACAAAGACAACTACGAGCGTTTCGGCATCAATCATGATGGCAGGGACGACCGCAGAAATCCACACCGGCGCAATAGGGGTGAGGACGAGGATTGTCGAGTCAGATCTTCACCTCGGCACTCCCCACGTTGGCGCGGTGACGGGCCTATTGATGGCATCCGTGCCTTCACTCCCCTGCTTCGCCGAGTGGTTTGGCCTAAAGGTTCAACCCCAAAGGCATCACCAAGTTTGATGGAGAAAGAGATCCAGAAGCGTGGTTGCAAGTTTATTCCCTTGCAATCAAGGTGGCCGGGGGCGACCACAACGTAGTGGTAAATTATCTGCCAGTCACGCTTACCCCTTCGGCTCAGGCTTGGCTCACAGGACTTCCAGCGAACTCTATAGATTCCTGAGGAGATCTTTGCGAGCAGTTTATTACCAACTTCCAGGGCACTTATGAAAGACCTGGAACTCAATGGGACTTATATCAACTTCACCAAAGGAAGGAAGAAACCCTTCGAGGATTTATTCGGCGCTTCATGTAGAAGAAGAACATGATACGAGACATCTTCGAAACTACAGTCATTACAGCGTTCCAGAAAGGCATCAACGACCCTGATTTGATTAAGAAGATGTCCCGAAAGCCGCCGACCACGGTAAGAGAAATGTTTGAATTGGTAGATCGTTACGCAATGGCCTCGGATACCTTAGCCGAGCGTCAAGATGATCGCCCACGGCAAAAGGACAAGAAGGATCAAGCCGAGTCTTTCAGGCAGTGGGATAGGAAGTGAAAGCCTGAAGAACTGGTTGTGGTGGCCGAACGTGGCCGAACTCGTGCCACGGATGGATGATTATGACATGGTAATGGACGCAACTTGCCCTTTCCATCCTAAGGGAAAACATACTGTGAAGGATTGCTTCACTCTTAGAAGGTTCGCAAAGGAGAGCAATAAGCGGCCAGGCTCGGACAAGGGTGAAGCAAAGAAAAAGCAAGATCCCCCTGAAGATGACGAGGGCGACTACCAGAAGATGGAGCGTGAGCTCAACTACATATTCGGGGGCTCGGCTGCTTACGAGTTCAAGCGAAAGCAAAAGCTTACCGCTCGGGACATCAATGCGGTTATGCCGGCAACTCCCCAATACCTCAGATGGTCCAAAGTCCCGATTGCCTTTGATCACTCGGATCATCCAGATCACATTCCATATCCAGGTAGATATCCTCTTGTTTTGGATCCTGTGATTCGCAGCGTTAAACTCAAGAGGGTGCTGGTCGATGGAGGGAGCGGACTAAACGTCCTTTTCTCCAAAACTTTCGACGACATGAAGATTCCCCGCTCAGAGCTAAAGTAGGGCTCATCGCTGTTTCATGGGGTAATCCCCGAGACCTCTTGGGTTTCACTCGGGCAGATCATCTTGCCGGTCACGTTCGGGACTAGAGAAAATTACCGGACGGAATATCTTAACTTTGAGATGGCTAATTTTGAGACGGCATACCATGCCATCTTGGGAAGGTTAGGCCTAGCCAGGTTCATGGCTGTGCCCCATTATACTTACCTCGTATTGAAGATGCCAGGGCCGAGGGGAATTATCTCGGTCCGCGGCGACGTCAGGCAATCTTTCACGTGTGATAGGGAGAGCTGCAAGATGGCTTAAATGCAAGAAGTGGCAGCTGACAGAGAGAAGATCCGACAGGCGGCTGCACATCAACAAGATGAGGGAGAAGTCCCAACCAAGAAGCAAGTCAAGACAAGCATGAAAACCGACGAAGGGACTAAGAAGGTAATCCTTGACCCGTCCAACTCTGCTCAGACGGCTTTGATCGGGATAGGCCTCGATCGCAAATAGGAAAATGCGCTCGTCACCTTTCTTTGGGAAAATTAGGACATTTTTGCATGGAAACCTTCCGACATGCCCAGTGTTCCTAGGGAGGTGATCGAGCACTCTCTCAATGTTGACAAAAAAGCGAAGCCTATCAAGCAGCGGCTCTGACGATTCGCTCAAGATCACCGAGAGGCCATCAGGGAAGAAATCACTAAGCTTTTAGCCGCAGGCTTTATAAAAGAAGTGTATCATTCCGACTGGTTAGCGAACCCAGTTCTTGTTCGCAAAAAGAATAAAAGCTGGCGCATGTGTGTTGATTATATCGATCTTAACAAAGCATGCCCAAAAGATCCGTTTGGGTTGCCTCGCATCGACCAGGTGGTGGATTCAACTGCAAGTTGTGAGCTCTTAAGTTTTTTGGATGCCTACTCGGGGTATCACCAGATCAGGCTGAAAGAAGAAGACTGTATCAAGACTTCGTTCATCACTCTGTTTGGAGCATTTTGCTACGTCACAATGCCGTTCGGTTTGAAAAACGCTGGCGCAACTTATCATCGCACAATACAGCGGTATTTTCACACTCAAATCGGACGCAACGTGGAGGCATATGTAGATGATGTCGTTGAAAAATCTTGCGCAAAGGAGGACCTCATATCCGATTTGGCCGAGACATTTGAAAACCTAAGGGCCTACAAAATGAAGCTCAACCCCGAGAAGTGTGTCTTTGGAGTCCCTTTAGGAAAACTACTCAGATTCATAATGTCACAGCAGGGCATCGAAGCAAACCCGGAGAAAATCAATGCCATCCTGAAGATGAAGCCACCAACTTACCAGAAAGACGTCCAGAAGCTCACATGATGCATTGTGGCACTCGGTAGGTTCATTTCCCGCCTGGGATCAAGGGTGATGCCTTTTTTTAAACTTCTGAAGAAGCAAGGCAATTTTCAACGGACTTCCGAGGTTCAGCAAGCTTTCGAGGACCTCAAGACATTCTTGTCCTCGCCGCCGGTATTGGTCTCACCGATGGCCGAAGAACCTCTTCTGCTTTACATTGCTGCAACGACCCATGTAGTCAGCGTCGCAATTGTTGTAGAGCGGGAGGAAGCAGGGCACCTCCAGAAGGTTCAACGCCCAGTTTACTTCATCAGCGAGGTATTAGGCAAATCCAAAGCACGGTATCCTCGGTGCAGAATCATGTATATCAGTATTACTTACCTCTCGCAAACTCAAACATTACTTTCAAGTGCATTCAATTTCGGTGGTCACCTCTTTTCCGATTGGGGATATACTCCACAGCCGGGAGGCCACCGGGAGAATTGCAAAGTGGGCGGTCGAGCTCAGAGCTTTTGAAATCTCCTTCAAACCGCGAACAGCCGTAAAGTCCTAAGTACTCACCGACTTCACCGCCGAGTGGGTGGGACAGCAGACTCCCACAACTTCTGAAGAACTCGAGTATTGGACAATATATTTTGATGGATCCCTCATGCTCAGCAGCGCGGGGGCTGGCGTGGTGCTCATCTCTCCGACGGGGGACCACCTGAAGTACGTCCTTCAGCTCCATTTCTCGGCATCAAACAACACCGCCGAGTACGAGGCACTCATCCACGGACTCTGTATCGCCATATCCCTCGGCGTTCGACGACTGACAATCCGCGGAGACTCCATGTTAGTAATCAACCAAGTGTAGAAAGACTGGTCGTGCATCGGCGACAGCATGGCTGCATACTGCCAGGAAGTGCAGAAGCTCGAAGACAAGTCCGACGGACTGGACCTCATCCACGTACTTCGCCGTGACAATGAAGCAACAGAACGAACTTCATAACGCTAGGCTCGGTCGAACAGCGATGACAGTGGAGTATTCGTCGAAGAGCTCCACAAACTTCAATAAGTCGACAGCAAGAGTCAGGCAATTCAGAGGAAAGACCAGCCGAAGAGGAAGGTTTGGTCATCAACCCTGACTGGACAACTCCATTCTTAAACTACCTGTTAAAGGATGAGCTTCCTGAAGACCACGTGCAGGCAGAATGCGTCACACGTTGATGCAAAAGCTACGTGGTAGTCGGGGAAGAACTCTTCCGAAAGAGTGCCTCCGAAGTCCTGAGACGCTGCATATTGGAGCAAGAAGGGAAGAACCTTCTCAGAGAAATCCACTCAGGAATTTGCGAGCATCATGCAGCATCAAGTACCCTTGTGGGCAAAGCTTATCGTCAAGGCTTCTTCTGGCCAACTGCTGTATCAGACGTGGAGGATATTATTTGCACCTGCGAAGGTTGTCAGTTCTTTGCTCGTCAAATACATGTGCCGGCGCAGGAGTTGCAAACTATTCCGATCATCTAGCCATTTGCAATCTAGGGGCTCGACATGGTCGGACCCTTGAAGAAGGCTCAAGGTGGTTTCACTCATCTCTTCGTCGCCATTGATAAATTTATGAAGTGGATTGAGGCTAAGCCCATCGCCACAATCACGGCGGCCAAGGCCAAGGAATTTTTCCATGAGATTGTGGTAAGGTTTGGCGTACCGAACAAGATCATTACAGATAATGGTACTCAATTCCGCAGTGAAGAATTTCAAGACTGGTGCGAGGAGCTTGGTATCAAGATTTGCTTCGCTTCCTGTAACATCCCGAATTTTGGCCAGATTTTAAATTTTAGAGTTATTTGAATTTTTGTGAATTAATCAACCCTTATTTGCATTTAATTGCATTTAATGGAATTTATCTAATTTTTCGGGATTTATTGGATTTAATTGGAATTTATTTATATCATTTTTTCTTTGAGTAATTAAATATCAGAAAATATAATTATCAAAAATTAAAACTAATATTTTATTTAGGCTCAAAATGCTCTGAAATATTTTCTAGAATTTTTCTAGAATTTTTGAGTATTTTTAGTGCCCCAAATAATTACTTTGAATTTCGGTATTTATTTTTATTAAGTAAAACCGGAAAATCCTTGCTACATGTTGGGCGGCCCAACAACGTGCTCATGATGAAAAACCTAAATCGCCGCCGATCACGGACCGTTGGATCTTGATCGAGCAGTCGGCGTATTACTTCGGCCTCGGAGAGCCTGCTGAAGATCGCTTCGCCGTTGGCCTCGGTGGATTTTGTCAGAGATATTGCGCGCGCATCGAGGCGTGTCCGGCCAGGTGAAGTACATCCCCGTGCTCAGCACTTCACCCTGCTCATTTCGCCTCAACTCCCGTTCACTCTCGCCCTCCGTAGCTCGCCGTAGTAGCCGCTCTCTTCCGCCTCGGTTCTTCGCCATTTGCGCCGCCGTTCGCCGTTCCCCGCCGCACCTAAGACCTTCCCTGAGTTCCCCAAGCCGAGACACACCCGCCGGGTCACTTCATTCCACCGGAGAAGCTCGGAAACGCCGTCGCCCGTGTCGTCTTCTTCAAGTCTGGCGACCAGCTCCGCCGCTTCCCCTTCGACGCCTCGCGAGCTCCAGCAGCCGTCTGATCTTCATCAAGCGCCAAGGTGCGCCACGTAGGGCATAATGTGATGAACTGCTCGGGTAGCTCTTGCGCCGTCTGATCCAAATCCGACGGTCGGGAAAACGCGTAGACGTGGCTTGATGCTTCCTCGACGCGTGTCAGTCGCTGACATGTGGGGTCGAGCACTGTTCGCGGGCCCACTTGTCAGTGGGAGAGCCGCCGGTCGTCTTTGGCGTCGCGTGGCGTCATTCAGGCCCACTGTCGATGGCGAGAGCGACGTGGTTAGCTCTGGTGCCGACACGTGTCGCGCGGAGGAAAAATCAGCCGGAAAATCAGTGGAAAATAGAGGATTAATTCGGTTTATTCTTTTATGAATTTTCAGAATATTGTAAAGGCTATAACTTTTGCATTTTAACTCGGATTTGAGTGATTCCAGTGCCCAAAAATTTGTAAAAATGTAAACTATTTATTGGTGATTTTTATTTTATTTTTAGAATTTATCTTGCTGTCTGTATAGTGTGTTGATTGTGTGATTGCTTGTGCTTAGAGTAGACTCAGAGTCAGGGTTTCGCCGAGGAGAATTTGAAGACCCGTCAGAACCTCGACCAGAACCAACTCCTCTTGAAGGCAAGTCATTCTTTGATCATTTTTGCCTAGTTTTAAAAGTGTATTTTGATTTTCATATTGCATGCTATGTTAAGTACAATCACTTTTGATTAAATTGGGAAATGGTAGTTAAAAGCCAAACTTGTTATGCCACCTTGATTATAATGTTTACATGCCTGAAATCCTTGTCCACCCTAAGATGTTTAATATGTTGGTTATTAATTTTGGAAAGGGCACCATAGGTGATGTATTAGAGCCATAACTGAGACTTAACCTGAAGACCGGGTGGAAACAAGCTAATTCCTGGTAAAGTTGACCCGAATATTAAGGAATCTTGATTTCCCCTTTCCTTACTTCTCCCCGGATTTTGATACTACCTTTGGACTTAATACAAGACGCGCTTAAGGAAAAGAAATTTCATTTGGAAAGGCCAGATAAAGAAACTGGAATTCCCTTTTACTTCCCCGAATTTTACAATTGACCTTTTAAAATTTCATGGGGCGATTCGAATTTGGTTCCCGGAGGCCACTGGCCGCATGGGCCGGGAGCCGGGAAGGCCAACGCCATACAAGGGTTGCCCAGCAACGGACGGGAAGGGACGATGAACCTTTCGGGACCCACCCCGGTAGCCTGTGCTCCAGAGCAGAGGACGAGCCCATGATGGGCCGTTGCCGCCAGAGAAGGTAGGACCACGGCCAAGGCATGCTCACCGCAATTGGAGACCAGGAGCCTTCGAGAGCCGAGCACGAGCCGAGTCGCCGCGTTGGGGGTTTCGCGAAGAGGAGGATGAGCCCACACTTAGTCGAGCCCAGACGGGAACCGAGGACCAGAGCCGGTGCACGCAGCCCGGGAGGGCATGGGGAGCTTCTAAGCAAGCCGACGTATGGCGAAGAGCCGGTTTGCCGAAGGAGGCGGCCAAAGCCGGCTGAGCCGTGTTTAGCGCGGGAATTACCCGTTGTTTAATGAACCAAGCGGTATTAGCAATAGGGTCCGATAGTTGCTATGTAGGAGTCCAATTATTATTTATGCTTGAAGATTATGGTTTTAAGTTCCGCTTTAATTTAACCCTATATTGCCTTTTCCCTTTCTCTAAAACCCAAAATGGCAAGAACCCTGAATAGGATAGAGGAGCCTTCCCTTTAAAGCGAAGTAGATTAAAGAACCGCCAAAGTTATGACTAGGCTTTCTTTTAAATACTCAGCAACAGAATAGATGGAACAAGAAAACAATAACACGGCACCGCCTCAAAGAGAAAACGGGACGCCCCATTCAAGAACAATTATGAGGACACGAGCCCATTTTGCAAGCAATTAAGAGGCTGATGGCAAAGGCAACAAAAACACATAACCCCAAATAGGGAAGAAAGGGGCCAGCCCCATCAAGTAAGGAATTCAATGGGGAAACACACCTGATGCAAGAACCGAGGAGATTACTGGGAGATTCAAAGAAATTGCCAAACCCAAAGGGAGGGACAGGAAAAGGGATTCCTCTCAAAGCAGGAGGCCATCCGGGGATATCTCAAACGCAACCAGAGTTTATTGGGAGGTTCACAATTGTTCGCTTTCAATTGCCGGGACAAATAACCCAAGTTCCTTAAAAGCATAGGCAATCCCGGCGTAATTCCTCAAGTCGATTTCGAGTTGTTTAATTAAAGGGTAATTCCTGCATTTATTTCCTAAAAAAACCCGAATGTTAACCTAAAATAATTCCGATAACCTGGCTATATTGTCTGGGCGGAGTTGTTCATTAGAGCCTACAAAAAAGGGAATTTCCAAGCAACCAAGTAAACCCAAAACATTTAACCAAGGAAAGGATTACCAAAGTCAAGGATACCCGATTCCCAAAGGAATTTACAGAAGCCGAGAGAAAATGGATTCAAAGCAGGCCGGAAAACCCTAGAAAAAATTTGGAGTCCACAAGATAAGAGAAAGAAACGATTGAGGATTTTGAAAAGATTCACCGAACACTAACTTGGGAGAATGCTTTGTTAAGAAAAGGAGAGCAAAGATTATGATTCCAAGATATGGTGAAAGAAAAATAATTGATTTTAAAAGATATCTCGATCAATTGGGGAGCAAGGGTTTTTAAAGACCAGCGTTACTTGAGAATAAGACAGAAGGACTAAAGAAGATTTCTAAAGATATACATTAATTCTATATGTCTTTTGGATTAAACAAAGATTCTTTATGATTAATGAATAAAGTTAGGAATACAGACAAAGGGTTCCCAAACAATTTTCTTCGTATTAAAATATGAAGCACGCCATTTGGATTGACCAAAGCCAAAGATCCTTATGAATTTAGTAAATGGATTTCTGAAATTTGGGTGATTTCATCATATCCGAACAGAATGAAGAGACAAACATTGGGAGTCGAAAGAAGGGCAAGTTCAGTTTAGGAATGGATGGTATAGGATTTTAGGGATTAAATTGCCAGAACCACCCAATTGAAAGGGAAAGAATTTGTTGGCACCAGATTTCAAAGGTTTCCAAGTTTTAAGGAAAGGCGACGCCGAATGAAGGTTTTCAACCAATGTGACCAATTTCGAATTTTAAGAGAAGAAGGGTTGTTTGAACCAGATTGAAAAGGAGTTTCCAAGAATAAGAAAAGGCCACAGAAGGGAATTAACCCGACGATGATTTCGAATTATCAGAGCATCACGCCAAGGGCCCTTATTTATTGGCAAGTGAAAGGTAATTAGCCTATAAAGGCCTTAAATAATTTCACCAATATCCCACATGAACCAAAGAGTAGAGCGATCAAGGATTACACTTATCCTTATTCAAGGAAGTGGGTTAAATGCCTAAGCCCAAAATATTTTCCCAATTCAAATGGAAAAAGGGAGAATTGGTTGGGACCTTCAAGATTAAATTGGGAATTTTCCAAAGGCCAAGTCGTTGGAAAACCATTTGGAAATCGGTTAAAAAGGTAAGAAAGAGGAGAAGGTAACCTTTCAAGTAAATGGGAAGGCCAAAGATTCAAGCCGATTAAAAAACCTTTTGGAAAGACGATTGAAAAAGGAATTGAAGAGAAAGGGGAAAGCTAATAACCCAAGATTGGAAACCCAGAAAAGGCAAAATGATAAGATTTGGAAAGAAAGAATTTTGGCCAATAAAAAAAGGGTTTGAACAGCAATATGGAGATGCAGTCAAAGTATTCATCGGAGCCAAAAGATCGGAAAGAAAATTCCGTGGAAATGGAAGAAAAGGATGGATTTCATAACATTGAAGGACCAAGGAAGGTTATGATCCAATGGCACGGGATCGCAACTAATCGGATTTAATGAAGAAAATTCGAATGGTTTATTAAGTTAAGGCAAGGAGGTTGCTTCCATTGGGCCAAGGATCTGACGATAAGGTCCCAATTTTACCTAAAGATTTGGATAAAAGTAAAAATGGGCAAGACCTTTCAAACATTCCAAAAAACAGGCGCAGTAAAGGTAACCCAAATTAAATATTAGATTTTGGGTAAATATACAAAAATTGGGAAAATTTTCCAAATGTTTAACCAACAAACTATGTGCAAGTTGAGTCACCTTTTGAAGATTGTTGGGACTTAGGACCAAATTGGAATGAATCGAAGGAGTTTTTACCAGTTCGAAGTCGAGCAATGAAGCATTGAGGGATTAAAGGACACAATTAAGATGTAAGAGTAGCAGCAACCCGGAAGATTTATTTGAATAAGAACAAACTCAGTTACGGAAAGGGATTAAAGGTTTCACAAAAGGGTAAACTTGCGCCAAGGAGGAATTTAAGTAACCTAAGGGTTAAGTCGGTAAACTCGAAGTTACCGCCCTTAAAGGGAGCCAAGGTTTTTCAAGAACTCAAGAATGTTAGGACCAAAAAACATCACTAGAAGAAGTTGAACACGAAGATTACCATAAACAACGATAAATTTATGACGGACCAAAACTGAACAAGACAAACCTCTTGAAGAAGTTAAACAAAAATGAACCCTTTGGGAACGAAGAAATCTAAAAGGAATCAAACCACAAAGAACAACTCTTGGCAAGACACAATAGGTTGTAAACCCCAATTTTGGGCGAAAAATTTTAGATTTAAATTTTTAATTAAAACTTATTTGATTTAATTCTTAAGGATTTAAATTTTTTCTCCATTTTTGGGATTTAATTTGGATTTATTTTAAATTTTTTTTTAATAATTAAATTTCAAAAATTAATTTAAAATTTAAACTAATTTTTTTGGGTTTAGTTGAATTTTTGAATTTTTTAAATTTTTTTTTTTAGTTTAAATAAAAATTTAATTTCAAATTTATTTTTATTTAGGCCAAATCCTAAATTTTCTAAATTTTCCAAATTTTTCCGTAAATTTAAATGCCCATTACCTGATTTGTAATTCGATGAACCCGGAAGGGTCAAGGGCCTGCCTTTGTTTTCAGATAAACCCAAACGGGCCGGTCCCGCCAGTGAGTACACCCGGTCCAAATTCAACCCGCCTTTCGAAACTCCGCTCCTTCGGTGACGGATTTAGCCCAAGCCGGCGGTTCCGCCATTCCCCTGTCACTTCCCGCCGCCCAACCTTCCCAATTCCCTGCCGAGAACCACCGCCGTCATTACCACCGGAGAGCTTCCCGCCGTCTTTCCGTCCGCCCGCCGCCTCAAGCCTTTCCCGATTCCCGACCACCCGCGGTCATTAACCACCGGGGAAGTAAACCGGCCTCTTAGTTTTGGCGCCCTCGTCCCCGACGCCGAAAACGCAACGGGCTTGATCTCCCGGGCGGCCGCAGTGGGGCAGATGCGAACCGGGCCCATTTCGCGAAACCGCCGGGCCGGGCCCGGACGGGCTTTGGCCCTTCCAGGGTCGGGCGACTGGTTGCTCGCTCAGGCCCTGGGGAACCCGGTCAGGGAAAAGGGAAACGGATTTTTAAATTTCTGTAAAGGCAAACTTTGCTTTAACTCGGATTTGAGTACCAGGCCAAAAATTTGAAAATTAAAATTTATTGGGATTTTATTTATTTTTAGAATTTTCTTGTTTGTAAAGGTTTAATTTTGTATTTCGGTTTGAGGATTCCGGTTTGCCCAAAAATTTGAAACAGAATTATTTTAAAATTTTCTTCGGCGTATTTTTGATTTTGATTGTTTTAAAGTGATTTGATTTCTTTCGCAGGGAAATTTAAAACGATTAAATGGGAAATTATTAAAAGCCAAACTTGTTATCACTTTGATTTAATGTTTAAGTTAAATTTTTTTCCAATTTAAGATGTTTAATATTTTTATTAATTGGGAAAGGAGGTTAACGAAATTGTTATCCCTTAAAATGTTTCTTCCCAAATTTTCCTAAAAATTTTAAATTTTGGTTAAAATATGAGCCAAGAGGAAAGAATAGTGCTTGTTGGGCTACCGGAAATAATTTGTAATTGGCAAATTTGAATAAATTGCAAACGGAAAGGATTTGGAAAAGCGTGAAGGCCTTTGGGTTGGTGTGGCCCGGGTTTATGAAAATGAATGGCGTGCGGATTATTGCCCCGGAAGGTTGGACAACTTGAAGGCCTTTGACCTGGTTGGTCAACTTGTAATGGGAAAGCCATTGAATGGTTTCCCTTTTTTGCTTGGTGACGGACCAAAGGAACAAAGCGACTTTGAGCTTGGTTCCTTCAACCAACTTGCCCCGCCTAATTGTGTTTTTTGAAGGGTAACAGGGGCACCGGCAAATTTAGGGAAAGACTTTTGCTTTCCCATTAACGATCTCCCTGGGTAAATGTCATCCGGAGTGTGGGTAAATTAATAGGGTCACCAGATCAATGCTTTGTTCAAAAAGGGTGATTTCAAAATGAAACATGGATGGGTAAAGGTGCCCAAAAGGGTGGTTGAAACTATTAATTGGCCCTCTGGAGAATTGGTTTAATTAAAATAATAGGTTTTATTAAATAATATGGTAGCTAAAAGCACGGTGCAAAATAGAATTAACCTTCCTTGAAAACTTGGAAAAGAATAGAATTTAATATTTTGGTTGTTTATACTATTTCCCAAAAAACCTCAGAAAAAGAAAAGGGCCTTTTGAATTTAAGGCCAGGATTAAGTTAGCAGTCATGACTTGTTGGAAGAGTTGGTTCCCCTTACCGAAAACCTTCCGAAGAAGAAGAAGGTTTTCGCTGGAAGAATTTGGGCAAGGCAATAAGGTTGAACCCGACTAATTTGCTTAAGTTTTTTATTTAATTTTCGTAGAATGAATTTAACCGTATGTTTTACTGCGTGGCCTATAGTAAGGAACACAAGGTCCGAACTCGAAATTTGCGGACTTTATTATACCTAGATGTGGATTTAACCCTGCTATCGGTGTCCAGGGACCCGCTAAATTCAAAGGTAAAAGTTGCCGAATGAATAATCGACATCTTTCCCTCCACCTGGATTTAACCCTAGGACCTTAAAAAAAACAAATTCTTAAGGTAAAAGTTGGCATTTTAAGAAACTTGGCTACCTTTCTTAATCTCCTTGGAGGTTTTAACCACTTTACTTTATTTATATCACGGATTGCTTAGGCGGAGGTTTCCCTTTTGACGCCGGAGCAAGGCCAGGTTGTGTTGGGGCTTCGACGCCAACAGCCGCAACCAGAGGTCCCAAGTTGCTGCGGAGACACGGACCCGTACGCGGGAACCGCCTGTAGTGCTCCCCACCAGAACGAAGTTCGCTAGAGCGAGGAGGGCCCGGCGCGCTTGCAGCACAGGAGGTGATGGACGCCACGACCGGAGTCGCAGCCGCTCCACCACCGGAGACCGAGGGCTTTACGAGAGACCCGGCACGCGCCCGGGTCGCGAAGGAGGAGGTAGGGCAGGACCACGCAGCATGGGCTCACGACCTTGAGGAGACCGAGGAGGCAGAGACCCGGAGCCGAGCCGGGTGCCCCAATTAAGGAGGGCAGGGGCCCGCCGCCAATGACCCGGCCACGTGACGGCCAGAGGAGCCGGGCGGCCGAGGATGATGGGTTTTGTCAAGAGCTTTAGGCTGGGACCGTGTTTTAATCGCTTAACCACCCCTTCGGATGGAACCAAGGTTGGTTTGAAATAGTATGGTTTGATGTCCCAAGACTTTAAGGGAACCAATTTTTATTTGCTTTAATTTAATATAACTGTTAACATTTGTTCCTATATTGCCTATTCTTTTCCCTTACTTTAAAGGGCCAACCAAAATTAAATGCTTAAGGATTAAGGTTTTGTTACCCCGGCAAGCCAACTCCTTCCCCCCAAAAACCCGAATCAGAGATTGAAAATGCAACAAGGAGGGAATGTTGGCAAGGCAACAACCCACCAAACCGCCAAAACAAAGTATGAATTGGGAGCCCATTTTTTCCAATCATAGACCACGCCACTTTGCAAAGCTCAACAAATGACCGCCAAAAATCAAAGGAAATTGGGCCAAACCCATAAGGGAACCAATTCTAGGCCCTCCCACCTTGAAGCTCCAATGTGGGAAATCAAGACGCAAGAACCGAAGGAAATTATATGAGCACAAGGTGCCAATCCTTCCAGGGAACGGCCCAAAGGGAAAATTCGGCGAAACCGGGAGGATGGGGAATTCCAACCAATCCAATACCATTGTTTGCCGAGGGTACATTGCTCCTTAGAATTTTCCGGCAAAAACCGGGCATTTTCCTTAAATTAACTCCATAACCTCGGATTGTAATTCCGCTTCAATTCGGTGTTCGGATTTTGTACAAATAAAATGGCCTTTAACCTTAATAAACCCAAACCCGGATGTAATCCTTAAAGGTCCGATTGCATAAGGCTATAAAAAGGAAAAGAGTTTTCCTTTAAGCCCAACCTTAAAAATGGAAACCCAACCCGGGGTTCAGGAGGCCCATAAACAATTTGGATACCACGAAAGAGTTGTCCAGAACCGGACGTTGGGAATTTCCAGAAGGCCACAGATAAACCCAGTTAAAAATTTTAAGTCCCGAAAGAGATACCAAAAGCCATACCGGATTCCAAAAATAGAAGAAACAATTAGGAGTTAGAAAAGGATTATCCAACAGACCATTGGGAGACCTTCTTTAAAGAAAGGAGAGTTGGAAGAAACATTGAAGGATTAATGAATGGATAAAGAATAAACATCAATTGGATCCTTTTGTTAAGAAAGGACGGAGGATTTTAAATCGAAACTTAATGATATCACATAGAATAAAACAAACATCCCAAGAATTTTTCTTCAAGAAGGACATATATTCAAGATGTCATTTGATTACCAACCGCTAAAAACAAGGAATTTAAGAAAAAGTTTTTTAATATTGGAAAATTTTGGGTTCATCGATTTCATTTGTTACCAAAGTTAAAGAAACAAATTTAGAATAGTTAGAAACTAGGGCAAATTGTATGCAAGTTTATAATCGTTTTCAAAAGTAAGGAAACCCAACATTATGAGAAGGAATCGCAAGGGCTGCAAAGTTAGCAAGTTATCGATCCGAAAGAAGGAGTTTCTAGGAGTTATTACCGCCAAAATGAGGAATTTCACAATTGAGAATTAAGGAGGGAAAAGTTTTTGGAATTTGAGGTTTTAAGGATTTGAAAGCGACCAATACGATTTTAAAGAAGAAAGGAATTTTTGGCACAGAAGGGTTTAAGAAGAAGAAAGGGAGCCAACTTAGTCAAAGGCACGGAGGAATATTCACAGATCAATAGCCAAGGTTGAATGATTATGGAAATATCTTATCACAAAATTAACCATCAAAAATTCCCACGAGATCCGATTTAAGATGAACAAGGGGTTAACTATCATGGAATATTGGTATCATCTTAAAAGGCCAAAATTTTCCATCCCAAAGGAAAAGATGGTTTTGAGTGAAAGGTTAAAATTGGGTAACCTTAATTAAAAGGAAGTTGTCCAAAGCGAGTCGATTAGGTAAAATTTTAAGGTGGAAGAGAAGGTCAAGAATTGGAAGGGACCTTAATAAGGAAGTTGAAAGGCCAAAAGATTAGGAATAAAACCTATTTGGAAAGACGATTTAGGAATCAAAAAAAAGGAATTAACAAAAATTGGAGGAAGCCAAGACTTCAAGTTCGATTTACCCAGAGTGGAAAAGACGATTTGAAAAAAAAGGAATTGAAAAGGAATTTGGAACCAGCATATTGATTACCAGAAGTCAAAATGATCAAGAAAGGAAAGCAGATTGAAAATAAGAGGGTTGGGAAGAAACAATGGATTATTCCGGAGCAAAGGACGAAGAGGAGACCCAATGGGCATTGGGAAATCAGGACAAGGTAAAGAAACGAAAGACAACCATTAAGGGAAAGAAGGAAGTTATTATCCAAGGGTCCTGCTTAATGGTTGAAAAAGGTCGCGTTTATACCAAACCTAATTTGGGATAAGTAAAAGAATGGGCAATCTTTCAAACATTCCAAAAAACAGATGCTGTAAAATTTAACCAGATTTTGGAAAAGTTGAAGGGTAGCAAACATCAATTGGATAAACCAACGAGGATTAAAAGTCACCAAGTTTGAAGTATTTGAAGCTTTGTATGTACCTTGAGGAAGGTTTAAATTGGAATTAGTTCAAAACCAATTTTGGACCGTTACTTTTGAAGCAAAGGAAATGGCCCGATCTGAGAAGATTAAAATTGAAATAAGATGAAGACAGCGACACCGCCGAAATTTGAGTTTGAACCAAATACCGATCCAGAAAGTTAAAGGTTAAATCCAAGAGTTAAAAAGGGTAAACCGCCAAGAATTAGGATTTTAAAAATTACCGGTAAGGGTTAAGCCGTAAATCCAAAGGTTCCCAAAAGGTGAATGCCAAGTTTTTAGGACCAATTTAAGAATTCTCCGAGTACCAAGGCAAACTCACTAAAGGAAGTTGAATACAAGAAGACATTTTTAAGGAAATAAAATTTGTCCCGGAAACCAGAACAAACAACCCTGAAAGTTAAAAGAAACTACACCAAATGAAAAATTGGAACGAAGGGAAACCAAAAAACCCAAACCTTTCAAAGTTCCAACCCTGATGAACCAATTGGGAGGGGAAATCCCTAAGGGAATTTTAAATTTATTATTTAATTTTGAATTAATCAACTTATTTGCATTTAATTGTTTAAGGTTTTATCTAATTTTTTGGGATTTATTGGATTTAATTGGAATTTATTTATATCATTTTTGGAATTTAAATTCGAAATTTAATTTAAAAATTTAAACTAATTTTTATTTAGGTTTAAAATTTGGAAATTTTTTTAAATTTTTCTTTAATTTTTCGAAATTTTATTTCAAAAATTATTAATTTTTATTTATATTCCTGAAAATAATTTTTCAATTTTTCCGAAGTGCCCCAATAAACCCTTTAAATTTCCCGGATTATTTTATCGAATAAATTGTCGGTGGGCGCCAAACGGGCCGGAAAACCCAAACCGTCCCTTGGATTTTGTCGGAAGCCAGACGAGCCGGGCCAGTGAAGAATCCCGCCGTCGGCCTGATTTTGCCAATTCTATCGCCCGAGGCCGCCATTGAAGCTCCCTGGCCCTTCCCCCGCCATTTCGCCCTCCGCTCCTCGCCCCTAAGACCCCTTTAGTCCCGGAGACCCCCGCCGCATTATTCCCAGTCAAACGCCGCCGCACCTAAGACCTTTCGAGTTCGCCGACACCCCGGTATTATTCCACCGAAACTTACCCTGCCGCTGTCGTTCTTTAAGTCGCGACTAGCCCGCCTTTGACGCATGAAGTCCAAGAAAGCGCCGATCTTCATCCGACGCCAAGGTAACGCCACGAGGGCATAGTAATGTTGAATCCGGGAAGTTTGCGCCGCCGATCCAAACCGACGGCCGGAAAACGCGAGACGCGGGCTTGATGTTCGACGCTGCGTCAGGCCCAATTGGGTCGAAGCATCGCCAGGGCCCACTTGTCGCGGGAGACCGGAGCCGGCGCGGAGCATTCGGCCACCTGCTGGCCGAGAGCGACGGTTAGCTCTGCCAAGCGGCGCTGGAGGAAAATCAGCCGAAAATCAAGGAAAATAGAGGATTAATTCGGTTTATTCTTTTATGAATTTTCAGAATATTGTAAAGGCTATAACTTTTGCATTTTAACTCGGATTTGAGTGATTCCAGTGCCCAAAAATTTGTAAAATGTAAACTATTTATTGGTGATTTTTATTTTATTTTAGAATTTATCTTGCTGTCTGTATAGTGTGTGTTGTGTGAGTTGCTTGTGCCGAGTAGATTCAGTCACGGTTTCCGAGGAGAATTTGAAGACCGCGCAACCTCGACTGTAACAACCCTCTTCAAGGCAAGTCATTCTTTGATCATTTGCTTAGTTTTAAAAGTGTATTTTGATTTTCAATTCGCTATTTAATCAAATTTTAAATTGGTGGTTTTTAAACAAATTGGTTATGCCACCTTTTTTTTTAGATTAAATTCCACCTTAAGATTTAAATTTTTTATTGTAAACGCGAGTTTTTTGCGCTACCAATGGGCAAAGGCTAATTTGCCCTTTTTTAAAAGGGGAAAAGGGGCTTTGGGGTCGGCCGCGTGGGTCGACCATCGCCCGCCTGTAACCGGGAGGTGGCCGCAGCGGCCGGGGAAAAGCCCGGCCCGGCAAGGGTTTTTGATGTAGGGAAGGAATTTGGGTCGAGTAAACTGGTTTAACTTCTTTTTCCAATCCTTAAATTTTGGGGACTTTTATGGTTTATTTCCTTTCCCTTGTTGTAAATTTATGGGACCTTTGCTTTTAATCTCTTCACGAATTTTTAAACCGGTTCGTAAGACCGGTTTCCAAGGAATTTCCCGCCTTAGTTTCCGGATTCCACTTCAGCTTAAGTACCCTTGGGTAAAGTTGAATTTTAGTTTTAAACTTGTTAAACCACCTTAAAATTTTGCAAAGTTTCCAACCCAATGAATTGGAATTGTGATGCCAAACCGTAACCGGGGTGCAAACCTTTGGAATTGGAAAAAGCAGATATTGTCCGTTACGTTGAAAATCGGAAAAAAGTTAAAATAATTAAGTTTTAAATCATGAAAGTAATTAAATTGGCTGATTTGATGAAGTGGATTTGGCATGAAAATGGGTGGATTTGGAAAAGGTGAAGGTGGATTGGTTGCTTGCAAGTTGTTTTTGCTTGAATGAGTCCGAAATATTCCATGCAGGCTTAAGTAGGCTTTTTATTTAAACTGTTATGAATATTTTAATTAAGTCTTCTTTGGACTTTAACTGGCCCTAATTCAGGGGTACCAAGGAGTAAAGTTTCCAAATTTCCCAATGTAAATTTGTAAATAGGAAAGGGTAACCGGGTTCTGTAATGAGCCAAGATTTTGCAATGAATCACATAGGAACGATGTCCTTGATGGAAATGTCTTTCATATGTAGGATTTTAAAATACGGAAGGTGGACCAGGGTAAAATTGCTCCGTGTGAAGAAACTAGGGTGAAAATTTTGAACGAAGGTACAAGGTGGGAAATCCTAAAGATTGCCAAAAGAACTAAGTTTCAATTACAAATTGTCCCCAAATAACATGATTATTTGTACCCAAGACGCTTGCCCGCCATAAACCAAACCCTTTAAAAAAAAAAGGTGCCCCTTTTGGGGGATTTCCAACCAGGGAAATGGGAAACCCGGGTGTAGGTTTGCCGGGGGGAAAAAGGGTTGTAAGGGTTTTATGGGCCCCCCGGGATGTTCCCAAATTTGGGAAAAATTTTTAAAAGGGTTTGACCCAATTTGGAAGCTTTTTAAAACCCTAAAGGGTTTCAACCGTTTATTGGGACAGGGGGTGGCCAACGGGCCTAAAACCCCCAAACCGGGGAAAAGGGGACGGGTTTAAATTCCCAAAAGAAATATGAAACCGCCCCCCAAAAAAATTTTAATTTTGACTTTTTTAAATTTTTTATCCTTTTTTAACAACGGTTTAAATTTTTGGGGTTTTAAAAATTATCAGGCCCTTTGTTTGGAGGCATCCCATTTTTAAGGCCCCGAAGAAGGTTTTCCCTGTTTGGGAGGTTCAACCGCCCCCCTATACCCCCCGGGGGGGAAAGTAACCAGGGGGCCCGTTCGCCAGGGGGCCCGGCCCCCAGAAGGGCCGGAAAAGGTTCCTTTGGCCCCGGGCAAGGAAGCCCGGGGAAAGGGCCCTCAACCCCAAATATAGAGAAAGGGCCCGCCCTTCAGTTTTTGGGGGGAAGGGGCCCCCGAACCCACAGAGCGAGGCCGCCAAATTAAAGAACCCCAGGGGGGAACCGAAAGAAAGGGAGGGGAGGGGGAACTCACCGGGCAAACCAAGAGGGAGGGGCCCCCCAAACCCAAGCCGGGGGCCCCCCGGGGGGGAAGGGATTTTTCGGGCAAAGCGGAGGCCCCGGGGGTTTTTTTCAATATTTTGTGGGTTAAACATTTTGTGTTTGAAATTTTTGGTAAAATAACCCAATATTAAAAAATCCTTAATTTTGAAAGTATGGTTTAAGTCCCTGCCGTAAGCCAAAAAATTTTTTCCCAATTTAAAAGAAACCCCGGGGCCCAAAACCATAGCATTCCCCAAACCAAAGGGTTTCAAAAAACCCCGGGGGAAGGGTTGGGCGGGGAGATAAACCCCTATAAAAAGGCAAAATAAATCCCCAATACCCAGGAAAAGGGAAACCCCACAAATAAAACAAGCCCCAAAATTTCAAAAAAAGGGAAAGCCAAAAGGAAAAGAATTTAAAGGGAGGGACAGGGGTTTTGGGAAAAAAGGGAACCGGCTAATTGGGAAAAATTAAAAAAGGGGGCGGATTTTAAATTCCAAATTTAAAAACCCATGGGGAAAAATAAGACCAAAAAGAAGATTCGGGAAAGAGGGAAAGGGTTTTTCAATCCTTGCCGGGTTATTAACCGGAGAATTTCCGAAAATCCAAATTCTTAAAATAAACTCCTATTTTTTTGACCAACCCCTTTTGATTTTTTAAATAAGAAATTTTAACCATTTAATTTACAAAAGGATTTCCAGGGGAAATTTTGGGATTAAAAAAAAGGAAAGGCCCTTTTTTAAGGGAAAAAGGAGAAATAAAGGGGGAAAGCAACCCCGGGAAACGGGGATTAGAAAGGACAGGGAATGAATTTCGGGGAGGGGTTTACCCCATAAAAATTTGAAAAATTTAGAAAAGGGGAAAAAAAAATTTTTGGGAACCAAAAAAAGTAAAAAATTGAAGAAATTTTGAAAACCCAACAGCCAACCGGGGGCCCCCTTTTTAGAAAAAGAAAGGGTTGAGTTTAATGAAAAAGGAAAAAGTAAAACCCAAAAGGCCCTTTTAAAAAGGGGGATTTTTAAATTTCGACCCAATGAAAAAATAAACAAAAAATTTTCTTAAAAAAATATTTTCAAACGACAATACCCGAAAATTTAAAAGGGAAAAGAAAAATTTTTAAATTGGCAATTTGGGTTCCGGAAATTTCTGTTAAAGGGAAAGAAACAAATTTAGGGTTTTGAAAAGAAAGGGGGTTTTCCAATTTATTAAAGCGTTTGAAAAGAAAAAATTTTTGGGATTTGAAAGGGGAAGGGAAACCCAGCAAAAAGGAAATGGGGACCCAAAAAAAGGGATTTTAGGTGGGGGCCCAAAATAAAAAAGGAAAAGCGAAATTAAATTTTTTAAAAGGTTTTTAAGTAAAAGGTTTTCAAATTGAAAAAGGGCCCCAATTTTAAAAAGAAGTTTTTTCCTTGTAATCCAAGTTGAAGGAAAAGGACCCCAAAAGGATACCAAAAAGGAATGAAACAAGATACCCAAAGTTTTCAAAAAGGGAAGGCCTACTAAGGCAAAAATAAGAAAAAACCTTAAAAATTACAAATTAAAAGGGCCCAATGGTTGGGGAAAGTTAAAAGGGTAAAATTTTCCCCAAAGGGAAAAGGGCAAAGGGGGTAAATTTCAAGGTTAAACAAAAAAATCAGAAGGAACCCCGGGGGGGGAAGTTGTCAAAATTCAATTGGGAAAAAATTTTAAAAGGGAGATAAAAATGAAAGGAATTTCAAAGGAAGAGAGAAAAATTTTGGAGAAATTAAGAAGGTAAAAGGGATTTGCCTAAAAAAAGGAAAAAGCCAAAAAAGATTAATTGAAAAAGAGTGGGAAAAAGAAAGAAAAAAAGATTTTGGGCCTAAATTGAATTTTCCCCGGGATTTGAGGCAAAAGTAAAAATTGGAAAAAGATTTGGGAATTGAAAAATTTAAAGTAATGGGAATTTCCCAAATCAAAAGATCCCCAAGGGAATGCCAAGTCCAGTAAAGGAAAAATGGAAAATTTTCTAAAGAAATTAAAAAGGAAAGGTTTAAATTAGGGCCCCAAAGGGCAAGGGGTCAACAAGGGACAAACCCAAAAGAAATGGATTTAAAAGAGGGGACCCCAAAAATTCAAACCTTTTAAAAAATTTCCAGTTTGGGTAAAAAGTAAAAAATTTAAATTTGGGTAAATTTTAAAAATAAATTTTTATATGAGGTTTATTAAAATTTTGGGTTTATGTTTTTGATTTATTTTTTTTTTAAAAAAATTGGGGAAAATTAAAATTAAAATTTTTTAGGCCCAAAAATTAAAACAAAATAGATTTTTGGCCCCCAAAAATTTTTGAAAAGGTTAAATTTTTTGAAATAAAAATGGTTTCCGAAACCCCGTTGGGTAACCTAAATTACTGGGCCGGAAACCCGAAGGGAAAAGCAAAAGGGAAATTTCGGTTGGGCCCCGGGTTTTTCCCGGGGGAAAAACCCTAAGAGGGGCCCCAAAGGAAAATTTAAAATTAAAAAGAATTCCAAACCAAAAGCAAACCCTTTAGGAAAGGCCCCCGGGTTGGGGGAAATTAAAAATTCCCACCAAAAAAAACCTTTCCGGAAACCCAAAATGGTAAACCCTTGGGGGGTTTTTAAAAAATTTTTAAAATTTCCCCTTTTGAAACTTTGGGATTTCAATTTTTTAAATTTTTGGATTTTTAAATTTTTTAAAAAATGTTTTTTTAAACCCAAAAAGGAAAAGGAACTTTTTTTTTTGGGGGAAATTTTTTGGAAAAAAATTTTTCCGGGGCCCCGGGTTTTAAAACCCAAAAACCCCAAATTTTTTAAGGGCCAAAAGGGGAAATTTTAATTTCGTTTTGGGAAAATTTAGCCCCAAAAAAAAAGGGGGGTTTTAATTTTTTTTCCCCCAAATTTTTGGGTTTTGGGGCCCCCTTTTCCCCCCATTTGGGCCCCGGCCCAAAATTTTATTTCAAAAGGGGTAATTTTTGGGGAAAAAGGCCCGGCTTTTTTTTGGGGGGGGCCCCGGTGACGCGGGCCAAAGAAATTGGACCCCCGCCAAACCCACTGCAATCAATCGCTCAGGTGGTGAACGATCAGATCCCGTGGGTAAAGTGTACAGCCTCGCAGAGTGTGTGTGTGAATCTATTCAATAGCCGTGCCTACGTGATCGACATTGCTCGGTGATTACAATAAGGGTAGATTTTCAAAATGAAAACATGGAATGGGTGGTCAGGTGCCAAAAAGCCGTGTGAATGAAACTACTTTGTGTGCCAAAACTCTTGGAAAAAGAATTGAGAAATTAATTAATAATAATATTGGTTTTACCGCTTTAAATCTAATATGATTACTGCTTAAAAGAAACACCGCTTTGTGCAAAATAGCCAATTAAGCCTTCCTTGAATAAGCCATGCATATAGTAATAGACCAGATTGTGCATGACTTGTTGAGTATGTTGTATACTCACCCTTGCACCGACAAAAACCTCAGAAGAAGAAGAAGCCGTGCCGACTTGGAATGAAGAGTTAAATCAAGGCCAGGAGGATTAAGGGTTGAGCTGCACTCAAGAGCTTTGTGGCTAAGAGTGGTTCCGCTTATCGTATTTTGCTTCCGCCAATGAACTGAATCGATGATATTTATCGCTCTGCGTGGCTAATTATTGTAAGGCACCATAAGGTCATGTAACTCGACTATATTATGCTTGAAGTACTTTATTATTTAATTCATTGTGTATGATTGTGGTACTTCAACCTGTTTATCCTGTGTACTAGCGTGATCCTCGACTAGTACGCAGTATACACAGAGTGTCCGAATCCGTGGAAATTCGGGGCACGACACTTCCGTGGCTCATCTAAGGAGCAACGGCCAAGTGGAGCGAGCCAACGGCATGATGATGCAAGGGCTAAAAGCGAGAATTTTCAATCATCTCAAGCTGTATGCTACGCGATGGGTAAAAGAATTGCCTTCGGTGCTCTGGGGGCTGAGAACTACTCCTAGCAGGGCCACCGGGTAGTCACCTTTTTTCCTGGTATACGGCTCAAAGGCGGTCTTACCTACCGAGTTGATGTTCGGATCCCCACGGGTTCGAAGCTACAAGGAGGCCGAGTCGGAGGAGAACCGGATAGAAGACCTCAACCGACTGGAGGAAGCCAGGGAGATTGTAGCAATCCAGTAGGCCAAATACCTCCAGGGCTTGCGTCGCTACCACGATCGGAATATTTGGGGCTGTGCCTTCTCCAAAGGAGATTTGGTCCTAAGAAGGAATCAGAAAAGTGAGCATAAACTCTCCCCAAGTTGGAAAGGCCCCTACATCGTCGATGAGGTGACACGCCCAGGGGTTTACAGACTCAAGTGTGAAGACAACGTGGTTATTGGCAACACATGGAACATAGAGCAGCTACGTCGTTTTTACTCTTAAATCTTGTACATTAGTTATGGTATTCATGAATAAAATTTTTTCTTGACTTGCTACTCAATTGATGCCCAATTACAAAGAAGTCGGGGTTACACCTAATAGTGTTGCGCATGCGCAACCCATCTTATGAGTCATTTTTACTTCTTCTCCCTAATGATTGCGACTGAGCTTGAGTGCATTAAAATCCAAATCATGAAACTCTGACCCCACGAACGGTGAACTCTAGTTTCTCAAAGCGCGTGCCTAGAAAAAATGGCCATGAGCCGACTCTCGACGCCGGGGGCTAGAGTAGTCGAGCAGAGTGTTTAAACAAGAAAGGATAAAAATTACTCGGGCAAGTTCTAAAATCAATAGGGAAGAAAGATTAAACAAACATTAAAATTCCATTAAAAATATTCAGGTCCGGATACGTCAATATATTACATGAGAATTTTGTAGGAACCTAAAAACTAAGCGTGGTGCGCGCGTCCTACTACCTCGACAAGAGCATCCCTCGCCTCGACAAGCTTCGAGACGGCTTCGATCAGCACGTCGACAGAGACGACGTCGCGGGCTACAGCCTCTTCCTTCGCAAGCTCGGCCAGCGAGAGCTCATAATCAGCCCAGAGTTCGGTGAGGAAGGCCTCCTCCTCATCGGGTGCCGGTGGAGCCTCATCTTCAAAGTCAAAGATTGGCTCCCCCGCCGGGGGGGGGGGGAGATGGTGGAGACTCATCACCGGACGAAGAAGATTGGGATGAAGAAACCATTAAAGGTCTAAAGAAGAACATCGAAGGTTGCAGAGAAGGACTTAGAGACGGGTGATCGCTCAAATAGCGGTGACACCATTATATACCCAAAGCGTGGAAACCGAACGATTTTAGTAAAAGCTAGCGCGGGAAGCCGAAGCCGCCCTGAAGACGTACTGGCGCTAGAACTCGAAGCGACCGAGAAGACGTATGGCCATAGGACACCAAACTAGACATGGCGCATGCAAGCGTTAAGTCAAAAAACCCTCTCAAGACACAATGGAGCAATTAAAAGCCAAACACGGCTCAGTCGCCAGGCGTTTTTACTATGGCATAAAAGAATGATTACAGACCAAGTCTCAACAAATGGATATTCACATGGGACCCAAGTCCAGATTCTCTGGTAAGGTGGCGGAAGTATCCCTAACCTCGTCGAGCAGGGCAGCGGCTTGGTCGTCATCGACAGTGCAGGCAAAGCCCTCCTTGATAGCCTTGAACTCCACCCGTGGATATAAGGACTTCACGATGGCCAGAGCTTGACTAGCACTCGTAATCGCCATCTCTTTCAAGTGTGCTAACAGCTTCTTGGGCCCTTCCACCAGTCGCTGGATTGTGGCGACCACATCGTTGGGCCCAGTCTCACCAGGATTCAAGATTTGCAGCATCGCCTCGGAGCCTTCCCGGAGCTTGTCAACTCGCGCTTCAGTAGATTTGATCCTCTCATCAAAGACGCGATACTGAGCTTGCGACTTAACCCGGTATTCTACAAGACCAGTTGGATTAGCCCGAAGACGCTAAAAAGCACAACAGGAACAGAGGATGAGTCGGGAGCAAACCTTCCAGCTCTTGTCTTAGCTTGTTTGACTTGGTTTGGGCCTTGTCCTCAGATTCCTCCAGATCCTTGACCCACTTCTGGGTGGTCTCAAGCTCTCCCTGAAGACCTGCAACGACGAAGACCAAAACCAGGACAGGAAGAATGAGTTAAGGGGCGGAAGACTAAAAGGTGTTCTAAGGCAATCGGATAAGGTGATTACAGCAAAGGGAGCTCGTCAAGTTCAACTTGTCTGCCTCGGAAGCCTTATCTTGGGCCCGGAGCCTTTGCAGCTCTGCTTGGCTCTCGTTCCGAACCCTGTCCAGCTCCCCCTAGAACTCGGCACGGATCCGCTTGATTTTGTCCTCATAATCCCGCCTCATCTTGGTCTTCGGGAGTATCTCCCAGAGAATGGCGTCCCTTTTCTCGGCGCGCTTTCCCAGACTCTGAAGGCAACAAAATGAATGATAAAGCTACACTACGCACTGAAGATAAAAAGAAGAAAGCTTTCGACCAATTCGGCATAAGAAGCTCACGTGAGCCAACCGGGCACAATCAAAGGCATAGTCGTAGAGCTCTTTCCACTCCGTCTCCTCATCTTTGTCATCAAAAGTTGCCCACTCGCCTTCTCGCCGAAGAATGTGACCCGCAGTGGAGATTTTGGGCGAGGGGGCCAAGGAATTTCCTTCGAAGGAGGCGAGGGGCGGTCGGCAGACCTCAGGGGCACCATTTGGCCAGCCGGCCTGGGAGGAGTACACGGCAGGGGGCTGCTCGGATCGAAACCAAACCCGGCACCTTGGGTCATGGCCAAGGAGTCGCTGCACTTACCTGGGGCCACTTGGGACGGCAAGGCGTGGCATCGATCGGCGCCTCCTCTGGTGGCTTGTGACACCTTCGGGGGTGGCTTCCAGGGGCCCCCGGGGTGGCACGTCCACAGGAACTTCATCAACAGGCTTCCTGGAAAAAGAAAAAGCAGTCAGGACATGATCCGGAAGAACAAAAAGGAAGAGCTGACAAAGAAACCAACATGTTAGATCTTATATATTTATTCCCGAGCCCTTCCGAGTAGAGGGTCCACCTGCAGAAGAACCCGGCCGCATGCCGGGCATGGGGGACGATGGGTCCTTGAGAGGCTGCACCCGGCGAAAGCCAAAATTGAGGATGATCGCAACTCCAGTTAGTCCATTCTCCTTCAATTTGGCAATCATCCCCATGAGCTCCTCCACCTGGTCCATCCCACCGTCCGTGGGGAGCGAAGTCCAACTTATCGAAGGCTTGGCCGGTGGGGCTTCGGAAAAGGAAGGAAGAGAAGGCTTAGGGTTGGCGCAGTAAAACCACTCCTGATGCCAACCTTTATTCGATGTTTTGAAAGAAATGGCGAAATAGGACTTCTTCAGGTCGTCTCTTAGCTGGAATCCGGTGCCCCCAACTGCTTTGGGGGAATTCTTGTTCAGGAAAGGCTTGAGAAGGAAAAGATGGCGAAAGAGGTTGAAATACGGGCGAATGCCGAGGAAGGCCTTGCAAAGATGAACGAAGATAGCAATTTAAAGTATGGAATTGGGATTGAGATGGGTCAATTCAATTTCATAAAAATGAAGAAGACCGCGGAGAAAAGCGTAGGCAGGAAGGCCAAACCCACGCTGAAAGAAGGATTCAAAAACGACCACCTCTTTAGTTCGGGGCGTGGGGCAAGACTCACCTGCTGCAGGTTGGGCGGAGAGCAACACCAATGGCAGGAAGACGCCACCGGTGACCAACTCCTCCAATCGCCTTTCCGTCGTCACTGAAGTGGCCCAATCCTTGGCCGAGGCTGATGCAGGAACGTCTTTGGAGGAAGGAGAAGACATTTTTTGGCAGAAGAGCTAGCAACTGCGTCGGATTGGGATTGCGAGAGAGGCTAACCCTAGCGGCAGAGTTCGCAGCAGAAGCGCTGAAAGTAAGAAGATGAAGAGGCAGGTGAAGAACAGTGCGCAGAAAACCGCTTCGTTTGCACCGAGTCTCATACTTATAGGGAGCGATGCTAATTTTTGCCTTGAGCGGGAAAAACGCTTCGCCTTCCACACGTCCTGAGGTTGCCCTAGGGCACGCCTCAAGATGGGCCAGATGCTATGTACAGCAACTGCCGTGCACAAGCACTCTTGGGCCGAATCTAGTTTGGGATATGGTACGCCCCATGACGGGCCAAAGGTCAATGACTGCATCAAACGGAATTTGGGTACCTCCCAAACTAAAATACCTTCTTATGATATGCCTCATGAAAGGTCGACAGCTGGTCACTGTTCAAAATGGAATCAGATATCATAAGTTGATTCAAAACAAATATTCCAGAGGTATGCCTCATGATGGGCTGTTAGCCGTATATTGCAAAAAGCAGGTGCGGGTACCATTTGGATCATTCATGGTATGCCTCATAACAGGCCAAAAGCTATGCGCCATGGCATACAAGTACCACTCGGCTAAAAGTCAACCTAAACGGAGGTATACTCCAAGACGAGTCGCGTGCTGGCTCGATAAATTGGGCTGGAAACTACTCGGAATGCTTACACGTGGAGCTCTATCAAGTTTTTCACGACCTCTTTGCCTACAACGGAGCACTCGGCTGGAGAGAAAATTAGTCGAGAAATCTTGTCAATAAGAAGGCAATCCGATCGAAAAGCACTCGGGGGCTATTGTGGAGTATATGGATCACGGGTATCTGCAAGGTAGGCCTGCGAAGCCCAACTAGATAAGGCCGGGCCAAGACAATTGCATGGAAACAGAAGCTATTAGGGTTGCTTCAGACGTGTGAAACAAGGAAGCCCTGAAGATAGCAACTGATCTTGATTAGGTAGGATACAATCGTAATCTAGGCCGTTATCAAACGGATATGTACAAAAGATATAATCCCTACCTTGTATCCGACCAGGACTCTTTTATGTAACCCGCACCTCTCTGCTATATAAAGGGGGGGCGGGGGATCATCAGATCAGATTATCAGCAATAAGCTAGACACATATAATTCAGGAGCACAGAACTAGGGTATTATCTCCTCTGTGAGAGCCCAAACTTGTATAATTCTTGTGTCTTGTGCTACCATCGAGTTTGGATCCGACTTCTAGCCCCATTTTCATTATTGCCGACAACAAACGTCGACATGCCGCAATCGATTATTTTTGTAAATGAGTTGAAGCTATCCCGCTTAAAGACGTTACAAGTGTTGAAGCCATCAGATTTGTTACAGAAAATATTATCCATCATTTTAAGATACCACAAACTATTATGACCGATCAAAACACTGTGTTTATATTCGATGAGTTTTAAGATTTTGCCAAAAGTTTGGGCATCAAGTTATTAAATTGATCACCTTATTATGCTCAAACTAATAGTCAAGCCGAGTCATCTAACAAAACATTGATTAAGTTAATCAAAAGAAAATTTGAGGAAAAACTAAGGAATTGGCATGTAAGTTATCGGAGTCATTATGGGCATATCATCTTGCATACCATGGTGCGACAAAATTATCACCTTACCAATTGGTATATAGACAGGAGGCTATTTTGCCCATGAAAATTAATATTGACTCCGTACGAACAACCAGGCAAAATGGTTTGTTAGCTCAAGATTATATGGAATTGATGATGGATAATTTGGATGATTTGGCATAATTACGTTTGCACACATTGGATTAGCTTAAAAAGAATAAGCAAGAGTGGCAAAGGCTTATAATAAAAAGGTAGTGACTAAATCATTTCGTGAAGCTGATTTAGTTTGGAAAACTATATTGCCTGTCGTCTCTAAAGATAACTGATTTGGCAAATGGTCCCCAATGTGGGAAGGGTCGTTTAGAGTCCATTGGCTTGTAGATGGTAGTTCTTATATTTTGGAGACGTTGGAAGGAGTGGTGTTTACTGAAGCAATTAACGGTAACTATCTAAATTAATATAGTCCAAGTGTTTGGGTTGGGTCATAATCGGCTAGAAATGGTTATCGATCGTGATTGGCTAAATTAACTTGTTGTAGTTAATTCTGGCTATAGAATAAAAAAAGATTAAGCCGATTATGCACATCACATTAGTAGAAAAGGGATTAAAACATAAATAAATAATTGGTTAAACAGTTGATTATAAATATTACAATAATATTCAATGTATTGTTTTAAGACAAGCCTCCCATTGCAAATATTTAAAGTACAATATTGGCATAAACTGATCAAACTCCAGGGTTGTTTAGTCTGGCCCCCAAAGTTGATAGAGTGGTAGTGGCTTTGGCAATGATCTCCTTCACGTAATTAAAAATTTTGTTGTCCTCTTTCTCTGAGACCGGGACAGGTGTTATCTTGGTCGATTGTTTTTTGACTGATGTAGTAGCCATGCCCAGACCAACCTTCTAGTTTTTCAAGGCCAATGCTGCAATTGCTATCTGCTCTTGCGATTTGGCCTAGGACACATTCACTTTGGCCAGCTCTTCCTCCAAAGATTTTTTGGTCGATTCTAACTTAAGTTCCATCTCCTTTGTAGCCTTGAGATCTTTGAATTACTCATCGTAGTTAGCCTTCAGAGCTCTAGTGTCGGCCATAAGCTTATTGAGCAGCTTCTGATCTTCTTGCTGTGCTGCTCGAAGAGAAATCCTTGCCTTCGCCATGTCCACCTCATTTTTCTTTGCATCGAGGTGGCATACCTCTAGCAAAGCAGCCTTGGCCTCTTTCAGCAGATCAGCTTGCACCACTGCCATGGCGTCCTGTAGAGGCTGGGAGTTCTCAAGAAGCTTAGCCACAGGGAGCAAACCAGATTGAAAAAATGGTTTAGCTTCTTTGTCATGCCCGGGGCCAATGCATCTTTTGAAATGGCTAGGATTTTCTATACTTCCTCTAGAAAGCTCTCCACACCCATGTTGACATTGTCTTCGATATTGAACCAATCGAATCCAAGCACGTTGCTAACGGGTTCGATTAGCTTGGCAGTAGGAGTAGCAGACGTGGGTAGTGCATCTTGGGAAATTCAGGTCTGAGGTGTATGTTGTGATGGATGAGGAGGCAAATCTACATCGGCTACAAATGCCAGTGGAGAAAAAGGGGGCTATAGGAAAAAATTGAAAGGTAGGCAATGCTAGTTTATTTTTAAAAAAGAAAGAAATCAATTTAGGAGATTATTTTACCTCATCTCTGCCTAATGCACGTGGAGAGCTTTCAGCCAATTGCTTAATAGGTTTTGGCTCCCTTGATGCCAAGACTTTCTAGGGTCGATGTGTTTCTTTTCTGAAAAGTAATTGGCTAAAATTTAGTTTATAAAAATAGTGCAAGCACAAGGTAAAAGCAATGAATACTTACTTGGCTATTGTTTCTCAACATTGGAAAGGGAAGGAGATTGGCTTCCCAAAGTTCCCGATGAATAGCTAGTCCAAGTCGTTGCACACCATGGCCTTTTGCTAGCTTGGCTGATGGCCTTGGATTCCAAGGGCTTCTTGCCAACGGCTTTGATCTATAAAACAAATCTAATGCCGATTAGTGAAGTTCAAAGGGTACAAAAGATGTTCAAAAAGAAGATTCTACTTTAAGTTGATACCTTGCTAGTTATATCAACAAGACTTGTGTTAGTATACCCTAGGGGGATGGCTGATATGTTTGATTTTTCAAGTGTAGGCTGACAGACAATACACTTGGGGACAGAAAAATTTTATAAAGGTCTAGTATTTCTTCGAGCATAGTGTTACTATCTCCTGTCAAGTGAATAAAAGATGGGCTTGGATAATCATCGGCTTCATTGTAATAGAAAAGGTTGAGTTGGACAAAGTCGCTCTAGTTGAGTTGAAAAAGAAGGTCAAGAACTTTCTCGATCTGATGGCTGTAGTCTTAGAGTCACTACCTGAGCAAAGGAAGTATTTTTCGCCATAAGATCGGCTATTCCGAAATCACATCTCTTGATCTTCAGGAATTTCTTCATGGGGGAACGGTGCCTTTGCCGATGGATGAATTTCAAATGATCGATTAAACATACAATACAACCATGTCTGAACGAACCGTAGAGGACCTCCCATATTAATGACCATGAATTGCCCCATACCAATGAATAGCTGACTACATATGACATGCATCATTTGATGTACTGCACCAAGGAATATTTTGCCTAAAGCTAGCCGATGGCCTTCTACTAGCTGCTCGGGCAAGACCTGATATACTTTAGTTGGCCCAAGAGACGCCCCGTAGAATAAAAACCTATCTAGCCACATATTTATGAAGGCGATATGCTGTTTGTCCAACATTGGGCTAGTTCCCCTATTATCATTGATGTGCTTATTCTAGCCTTTTCCCTTGGTATGAATGAGCTTGTGTTGGTGTTTGGTGCTGAAAGCCGATATTTGATCTTTGTCTAGTCTTAAGTAGCAAAGCTGGGCTATGTCTTGAAGAGTTGGTGTCAAGACCCGAATATGCAAATCCAAACTCTCTGTGTATACTGCACTAGTTCAGGATCACGCTAGTATACATAGGCTCAACATAGATGAATATCACAATTATACACAAAGGAAATATAACAAAGACTTCATATATTAAATACTAAATTGTTGACTGACCTTATGGTCAAGCTTACATGATTATGTCTCGCTAGGCTGAATAACAAATTAAAGTTCAGCGGAATAAAAATATAGATAAATCCTTGAGTATGCCATAGGAAACTAACAAGGCTTGCACCATAAACATTCTCCTCCTCAAGAGCTGATGTAGACTCCTAAACTGGTAATTTGTTGGTGGCAAGGGTGAGTACTTAAAGCACTCAACAAGTTATGCACAGAATGTAATTTCTAACAAGACTATATGCAAGGTTTATTCCGAAGGAATGGCTAACATGGCTATTTTGCAGTAAAGTGGCATTTATAGTTGAATACAATAAGTAGATTGAAAGACAGTAAAACAAATGTAGTAAATAAAAACTTTCAGCATTTTCCATGTAACAAGATTATCCAATCCTAAGTCAAATTCCAAACCATCCAATAGCAATCCGCCATCCATCCCAAGTTTTCATTTTACGAAATCTAACCCTTGACTGTAATTCTCGAGTATTGCTTAATACCGTGAGTATGACATTCAAATAGATTTTACACTCTACAGAGGTTATGCACTATACCCACACGATAAGGTTATGCACTATACTACTCCCTTCTGTCACAAATAATTGTCATTTTGGACTGACACGGTCTCCAAAATGCAGTTTTGACCACTAATTTCTATTATAATATATTTATAAAGCTCAATAAAATTGTAATATTATGAATGTACTTTTAAAGAAAAATATATACATATGATTTTTCATATATCCAATTTAAATAGTTAAAACGATCTTGACAGTCAAAGTTTCAAAAGTTTGATTATATTTATGTCTTAAATGATAACTATTTATGACCGAAGGGAGTAGTATATATCATTGTCGACTTTTGAACATAGGGGTGACACCTGGAAATTACTATTTTTAGGGACGCACATGGGAACTTGCGTATAAATGCATTAATGTAGAAGGGGAAAAAAAAGAAAAACCAAGAAAAAACAAACACCGGTAGTTGGTAATGACTTGATATCAAGTTCTTGTTCATTGGAATATAACTCCGTTGAATAGGCCAATTGTTTTTGAGATAAAGTTGTTGGCTCAAAGCCTGCAACACAGGCTATATATCTTTGCTTGTGGTTAAACATTCTCCCTCTCTTTCCTTTTTGTTCATGATCGAAGGGATTAATTTGTTGATAAATTTTTTTGTTTGCTATTAAAAGTTGGTCGGATCTCTAAAATGCCATCGAGAAACTACTCTTCCCTTTATTACCATCAAACTTCAACTTTCTTCCCACTCTCGTCGATGGCTCGTTACATATTTGTTAACTAGCTACTTGTCCATCAATTTGTACCTGAAAAGATTATTCTACTTATCTTCATCCTCATTTTATTGTAACTTAAATAACTTGGCAAACGGACTTGAATCGACAGAGATAAAGGGCAGTGGTAGACATAGTCATGAGTGAAGAAGAGATGAGGAGGATGAAAGGCTTTGACTAAGCGGTACGACTATCATTTTATAAAAAACTGACAAGGTTTAGGAACAAATGACAGTTGATTCACTGCAAAATGACAGAAATGACAAAAACAGAATGAAAGTTGGGATCCGATATCAATGAAGAGAAGGATAGTTTCACCATGATATTTAATTTAGATATTCGAGTGAATTTTTAGTGGCAAATAAGAAATTTTCTCAAATTTGTGTTTGTAGAGAGTGTATCTCTCGATTCGTGAGATGATCGAGGTGAGATTTACTGTTGCACAAAAAATATGTATTAAGTGTAGTTTATATTTGTCAGGTAAAAATGGTATAAGTAGACCACGAGACATTCTGTACGCATGCAGCTCACTGAATCCTGAAACGAATGTAGTACCTAATGGTGTACCACAAGACAGCGGACCTAAAAATCTGACGTGAATTGCTCATGTCTTGCATTAATCAAAAGTAGCTGGAAAGTTGCACGGTCGAGTCGATCGGGAGCAACTTCGGGCCTATTTTGATTCTAGAATTTATAGACAAATTGAGGAATCCGATTCTATAGAGATTTTTTTTTTCTATATAGTCCTTTGGAACAAGAGGCTATGCGCACAGGTCCTATGGAAATAAGTTCCTTTATGTCTTGCATGCATCCTATCTCTGCTCGAATTCCCGTAAAAGTTCCATCGAAGCATCAAAGCGTACTGTTTATTAAAAATGGTGACTTATATTTAGTCTATTAAAATTTTAAAAATTATGTTAGATAAATCATAATAGGCGTAGAATTCCTAATCTTAACAGGAGTAGGATTTCTATTTACTTTTCAGGAGAACTAGAGGGGTCATATAAATCTAAGGGATAGTTATGGAGGATCCAACCAATCAAGAAACCACAAATCAGCTCATTCAAAGTAAGAGATACATAAGAAAATTAGAGGCTAGATTAATTATTCTTTAGCACTATATTCTTGTATAGAGCAAGAATACAATGGTCCCAAAAAGTTTGAGAAGATATGAGAGAGCAACAATCCCTGTTTGCACTAGAATTTGTCAAGGCATGACTAAATTATCAGGCTAAGAATAAAGAGGTATTTTGGTCGATATCGGATAAGGAAATGATAAGTTAAAAATGTATTATGACCGATATTGATCTAAACATGGGGATCTATCTGAGTAGAGGCCGTCAATGTGCCATAAAAGATGGTGCCATAAAAGATGGTCATAGGCAAGTGAGAACAACAACACAATCAAATTAAACAACTCACAATACTTTTTATCTACTTTCTTATCAATTAAGAGTAGCCTTGTAACTTAGATTTTTCCTTGTAATCCGATTTTGATTAATAAAATTGCGCAACACCCATTGTTGGTAGTTAAATTATTTTTATCACATACTTTGATTTTAGATAGTTTGTGTACTATTCGACTAAGTATCACTTATCCGTATTTACCCATCCGTATAATATCCGGTATCCATTTTCTACCCGTTTGTAAATACCCGGTATCCGTATCCGTATCCTACTCGATTTTCCACTACCCATACCCGTACCCATATCCGAAAAAATAATTAGGGTAGGATACAGGATGGCCTACTACCCAACCGTATCCGACCCGTTTTCACCCTTATGTAAGCGTGTGGGGGTCCAATCCTAGGTTGTGTGCACCCCTTAGCTGCACGCAACCCTAGCTGGCACCACCCTCTCATATATTCAGTAGCCGCCGTCTTAGACACTTGGGTTTTGCTTACATTACAACTAGACACTTTGTCAGTTTTTCGCCGTACATTGGTTTGTGGAACCCCTACTCATGTGCTTAATATAATTTGCAATTTCAGATTACATCTTATATGTTTTTGCTTGTGTTATTGATTTGTATGCAGGGTTTAGCCTTCTTGGCGAGGTCAACCATGTTTGTGCATGGTTGATAACCAATGGAGCCGTTATGTAGCTATTGCAGGGTTCGAATCAGTTCTAGTTGGAAGCTAAATTGTCAACATCGATGGGTTTCCTGGACCCACACATATTCTTAAAGCAAATAATGGAAAAAATTACAATTCGTCGATGAATATGTGGAACAGGTATTGGTGGCTCAAAAATATAAAAACTTCATACTTTTACCCCACAGCCCATGGTAGGTGCTGCAATACTTGCTATACTTTGATTTGTACTGTGCACGCAACTTAGTTTTGTTAATTGGCCATAGCGACATACCTGTGTATGTTTCACTGAGTTCTAATTGTAATTCATCTAGCCATAAATTGGATTATTTACCTTAATTCCTTACTGAGCGGCAGCCACGACTTGAATCCTATCGCGAAATTACTCAACTGGTAATCACGTTTCCTCCATAGATAGCAGGTCATGTAGGTTGTTTAAGGTGTACATTGCTACTGGAATGGCTAAGTCTAACCTTTTGCAATCACATAGGATGATCATATTGTACAAAGCTTATGGAGGGTCTCCTGGCAAGGACGGGTCGAAGATGAAGAATAATTTTAAGTTTCTAGTATTCGCTATATACAATAATCTTATATCATCCGTAATAATGACTCTGGAACTAACCAATTCTATATTTACAGTGCCACTAGTAGGAAAAGGGAAATAACATATGTGAATTTTACGTATGCCACAACATGCAACTCCTTTTCAATACAAAAAAGATCAACCAGGCTATAACTGTGTTGGAAGAGATTGATCTGATGCGAATTCGAGGATAGCTTTGCTCCTTCTTACTTAGCCATGTCTTAAATCCAGAAAGCGAGTTCCACTCTTTCTAACTTCAGGATTGTGCTTTTTCTAAATTACAATTTTGGTTAATTTTTCAAACTTATGTTGTGGATTTATGAACTGTAGTTGTGCATTTAATTAATTGGTTAATAATTGACGAGGGCTGGGCGTCCCTTGACCGGTCAGCGGGCTCCCAGGCTCGGGAGGCCCCGACCACGACCTGGGCGAATGCCAAGGCGCTCGACCTAGGGCGCGTACGACCGCGAGCACGGCCTCGCATGACCCTGAGCTCGGGTCGGCTCACGCCCGTGCAGGTGTCCCCCCCTTGGATTCCGGAACGTGCGTTCACTCTTCGGTTACCGAGACATGGGATCGTGGGCTTGAAGCGGGCACGCGCGGCACACTCAGAGCAGTTACAGCCGGCCCTCAACGCGCATGAAGGCCACTACCCGGGAATATCTCCCGTCGGTTGCGAGCAGGGAGGTTATAAGGCTAAGGATGCGCAGCCTGAAGGACAAGACACAAGGACTCGAGCATTAGACATCGCCATTGTTGAGCTCGAGCTGTAATACACATCTGTACTCGATAGTAACAAAGATCACCGCCGCAGGGCGACTGGAGTAGAGCTATTACCTTCGCAGGGGCTCGAACCAAGATAAACTCGCCTCACGCCGCTGCCGCCTAGCTCCGACCTCCAGCACGTCGAGCCCTTTTCCTCATTGAGCCAAGCCCCGCTCGGGTCCCAAGTCTCACAAACCCCTGTTTCATTTCTACGGTTGGCGGTCCCGATCGTCGACAGCTAGCGCCCACCGTGGGGCCCGATTGGCTTTGCTCATTTGTAGGAAAACTCCAAGATTTTGGGAGTATGGCGCGCTTCGACAACGGACATTCCTCGAGCGTGGGCTTGGGCGCGGACTCCGACTTCGTGTCCCTGTTTTCACCCTCGCCACCACCACGCGAACGACATGTCTCGATGGCGGACAGTCATGGCGCGGAGAAGGATGGCGCATCGTGACCCACAGACTCCTGAGGACGCCATCCGGATGGTCAATGTTGCCATCAACTGCTTATAACCGCCTTCTACGGAGGACCAGAGAGGGCCAAGATCTACTAGCCATCCCAGACTCCCTCCTTCAGGAGAGCGCCTCCGTGCTATCGCCCGGGTCATGGTTGATCCCGATAGAGCGAGGTCGGAGCTTTTTGGCCGAGCCCTGGCCGAAGAGCTCGATCGGGCCGCGACCGAGGCCGTGCCACCGCAGCACCGAAGCCAGCACTCGGGGACCCACTCCCTGAGAAGTGACGACAACTCATCGCGCCGCCGCCAGCGCACCCGCCGGACGCCACCCGCGCAGGGGGCACCCTCTCGCCAGCAGCGGTCTCGGGACGTGGCTTTGACGCCGCCACGTCTCCGTCCCACAAGTACCAACCCGAGCAAGGTCAGACGCGAACCGGGCTCCCCGAGCTCCACGTCGTCCAGCAGCGAGTCAGGAGGCCTTTCCCCCGATGTTCCGCCTAGGCGCCGCCGGTCCAGATCGCTTCACGCATTACCTCCTGTGTGACTCGCGCAGCAGCGTCATGGTCGTTCTCGCCAAAGGTCAGGCCGCTAAGGCAGCCTCGACTCCGAGTCCAGCGGCAGCAAGGGCCTTGTCGACGACGACCACACCCGGCGGCTTTGTTCCGACCTCTGGCCGCATGGCGACTCGACGACCTTCGCGCGTCTGTTGGCGGCTCGGTTCAAGCCGGCGTTGATAGAGCGCTTCGATGGGACCAAGAACCACGACGAGTTCCTATCCATCTACTCGACTGCCATCTTGGCGGCCGGAGGCGATGAGCTCGTGATGGCGAATTACCTCCCGACCGTCCTGGACGGCGCCGCGCGGACCTGGCTCTTCAACCAGAAGCCTGGCTCCTTCAGGTCGTGGCGCCAAATTCAGAGCGCCCTCCGCTTCAACTTTCAGAGTTGCTACGAGCGGCCGGGGAGGGAGAAGGACCTGGATCGCGTCATCCAGGGAAAGAACGAGCCGCTTCGAGACTTCGTGCGGCGATTTATCTGCACAAGGAACCTGATCCCGAGCATCTCCGACGAGGCCGTCATAAAGGCATTCAAGTTTGGTGTCCGCGATCGGCGCCTCACCGAGGACCTGGAGATTACCTCGAGGCTCAGCGTCAACAAGCTTTTCCGTATGGCAGAGCGGTACGCAGATGCGAACGACGCTGTCCACTGGAAACACGACTACGACCAAGGTAAGCTTGGTCTGAACCCCACAGAGGCTGGACCATCCAACTCCAAGGGCGCCGACCACGGCACCGCTACCAAGAAGCGGAAGCGTGACCGCAGGAACGGCGGAGGACTGCCACGAGTGATCGCTCTTGCAGACGGCCGCCATGAGGTCCTTGAAGTCCGAGATCAAGCTCGGGAGGGGTCCCGACCTCGCCAAGGTCGGCCTCGACCTCGTCAGGCACAAAACCAGCCCCAGCAGGAGGGCCGGCGGCCTGGGCCCCAGCGGACCGATGCTCGGCCGCGGGGTGAGGCGCCCAGGATAATGATGAAGTGAAGTTCTGCTTATTCCATAGGGCAACTGGCCACGACCTGCGAACCTGCAGGGCTTGGCAAGGCAAGCTGGAAGCTTTCTACAATGGTCGGGGAGAAATGCCCGTGTTGCCGAAAGAAGATGACCAGCCGGACAGGGTGAACGCTGGGGCGGACCAGGATGACCTCGACCTAGAGTTCCAACAGGGTGAGTGCCGCATCGATGTTATCTTCGGCGGCTCGTCGGCTTACCGATCCGGCTGAGCTCAAGGCCGGTCGCGAACCATCTTCCAGTCGCCACGGAGGCCCATCGAGCAAAGACCTTGCAAGTGGGTCAGCCACCATCACCTTTTCTCCAGAGGACGACTTCAAGGTATGGCCCGAGATCCAAGACCGCCACGTCGTGACCCGACCATCAAGAACACCGCGGATCGGCCGAGTCATGGTCGACGGCGGTAGCTCCCTTAACTTGCTGCAGGCTGGAGTGCTTGACCGGATGCAGATTCCCTGGTCGAAGGTCAAGAACATCGCTGTCCCCTTCTTCGGGATCGTCCCCGGGAGCTCGACCGTCCCTTTGGGGCAGGTGGTCTTGCCCGTCACCTTCGGCGACTCGGCCAATTTCTGCACCGAGCTGATAATCTTCGAGGTGGTCGAGGGGGACCTCCCGTACAACGCCATCCTCGGGCGACCCGCCCTAATCAAGTTTATGGCGGCCAATCACTATGGCCATCGGTGCATGAAGTTGCCTGGCCCCAATGGCATCATAACCGCAGCGGGCGATTTCCAAACGGCGCAGACGGGTGCGAGACCAAGGCCCTGGCCCTTGTCGGCATGCTGCCCCAGCGAGGCCCGGATGCGATGGTGAAGAGCGCTCGTCAGAAGGCAGCAATCCAGCCCAGTGGGGGGACAAAGGCTTTGCCGCTCGAGGAAGGTGACCCAGCCAGATGCATCCATGTCTCGGACGAGCTGAGTTCCAAATAGGAACTCGAGCTCGTCACTTTCCTCTGCGCCAACAAGGGCATATTCGCTGGGAGCCTCACGGACATGCTGGCGCCTCGAGGAGGTGATCGAGCACAAGTTCTGAGTGAGACCCGACTCTCGACCAGGCGCTAAATCGGCTGCTTTCCCCGAGAAGGTCGCGGTCATCAAGGAAAATCTCGAGAAGCTTTTGAAGGCCGGTTTCATTCGTGAGATCGACTACTCTGAGTGGTTGGCAAACCCGGTCATTGTCCAGAAGAAGGGCGGAAAGTGGAGAATGTGCGTGGACCACACGGGCTTGAACTCGGCCTGCCCGAAGGACAACTTCCGCTCCCGCGCATCGACCAGATCGTCGACTCCACCGCGAACGCCAAGATGCTGAGCTTCTTGGACACCAATTCAGGGTACCATCAGATCAAGCTAGCGGTCAACGACGAGAGCAAGACATCGTTCATCACCCCGTTCGGCACCTACTGCTACACGACCATGTCGTTTGGTCTGCGCAATGCGGGGGCCACGTTCAGCGTCTGATGACCAAGACGTTCGACCCCCAGATCGGTCGCAACCTTGAGGTCTACGTGGACGACATCATCGTCAAGAGCCCCTCCGAGAGCGACCACGTTCGCGACCTCGAGGAAACCTTCAATAACCTGAACAGGCACAAGATCAAGCTCAACCCCGAGAAATGCGTGTTCGGCGCCGCATCAGGCAAGGTGCTCGGCTACAAGATCGGGGGCTCGGGGGTTGGCCCGAACCCAGAAAAGATCGAGGCGATCGAGAAGATGGCACCCCGACCTCGGCCAGCGGTGCAAAGCCTCACAGCCGCATAGCCGCCTCGGCGAGTTCATCTCGAGGCTCGGCGTGGGCTTCCGTTCTTCGTGGCTCTCGCAAGCATGGGAGCTTCGAGTGGATGCCGGAGGCACAATGTCCTTTGACGAGCTAAAGGTATACTGCCGACCCCACCCTCGCCATACGACCCGCAACCCAAATGAGAAGTTGTTGCTCTACCTTGCGCCACCGCTCCGCCGTTAGTGCCGCCCCGGTGGCCGAACGGGATCTCAAGAAGACCCGATCTATTATGTCAGAGAAGTCCTGCATGGCCCGAAGAACGCTACCCGTAGGTACAAAAACTGTTGTACGCTCTTCTCATGGCTTCGCGCAAGCTTCGACATTATTTCCAGGCGCACTCTGTGGTCGTCCCGAGTAATTTTCCGCTCGGGGACATCTTGCGGAACCTGTATATGGGCGAATCTCCAAGTGGGCTATGGAGTTGGCGGCATTCGATATCCGTCGTCGAGTCGAACGGCCATCAAGTCGCAGCGCTGTCGACTTCGTGGTCGAAAGCAGACGTCGCAACTCGCGCCCGATCCAGAGGTCGAGGAAGAAAAGCCCGACCATGTTCTTCGACGGCCGAGATCCTTCAAGCGCCGGGGTGGAATTTTATTCTCACCCACGGCGACCACTTGAGGTACGTAGTTCGCTTTGAGTTTCCAGCGACCAACAACGTGGCCGAGTGTGAAGCTCTCTTGGCGGGCCTACAAGCTTGCAAAGCATTGGGCGTGCGTCGGTTGGTCATTAAAGGCAACTCCCAGCTCGTCGTCAATCAGTACAACAAGGAGTACCAGTGCTCGGACGACTCAATGGCGAAGTACCTAGCCGAGGTGCGCAAGATGGAGAAATGGTTTCAGAACCTGGAGCTCCAGCACATACCAAGGAGAGACAACACGGGTGCTGACTCCCTCTCCAAGCTCGCCTCCTTCGACGATGAGGTCCCGCCCGATGTCATCCTGGAGACCATGGTGGCTCCCTCGATCTCTTCCCAGGAGGACTTGCTCGCCGTGGTCGAAGGTACTCCCTCCTGAGCTGAACCAATCCTTAACTTCCTTGCAAGGGGCAACCTACCGCCCGACCCTGCCGAGAGAAGCAGGACTAAATGCCGGGCGAGTTTGTACACGCTCGTCGGGGACGCCTACAAAGCGGAACATTTCCGATTTCGACACCTGCATCTCTACGGAGGAGGTAAGCACTGCTACATGACATTCATTCAGGCCTCTGCGGAGCGCACTCTTCGTACAGGATGATGGTCGGCAAGGCATTCCGTATGGGGTATTACTGGCCTTCGGCGCTTCAGGATGCTCGTGACATTGTCCGCACCTATCGAGCATGCCAGTTTCACGCCCGGAAGTCGCATCAACCCGCATACGCGCTTCAGACTATCCCGCTCGCCTGGCCCTTCTCGACCTTTGGGCTGGACATCCTCGGCCCTTTTCCTCAGGCGGTCGGCGACAAGAAGTTCCTGTTCGTTGCTGTGGATACTTTTACCAAGTGGATTGAAGCCGAGCCGTCTCGACCATCACCGCCAGCGCCGTCCGCTTCTTCCGCTTGTTCGTGGTCACCGTGCACGGGTCCCATGCAAGATTATCACCGACAACGGTACTCGGTTTACCAAAGGAGTTGTTCCAGAGTTTTGCGAGGGCCTCAAAGATCAAAGTGTGCTTTGCTTCGTGGCTCACCCCGAGCAACGGAGCGGCGAACGCGCCAACGCCAAATCGCCCAGTATCAAAAATGAGTTGCAGATGAGCTCGAACGCCACGGCAAGACCGGGTGGACGAACTTCCCACCGCCTTATGGTCTATTCGCACCATTGTCACCGAGCCACGTGGTCCACTCCTTCCGGCTCGTGTTCAAGATTGGCCGCCCCGCCTCGAGGTTCTGTTGGGCTCGCCAGGTCGCCTTGGTTGACTGTGTCGACTTCGAGCACGAACGGTCTCGACCTTACCCTCGCAGAAGAAGTAAGATGCCGTGTATCGCCACGATCAACGACTACCCGCAAGCTCTTCGCAGACATGCGTCCTCGGTCGGTCACGACCTAGGAAGCTCCTTGTTGGGGACCTAGCCCCGAGATGGATTCGTGGCTCGCCCAACACCAACAAGCTATCCCTCATGGGAGGGCCCCTATAGAGTCGCTTCAACAGATCGCACGGGCTTACTGGCTAGCGATGCCCGATGGCGAGAGCTCTCTAGCTCGTGGAACATAGATCGCCTTCTAAGTTTCATGTGTAACCTCTATACCTTAAATTTTCAAGAAAGTCGTTCTTCTATTCTCGCCCTTATAACTTTTTCGCTTGTAACTACGTTGTCATTGTTTCCCGACACTCTTTCGAGCACGACCTTCGTGCACCTTTGACACTCGCTCTTGGTCTAAAGCCCGCGAGCTTAACGCTCACCCCAAAGGGTCGAGCTAAGCGTAAGCGAATCTATTCGCAACTGGCTCTCCCTGTGCGTTCGCTCGAGCCAAAAGCCTCGCGGTTTTGACCGTAGTGTGCGTGGTCATGGTCGTGATTCAACGTTAGTCCGGTGCGACCATCTCTTTATTGAACTCGCTTTTGTCACGCTTCTTTCCTCGCGAACCCTTCCTCAACTCTGCAGGTCGTGGTCGATTGTCTGAGTCTAAGTCTTGTGTCCAAGGCCGGCGTTGCTCGACCTTGGACCCAACGGGGGCTGGATGAGGATATCGCATCAACGCACGACCTAAGAAGCCTCGGACTAAGAACGACAAGGGCGAACTCCAAATATCCTCGACTATGAAATTATACCAAGACAAAAATCTTTCTTTGTTTTCCAAAAGGAATTTGGCTCTGTTAGAACATTTTGCTCTAAAGCGTTTCTTACAGGTCGGCTATCTCGCGGGCAAGCTTCTCCTGTTCGAGCTCGGCTACCTTGGCTCTCAAGGTCGCTATCTCACTCTGGTACTGGAGGGCTCGCGTGGAGGCGTCCGCCGCTCGGCACCGTTCGTCTTCGAGTTGGGCCAGGGCGCTCCTCATCGCTTTGCTGACGCGCTCGAGTTTCTCCTCGAGCCCCAAGGTCTTGGCCTCGAGCCCGAGAGACGCCTTCTCCACAGAAGCTTTCTCCATCGCCTCGACCTTGGCCCGCTCGACCTCGACCGCCTCGTTGGCGTGCCCAAGCCTCTCTTCGAGCTCCAGGACCTTGGCCTCAAGCTCGGGGGACGCCTTCGCCAGGGAGGACGCCTGCTCTGCAGCAGCCTTCTCCAGCGCTTCGACCTTGGCTCGCTCGACCGCGAGCGCCTTGGCCGACCGCGTGCGCTCTTGCTCCACGACCTTGAAGCCATGCTCGTGCTCGGAGGTCCTGGTCTGCTCGAGCTCGACCGCGTGGGCTACCTCCTGCGCCCTCATCTTTCAGCGAAGATCGATAAGCTCCCCGGCTTTCTACTCGAGCTCTGCTTGATCGACCTCGATGGTCCTGATGAGCCTCGAGCGCTCAGCCTCCCACGCCTCCACCGCTGCTCAGAGGCCCTCAAAGACATCGGCGTGCTCTTGAAGGCCTTGCGGCCCAGGGAGACATGGTCGATCGCCTTCAATGTAAAGGGTGGCCCAATTAAGAAAGGAAACAGGAACTCAGCTAACAAGCCACGGGTGCGCGGAGGGCCCTTACCCCAAGTCGATTCTCCAGCGTGAGTGGGTATATTCTTCGTGACCGCCGACACGGTCACGGAGATTTCTCCTCGCCGCGCCGCCTCCCGGGTGAGGTCGATCGCAGCCCCACCGCCAAGACTGGGGCCAAGACCTTTAGAGTCCACGCCGGGCGTGGCCTGGGATTCCGTCGCCTCCTCCAGAGGGTTCGACTCGCCGGTAGGGGAGGGGGCGACAACAACGCCGCCCCTACCTCCGTGGTCGTGGCTCCGCCGCCTACCGAGGGAGCGGCGACCGGCTCATTGCAAGGCCTCCATGGCGCGACAACCTCCGTGGCTCGATGCTATGACTCGATGCCCGGGCGATCTGCGGCTGCCCGGTTCCGCGACGCCTCTGGGCGGTGCCATCTTCGGTGGCCGGTGGCGTCGCGACTTGGGCGCCCGAAGCGGCCGTGGTCGAGTGAGCCTGGGGTGGCTCCGCGGCGGTGACCGTGGCACTCTGGGTGCCCTTCCCCGCTCCGACCTCAGGAGGGTCAACAGCTGCGATGGCCCCCGCCTCGCCAGTGCTGTAATCCTCACTGGTCGCGGGCTAGTTTTCCTCCTCGCCCGGGTTGTCGACCCCTTGGTAGAACTCACCAACCTCCTCGGGCTTGGTGGCCCCGAGGGGGTCCGTGTCGGGCGTGAAGGTCGGCGCGGGGCCAGCACGAAGACGTTCTCCTCCTCCTCGGACTCTGACTCGCCCTGGACAACAGCCATCGTCAAAACGGGCAAGTCTCGAGCGCGGGCGCTCAAGGTCTGCGATCAAGAATAGGCACTAAGCAGGAAAGACACGGAGGGGGCAGAGCGAACTGAAAAGCCAAAAAACTCACCTGAGTCACCAGCCTCCGCCTTGTCGAGGGCCGGCGTAGGTCTTGCTGCCCCGATGCTGCAGGGGCACTTCGCTTTCTCACCCCGCCGGCCTGGGACCTCGGAGCTCGCGCCGGGTCTGCGTCATCCGCGGCGGCAGACCTGGAAGCCCGACCTTGGGCGCCCTGGGCTGGCTGGGGGCTCGAGGTCCTGGCGGCAGCGGCCGCGCTCTGTTGCTGCGAAAGGGGACCCAAATCAGAAGGCGAGTGAGCACGAGCAAGGAACCTGGGGGCTCGGCCATGGGAATCCTTACCGTGGCGCGGTCACCCCACTCGACGTGAGGTTTCTTCACCACCTGGCGGTCTGCCCTGGGCACGAGAGGCCTCTTTTTTCCCTTCTGTTCTTGTCACACTGGTAGCGGAAGCATCCTCCTGGCCGTCTTGGCCACTCTAGGTGATCCCGCGAGCATGCGGGTTCAAGAAAAGCCTCTGGACGCCGAGTTGAGTTCTTGGTCGGGAGGCCTACCTCGCCTTTTGCGGTGCAATACATTCCTCGGCAGACGAGCTCGTCGAGGGTATAGTCGTCATGCCTTCCGAACATTTCGCTCATTCGGCGGTGATCCAGACTCCTCGGTCAGCCAAGAGGCCAAGTCATCAAGAGGAACCATAGAGCAAATCCGCTGCAAATATTGAGGCGACACAACTTACCGACCGTCCCTTCACGAGTCACGTCGTCGCGACCTTAGATCTCGTAAAAGGGGTGCTCCCTCCGCCGCAGGGGGAACACCCGACCTCTTAGGAAGTCATTGGCGGTGGCCTGCCCGGTGAGGCCTCGCGTAGCGCAGATGTGGATGGACGCGATGACCTCTTGGTCGCCGCCCGTGTCGCCTGACCGGGTCTCCTTCTTCCCGCCTAGGGCGCACTTGAACTCCAAATAGGCCGCCTCGCCTGCTTCAGATAGAACCATCACTCGGACCACGGGCCGAGGGAGTCACGCCAGCGCATTTGCGGGAAGGACCACGGAATTCCCGTCCGTTGCTGGAAGTAGAGGCACCCGACCACGGGGTCCTTCCCGGTGCGGAAAAGGGAGAAGAAGCGAAAAAACAGCGAAGGGGTGGGAATGATTCCAAGGAACCCCTCGCACAGGTGAGAGAAGATGGAAAGCAGAAGGATGGAGTTGGGTACCAGATTGATCAACTCAATCTCACAGACGGTGAGGACGTCTGCGAGGAACTCGCTCTTCGGCGTCCGAAGGCCGAAGAGCATGTACTGCTCCGTGCTGACGAGCTCGTCGTCCCGTGGCTGCGGCTCGGTCTCCCTGTCCGGCAGTCGCCATGAATATTGATCCAAAGAGACCCTGTGCTCGAGCTCTTTCATCCTCGACACCGCCGAGAGCTTTTCCCGAGTTTGGCCATGACGACGAGAGGGAACTTTGGTCTGAGGAAGAAGGGGGCTCAAAGCAAGAAGACAAAGGCTACGAGGAAGCAGAGTTTGGAGAGTGGCGGCGTCAAATTTTATAGGGCCAAGGCACTACGGCCCGCAGACGAGCGCTGCTTCAAGGGCGCACGGCCGTGATGAGACAGAGTAGTTCAAGGCCACGCGCGGAATCGAGGCGAGCAAACGGTTCCGCTGTCCTCGCCAGATCGAGTTCGGAGATCAAGAGGCGCCAGTGTCATTTCGCCACGGCTTTGGCGCATGCTTCCGCCCGACCTCGACCTCAAGCACGAAGGCTCGGAAATCGGCCCCGCTCAGGAGACTCAAGGTCGGCCTGTCCCAGCCCGACCTTAAGCCTCGGGGCTAGCCGACGAGGGTGGCGCCCTTGACCGGCGGCGGGCTCCTGTGCTCAGAGGCCCCGACCACGACTGGGCGAATGCCGAGGCTTCGACCTAGGGCGCCAGACGATCATGAAGCACGGCCTCGCGACCACTTCGAAGCTCGGGTCGGCTCACGCCCGCAGTGTGTCCCCTTGATTCCGGAACGGCGCTCACTCGGCGATTCACGGGACGGGATCGTGGGCTTGAAGCGCACGCTGCACACTCGTGAAGCGATACCGCCCTCAACGCGCATGAAGGCCACTACCGGGAATATCTCCCGTCGGTTGCTAAAGCGAGGAGGTTATAAGGCTAAGGATGCCTGACCAAGGACAAGACACAAGGACTCGAGCATTAGACATCGCCATTGTTGAGCTCGAGCTGTAATACACATCTCAGACTCGATAGTAACAAAGATCACCGCCGCAGGCGATCGAGTAGAGCTATTACCTCCGCAGGGGCTCGAACCAGTATAAATCCTCGTCTCACGCTCGCTGTCGCCTAGCTCCGACCTCCAACACGTCGAGCCCTTTTCCTCATTGAGCCAAGCCCCGCTCGGGTCCCAAGTCTCACAAACCCCTGTTTCATTTCTGCGGTTGGCGGTCCCGATCGTCGACAATAATATTGAGTTCCATTGATTAATATATCTAAGTTCATTTTTGAAATAGATATGCTGTGCAATAATCTATATGTAATCTGCTTGATTTAATCTGAATTGATTGCTAAAATGGTTGTAATGCTTGTGATGATCTATAATTTGCTTTTTCATAGGGTATGGCTAACATTTCTTAAGGCTAGCCAATAAAACAAAAAAAGTCTATCTATAGGAAAACTTATCATAGACGATTCTAATTAGAAACCATCTATGATGTCATAGATAGTTTCTAATTAGAACTATTTATGATGTTACTATATCACAAACGGTCTTAATTAAAAACTGTCTGTGAGGCCATATATTACAAATGGATTGGAAACCGTTTGTGATATACCATAACATCACTGATAAATGATTACGTACGGATGGTTCGGAAAACAATCTCTGATGACAGTTCTGAACCATTTGTGATGAACTTTTCTGCAGTAGTAATCTACAATCACACTTCCAAATCCACAGTCTCATTTCACCAGATCACCTCTTAATCGCAGTCACCTCAAAAATAGCTCGCGAGACCCTAAAACCACTAAGGAGGTCAGGACTCTCTGTACTTATTTCTAGGAAAAACTCATCACAGATGATGTTTGGCTAAAACCGTCTGTGATGAGACCCATATTACAGACGATTTTAGCTAAAAACCGTCAATGATGATGACAATGGTACCCATCATTAACTATTTTTGAAAAAAAACTGTCAATAATGATTAACCATCACATACGGTTTTTAAAAACCATCGGTGACGATAGATCTAATGTAAATTCTTTCGGAATTGCTACAGTTCGGATGTCTGAATTTTTCGGACGCACTGCAACATTTATTTTCTACGTGTCTAATATTTTTTGCCAACGCATGCAACATTTTTCTTCGACAAACAGTGAATTGCGGCACAGTAAACGGATGTTGCAAGCGTTGAAAAAAATGTTGCACGCGTCGGAAAAAAATGTTTCAAGCGTTGAAAAAAAATATTACAAGAGGCGTACAATGGAATGAACAGTGTCGAACGTCCGAGCGTTAGTTCTTCCCAAATTCTTTTGTAGTCATCGTCGTGCGCCTCCTTGCGGCTGAAAGACCCACCACTAGACTCCGTCGAGCACCTCATTCCATTAGGGGTGTAAATGGGTCGGGTAATACCCGACCCGTACCTGTACCCGGATGCAAAATTACCCTAATGGAAAACTATTTTACACTACCCGCCGGTAATGCACGGTAGTACCCGGTAGGTTAGGTTCGGGTTCGGTAGGGTACGGGATCGGTAATACCCGGCGGGTACGTGTCGGGTACGGGTACCCGGATAATTTTAAAATTCGGGTACCCAGCGGGTACTACTAATTCCTAAATTTTGACGAAATTGCATTGACCAAAAAATAGAACAAACGATGTCGAAAAATTTTGAAATTTTTTTTGAAGGTTCCTGACACATCAAATATGTTCTCATTAAATTTTCAGGTGATTATCAAATTTGAGAAATTTTTAAAAATTCAAACATTGCTACTATCCTGATAAAACGCTGACCGACAAGTTTGAACCGAATGAAAATTAGAACAAACGAGGTTATAAAATTTTGAAATTTTTTGTGGATGGTACTGACATATCTATAATATTGTAATAAAATTTTTAGATGATGATAAAATGTCATGAAGTTTTAAAAATTCGAACAGTACTACTGTCCTGTTAAAAGGCTTATCGGCAAATTTGAACGAAATGAAAAATTATCCAAACTATGTTTCAAAATTTTTAAAATTTTATATAATGATACTGATGAAATTAGTAATCTCTCATAAAAATTCGAGATCATGATCACACACAAAAAAAATTATAAAATTCTGACAAGGTAAATGTCTCAATTATATTCTACTTGCTATCAACCTAAACAAGAGGAGCACATGACCTGGTTTTCTAGACTACAGATGCTTGTGATTTCACGTTGTTCAAAACTATTGTCATTACCTCCTATTCCTTTGGGATTGCCCTAAGTTCCTCTCCTCCAATTCAACTATGTATTGAACTATGTATGTGAATTTCACTTTATGTATTGGACTTTGTATTATGTGATGTACTAGTGTGATAGTTGGATTGTTTTCATCGCATGTTTCGATTCTAGGTATTTCGTGCACTACCCGATGAAGTACCCGTGGTTCAGATTATACCCGTCCAAGACACTACCCGAACCCGATTTCTACCCGTCCGTAGAAAATGCTACCCGTTACCCGTACCCTACCCGATTTTTACTACCCGTGCCCGTACCCGTACCCGGAGAAAAAATATTAAGGTAGGGTACGGGATGACCTACTACCCGTCCGAACCCGACCCGGTTACACCCCTACATTCCATTTTAGCCATCTCCCAGCACTTCGGCCATCCTCAACTCTCTCCCAGCTCAACCCAACCCAAGCTCCATCCATGATGACCTCTCTCTCTCTCTCTCTCTCAACGAAGGAGCCCTCGGCTGACTCCTTGACCCACCAATCAGTTTGGATATTGAAAGTACAGTGGGCTAGATGCCTGGTTTCACATTATGACGTCTATATTTGACTAACTTGGAAGTAAATTTACTAAATATATACTTTTTTCTACGATTAATCCAATGAGAATGAGATACGCCCAACGTAAAAGTGAGGATCTTATACACAGTGCTTTGTTGGTGGGATGAGTTTGAATGAGATGAGATAATCCTATACCATATATGATTATGTCGTTTTTGACTAATGGGACTGGTTCACCATCTGAAGGAGAATTTTACTTAAATTCGTAACGTTTAGAATTGAATGGTTTGGTTTAGTCAACCAAACACATTATATACGCCTTTCATTCAAGACTATCCTATACTTGTACTGTTTGGTATCGACCAAACACATCACAGTGAACCTAACGACGTTGAGCTTTTATATATAAGTGTGTTTATACATGCATTGCAGCAAACAAATCCATCTTTTAATTAAGGAGTAAGAAGAATGGCAGTGCCGTCCATGGAATTGGAGCAGCTGCTGCCAAGCCCAACAATAGCTTCCGCCCTGGTGCTCGCACTCTTCACAGTGATTGTTCTGCTTGTCGTAAGCAACGATAGCCGGCGGCGCCGGCTCCCCCCGAGCCCGACGAGCCTCCCGGTGATCGGCCACCTCCACCTGGTCCGCTCGCCAGTGCACCGCACCTTCCACGAACTCGCCGCGCGGCTCGGTCCCCTGATGCACATCCGTCTCGGCTCGACCCATTTCGTCATCGCCAGCTCCGCCGACATCGCCAGCGAGCTCATCCGCAGCCACGAAGCCAAAATCTCGGAGCGGCCGCTCACCGCCGTGGCCCGGCAGTTCGCCTACGACTCCGCTGGCTTCGCCTTCGCGCCCTACAGCCCGCACTGGCGCTTCATGAAGCGGCTGTGCATGTCGGAGCTGCTCGGTCCGCGCACCGTCGAGCAGCTGCGCCCCATCCGCCGTGCCGGGCTGGTGTCACTGCTGCAGGGTGTCCTGGCGTCGTCGGCGCGGCGTGAGGCCGTGGACCTCACCCGCGAGCTGATCCGGCTGTCCAACACGTCCATCATCAGAATGGTGGCGAGCACCGTCCCGGGGAGCGTCACCGAGGAGGCGCAGGCGTTGGTGAAGGTGGTGGCGGAGCTGGTTGGCGCCTTCAACGCGGAGGACTACATCGCCGTGTGCCGCGGCTGGGACCTCCAGGGCCTCGGCAGGAGGGCCGCCGACATCCACCGGCGCTTCGACGCGCTGCTGGAGGAGATGATAAGGCACAAAGAGGAGGCCAGGGAGGCGAGGAGGATGCGAGGAGGAGACCAGCAGCAGCCGCAGCCGGAGAAGAAGAAGGCGGCGACTGCAATGATGGAGGGCGAGGGCAGCAAGGACTTGCTGGACATCTTGCTGGACAAGGCGGAAGACGAGACGGCGGAGGTCAACCTCACCAGGGAGAATATCAAAGCATTCATCATCGTTAGTCCTTAACCATGCATGATTAATTCTTCTTCTTCGTCATCTCGACTAAATAATATATGCGCAGGACGTGGTTACCGCTGGCTCGGACACGTCGGCTGCCATGGTTGAGTGGATGCTTGCGGAGCTGATAAACCACCCGGAGGTCCTGCGCAAGGTGAGGGAGGAGATCGACGCCGTGGTCGGCAGGGACAGGATCGCCGGCGAGGCCGACCTGGCTTGCCTGCCGTACCTGCAGGCGACGTACAAGGAGACGCTGCGGCTGCGACCGGCCGCTCCGATCGCGCACCGGCAGTCTACGGACGACATCGACGACATCCGCGGGTTCAGAGTGCCAGCGAAGACGGCGGTGTTCTTCAACCTGTGGTCCATCGGGCGCGACCCGGCCTACTGGGAGGAGCCGCTGGAGTTCAGGCCGGAAAGGTTCATGGCCGGTGGCGCAAGCGAGGGCCTGGAGCCCCGAGGGCAGCACTTCCAGTTCATGCCGTTCGGAAGCGGCCGGCGGGGGTGCCCCGGCATGGGGCTCGCGCTGCAGTCCGTGCCGGCGGTCGTGGCGGCGCTCGTGCAGTGCTTCGACTGGGCGGCCGCCGCCGGCGATGTAGAGGCGATAGACATGGAGGAGGCCGACGGGTTGGTGTCCGCGCGCAAGCACCCCCTCCTGCTCCGCCCAGCGCCGCGCCTCAACCCGTTCCCGGCGGTTGTCTAGCCACCATGGCTACCTACCTACCTACCAATGTATTAATAAGCAGTACAGCATGCAGCTCTCTGTGTACGCATACATGTATCAGCAGTTCACAGATAAATGTAACTTCCATCGACGATCGCTGTATGAGAGCAAGTACAGTAGCGATCGTCCTCCTGAAATCGCAAATCCTCCTTCTCGACCGTTCCCTATCGTAGAGAAGCAGACCCATCTCAATCTCTGTCGTTATCGTCACCGCCCACCTGTTGTCGTCAGTGCATCCTTTCCTCCCCTTATTTGCAGTGACGGAGTTGCTATGTTGTCGTTGCGACCGTCTGCTCTGCTCCGCTCCATCGGTGAGTCTTCTGATTCCCCGTTACGAGACCTCACATTTGGTATCAGAGCCCGTCGATCGCTGAATTTTTTTTTTGAAAACGGCCAAAGCCGTGAGATATATTAGGAGATGGAGAGTTTAATTATAAGGTACGAAGACCGCACCCTAAGGAGGATCAGCTGCGAGCGAGTAGCCAAATAGCTGGAAAGAAAAGAAGAGAAAGAAAAGAAGAGCGAGCATGCCATCACGGCAGGCCCTGAAGGATGATCTGGAGATGCAATGCCCCTGCCGTAGCCCAAAAAGCAGCCTCGTCCTTGACGGATTGGAGGATGTGGTCGTGAGACGCCCAGAACTGGCGGAAGGTTCTGTTGTTTCGCTTCTTTCACCACTGCCAGCATACAAGGATGATAATGGTTTTGAGGCTCTTTCTGCAACCGGCGGAGGAGTTGATGCGTTGCAGGTTCCACTTGTCAAGTCTAGCGGAGTGACCCCACCGGGCTGGATGTAGGGATGGCACGCGAATCCAGTGAGCGATGGAGGCCCACATGCGACGGACCTCGGGGCAATGGAGGAATAAGTGGGAAACCGTTTCCAGACTCCTGCAGCACATAAGGCAGAAGTATTGATTTGGCCATCCTCTTATTTGTAGGCGCTGCGCCGTACATAAACAATCTTGTTGAGCAAGCCAAAAGAAAATCTTTATGCGTAGTGGCGCCCATGCTGACCAGATTGTGGAGAGGAAAGGTTTTGATATGCTTCCATTGAATTGAAAGCGGTATGCAGAGCTAGCTGAGTAGATGCCATTGGAGGTCGGCTTCCAAACGATGGCGTCTTCCTTTTGAGGATGAAGAGGCACAGACTGGACAATGATCCACAGACGGACGTATTCCCCTATGAGCTGTGGCGTGAGGCGATGGTGGATGTCCCGGATCCAGTTGTTCAGCAAGGCATCTGCCACCGTTCTTCCCTTTCGCCTGGAGTGTTTGAAAAGAAGCGGCGCAAGTTGGCATGGCGCCATGCCACGCAACCACGCAGAGGTCCAGAAGGCCACCTGCCGGCCATCACCAATGATGACTTTAGTAGTTGACATGAAGAGTTGTTGGTCGACCTGGTCACAGGGTGTGGTGTGGCTGGCCCACGGTCTTTGCAGATCCGTATACCTTAACCATAACCAGCGCAGTCTGAGGGCTTGCGCGAATCTATGTAGGTCTAGTACACCTAGGCCGCCCAGATTGAGAGGGCGGCACACCGTTGCCCACGCAACCTTGCAGTTTCCGCCATGCATTTGGCCGTTGCCGGCCTAGAGGAACTTTCGCCTCATCTTGTCGATGTCGTTTATGAATTTCTTGGGTGTCTTAAGCGTCGTCAGCACATAAATTGGTATGGAGGTGAGCATCGTCGGAAATTTTTTTCCGATTGTTCTGTAAAATCCTAGAGAAGGTTCTCGTGTTCTCGTGGGTGTTTAATCAGAGTTCGCGTGATCTGATTTGGTTGGTTCAATTCGGAATTTCACCATAGCGCCCCAGAAGCCTTCGGTGTAGACCAAGTTCCTACTGGAAGCAATGGGAGAAGCAGTAAATTAGGCAGAGGCTCGATGGGAACAAATGGATGAACGCTGGGAATCCTTGAAGGCTAGTCTAGAGTTCACAGTGGAGAAGATCAAACTAGTAGAGGTGATTCCAGCGATTCAAGCTCAAGTGGAAGAGCATAATGTGGTGATCGATCATGGGATTGATGAGTCAGTTTTAGAGAATGACGCAATCCCTAAATGGGAACCTGGCGGCGCAAGAAAACACACCAACATAAGAAGAATTAGCAAACAATCACGCCTCCTAGAGCACACGCTAGAATGACAACAAAAGCAGGTGAGTTGACGACCACATTGGCGGGGTTGTTAGGAAAATACGCTTTACCGCCATTGGGGTATACCCCTAACACTCAAAGATCAAGTCAAGGTACAACGACACAATTAAACCCCCAGGAAAAATTATAAATGTGGCTAGGGTCCTTGAGGAAGGTTGGGGGTGTGCAAGGTTTAGGAGGCTATTGCGGGGCGAGATTAAATTGTGGCTTGACCTACAGGTTGCAGATGCTTATGTAAATCTCACTGAATATCAAGATAGGCTAGTTTGAGTTTTAGATGAACATGCCTTCTGAGAAGAGGTTGGAAAGGGTTCAAACATGCAGGTTTTGTAGCTCTAATGAGACTACATATCTGTTTTTATACTGCCCACTAGCTCATTATGTATGGAGTGTTATTAATTGTGATTTTGGTATTGGCAAATATCCCAGTTCAGTTTAGAAACTCTATAGTAGTTGGTCGAACAAATTTCTTTGTAAAACTAGAGAGAAGGAGCATTAGGTATGCCTCCTATCTTTTTGTCTGTTTGTAGGACAAGAAACATGGCTTGTTTACAAGGCAAAAAGGTTGCTAAACCCATGAAGGTCCCTGTTAGTGTTCATCACTGTATTGAATTTTGGGTTGGCTTGTAGAAAGAAGACCTAAGCGATACCTTGAGACTAGTCTCCAAACAACTATGGCGGGTGACAATTGAAACTTTTAGACAGATGCAATGATGGGTTCCTGGAGAATTGTTGAAGGCTTGTATTTTGCTCCTTTTCTGCTTGCTAGAAACTGTGATATTCTCCCAGTGTAGACTATGGAGGAACGTTTGGGGCATGTGCTGTGTGGGTAGTCAGCTCATCAATGTTAGCTCTTTTCTCCTTTTTCCTTGCGGTTGGAATGCTGTAATGATCAATTTCCTTAACGAAATTGGGGGCTAGTCTCCTGACTTGGGAAAAAGGAAAGAAATTTGCAGGATGGTAAACTAAGTACTATGCCTCTTTATTCTCAAATTTTAAAGACTTTTTTCATGTTCATGTAGTGCTCGAACAGGAGGGTATGCAATGGTGTCTTTTAGACAAGGGAGTGCACACAGGATACACCCCAACCCTATCTACCTATATGGATTGTTGATAACATTAGGGATGACCGGATGATGCACACTGGGCCACACTTGTCATGGCATCGCCTTGGCTGAAGGGCGGCAACTTGGCCCTTTGCCCAGGCCATAGGTGAGCACCTGGGAATGCTCGGCGTCTCCTTCGTCACCTAGGTGTCATAGGAGTGACAATGGCGAGCTCCTAGAGGGGAGAAAGCCCATTGAAACTCACGTAGGATGTGAGGGTTGGAGAGAGAGCAGATCTAGGGGCTTTGCTATGGATAGAGATGTGCCACCGCCGTCATTCTTCCACTCCCCATCGCCGCCACCTCCAAGTTAGTGCTCTGCTCTTTCACTCCCTCTGCTCTCTCCCTCTACTTCTTGTTACCGTTGCTCTTTGCAACTGTTGCTCTCCCTCTCTGCTGCTTGCTCTGCCACTGCTGCTCTCCCTCTGCCGCTAATGCTCTCCCTCTGTCGATGCCGCTCTCTGCCACTGCTCTACCACTTGTTGCTACTTCTCTGCCGCTAGTCATGTTAACTACTTAAATGTGTGTGACTTCGTAGAATAATTATTTGTGGCTTTGTACAAATACATGGGTGGTGATGTTGCCGGTGCTGCCGATGCATATCAACCAAGAAATGATCCGAAGAAGAAGGCCAAGTCTAAGGATCCGGGATGGAAATACAGGTTTTGACCAACTGAGGACAAGGATATGGTAGAATGTTCTCTTTGTGGCAATTAACTGCACTCAGGGATCAAGAGGTTAAAGCAACATCTCATAGGGGGCTATGGGGATGTGCAGAAGTGCCCTAAAATGACAACTGCCATGTATGAAGGAGATGCAAAGAGTGGATGAGAAAGACTTCAAGAAAGGCACATATTAATTTGAATGATGCTGTGTTATGATGGCAATGGCGATGAAGTGCACGAGGTTGAGGTAGCTTCATCCAGGGGCACTTGTCCAAGTCCTCCAACAGCAAGTTCTAGAGTCGCTTCAATTCCAAGTTCGGGGACGGCTGCTAAAATAAAGACTTCTGCGGCCTTTTTCAAACCACCAACAAAGATTACTACAATAGTCCCCCAAATGTTCTTGAAGACATTGGAAAAAGTTGTGAAGGAAAGACCAAAAGGGGGCTTCTCAAACAAGCATTGAGCGAAGCATAAAACCAAAGGAAGATAGGGAGAAGACAAGCATACACGTAGCCAAGTTTTTCTACAAGAATGGCATTCCATTCAACGTTGCAAACTCAAAGCTACAGCATGGACTTGGCTATAAACCTCCCAGTTACCATGAGTTGAGGGTGCCATATCTTGAGAAATAAAAAATACACGGTGGTGAAATAAGGAAGAAGCAAGAGTTGGCTTGCAAGAATTTTAGCTACTCATTGATGTCAAATGGATGGACAGACAAGGGGGTTGTCACTTAATTAATCTCCCTGTCAATTGCCCGAAGGGGACTTTCTTCTTAAGAGTGTGGATGCATCTATTGAGTCAGATGATGTAGTGTTATTGGCGGGTTTATTTGAGAAGAGAATTCAAAAGATTTGTGAGGACAAAGTTGTACAAGTTGTCACGGATAATGAGGCTAACTACAAGGCATTCTTATGGAGAGATTCCCAAACTATATTGGATGCCATGTGCTGCCCACTGCTTGGATCTTATGTTGGAGGATATTGGCAATATGAAGAGTTCAAGAAGTGCATTGCCCAAGCAAAGCACGTGACAACGTTCATTTATAGGCATGTAAGACTTCTTGCTGCAATGAGGGATACGATGAGCGGGAAAGATCTTGTGAGACCCTCGACTACTTGGTTTGCCACCTCTTTCCTCACTTTGCAGAGCATGTACAAGCATAAAGATGCTTTGAGGAAAGCTCTTTGCTAGCGACGATCGGAGCAGATCCAAATTGTCTGAGACAGAAGCCGAGAAGAGGATGCAGTGACGATTGTCCTCAGTATGCCATTTTGAAATTTAGTGGAAGATTGCATAAGAGTGTCACAGCACCTAATTTTCCTGAGGTTTGTTGATGATGATGAGAAGCCCGCAATGCCAGAATTGTCCATAGCTATGGATATGGCTAAGAAGAATCAAGGATTCTTTCCCAGCTGCAAGCATAGAAAGATTGCTGAAGAAAATGTTGGCTATTGTTTACAATCAGTGGGTAAGTCAAAGGGAGCAAAAGCTACATGGGGTTGCTTTGTTTTTTAATCCATCCAGATTCTTTGACACCTTAGAAAAGGATAAAGATTATGCAACTCACCTATGCATGACATTTAATTTAGTGATTGCAAAGATGTGTCATGGTGTCATGTGGGGCATTTCATATAGGTGGCGTAACAACAAGCATGCGTCAGCTGAGGCAGCAGCCGCAACACCTGCTGTGGATTAGTTCAGGTTGTTAGCTAATTACTGAGTCAAGTTGTTGCTTATTAAATAAGGTTGTTAGCAAGTTATTAGCTAGATCTTCATGGATATAAGAAGACTAGCAGTCTGTGGAATAAAGGCGAGAAAGAAATATCTCTATCCTCCCCCTTTCCTATCCCTCTCCCTCCCTGCGCATCTCCCCTGTCCTACGCACTTCTTTCTCCTGTGCCTCCTATTTTTCCCACCTTCCTCATGCAAACACCACTGCCAGCAGCTTAACATCATGAGGTCCACAAGGAAGCAAGGAGTTAAGCCCCTCCTTCATAGCATTACTGGTTATGATCTTCAGGTCATGACAACTTGGTATCAGAGCTACTCAATATGGTTTCTGATGCTGAGATTTCTGAGGTTTTCAATGAGTTGAGGGCTGATTTCACTGAGATAAATGCCCTCTTGTTGAAAATTCAAGAGCAACTTGTGTCAAAGAAGAGGTAGCGTCACACAGCGTTAGCCACATCTCCACCAGTGGCACCCCTAACACCGGTCAAGGAGGAATCACTGCGTGTGGTGATTTTTGTGTTGCCACCACCGCCTGTGGTTGCGCCTACTCGGCGTGTCCGGCTAGTGCTATGCCTTTGGGGGTGTGGTGCACGGCAGGTGTCGTGTGGGGGATCTTGATGTCGTCGTATCTCTCCTATCATCGTCACTTATTGTGGCGGGAAGCAAACCAATGGTGTCTACACCGACAGCCCTCGCCATCAGCAACTTCCTCAATGCCAAGCAACGCTAAAGTCCTCATGTCAAGTTACCTTGCAAGGCATCGCAATAACTTGCTGAAGTGGGGCTATAGAGGGCTACAACCATGGCCACCAATGCAGCTCGAGGATGAGCTGCATGTCCAGGAGGGATGTAGTGTCATGCGCTGGGAATTATTGTTCACATGTGTCCATGCGCATGAATAGTACCCGTGATACTGTAGCACTGAAAGGATTATATTAGTTAGGATTAAGGTAAAATTAATTAGATAAAGATAAGATATGCATATTGAGTTGGTTGAAGTCGGCTCTATATAAAGGTGTCATTTTATTGTTATTTGCCAAGGAATGAATAATGAAGAAGTTGTCGGTGTACTTTGCACCGGGGTACCCTCTCCGCCGTAGATCAGTGGGCCCAAAAAGCGGCCTAGCCCGCATGGCCTCGGGCGAAGCGGTTCCGTGTCCTGGCGGCGGTGGGCGATCACGCCTTGCTTTCGCCGGGCGAAGCGCCGATGTGGCGGCTCGGGGCGGCAGTGGGTGATCAAGCCACGCATTGGGCGGAAGCCTGCATGGCCCCTGGCAAGCAAGCGGGTGATCATGCCACGCTTTCGAAAGCGAAGCGGCCCCGTGGCGGCTCGCAAGCGGGCGGGTTCGCCTCGTCGTGCCACGGCGCCCAAAGGAATAAGGAGAAGGCTTCCCCTCGAAGTCTCCTTCCTCTGACATGCTGTGTCAGGGCATTGATTGCGAAGAATTCTACTATCGACACGATGATGGACCATCCTTCTGATGCCTCTCACCAAACCCGTCACAGGAGTGTCACCTCCCAAGCGGACCGGGCGAAGCCATACAACGGCATTAAATGGAGTATGAAGGATAAGGCTACAGTGACGGGTGTAATAAATGAGTCATGGGTCAGTGTAAGGCTGGAATGATGGGTGTAATTAATGAATTGTAGATCAGCATAGCGTCACCTTCTCACTTGCCCGAGCCAACCCCGCCTATATAAGGGAGCTCTGGTGCATGGGGGATGGGGATCGATCAAGCTCTCCTCGAAGGATCCAAGACCAGAAGAACCATTGTAACCACCTCGGTATTTTCCTCAACAAAGATCTAGCAGGACGTAGGGCTATTACCCGCGCTGCGGGCCTGAACCTGGGTACATCACCGCGTTCATTGATCTGTTGATCCCTGGAATCCCTCGTGCGAGAGCTATTAGGGTTTCCAACCACGAAGACGCCCTCTACCGAACCATACCCTCCATCCTGGGATTAGTCAACCCTGTCCGTTGATGGGGTCCTGTCCGGCGAAATACGCCGACAGAAGTATTCCTAAATCCCCTATTCCTAGCTCTGGTTTGGTGCTATCAGGCCCTGCTAGGGCTTGAAAATGATATCTTGAGGCACGCAAAGTCCCATAGTATGGGTCCAAGCATGCAAAGCCACTTGACACTGAGTACGATGTCAAAGCCTTCTAGAGGGATGGTGAAGCAGTCCAACCAAAAAAACTCATGGCCAATGTTGATCTTCAGGCAACCACAAACCCCATTGCAGTTGAGGCGATCACCATTATCCACCATCACATTCAAGTTTCAATCCTGTGCATGGATGAAGGGTAATTGCCGCACATACGGCTGCATCTTCAGATATAAAATTGTGGGTATACCTAGTGTCAAGGAGGGCAATGAGTTATGTGCCCCCAGCTGAGACCTTGAGTCTTATGGTCTTCTTTCAATGCATAGAGGGAGATTTCGGGCCATCGTCGTCATCCTCCTCTCCAGGTGACCATAGCACAAATAGATGTTTGCACCAATGGTTTGGTGTGAATTTTTCTTCATAGTTGTAGCATAGTCCCACCTCTTGCCTTTCTCACATCTCATCGGGCGTCAACACCCTTTGTGGGAGACGCCGTGGTGTCGCCTTGGTGGTGTGTGCCACGCCTATTATGGCGGCCTAAATGGCAGCCAGTTCTATTGGGGTAGCACCGGTCAACGGGCTAGTTGTAGTTGTCATTGAACGCAACTACGGAAGTTGTGGCAGCATTCCCTTGTTGGCTTCTTGTATCTGACCACAGAGATCTAGGCCTATGCCAAACTCATGGCGACTTCCAAAGTGGCCAGTGCTTGTAGCTCGCATCGATGCGCAAGGTGCCCTGCAACCCTACAGCGAACAACTAGATTGTTGTTCCTTTGAGAGCGTGCCCACGCGGCTAAGAAACACGAGAAACTACTCTTGGTACTCAAATGGAGCCCATGCATCTTAGGGTGGCAAGCTTGCCGAGTGGATTGTGTCACATGGGCGACCCAAAGTGCAGGTTGACCATCCCCGAGAAGCATCTCCATGGCGAGGTACCATGTTCCCACTCTAGTTGTGTGTACCATTGTTGTGCTAATCCCATCATGTGGAAAGCTGCAAGCCACACTTTCTCAAGGGTTCACTGGCCACGAAAGAAGTGCTCGTAGTGACTAAGACAAGGTAGTGGGTCTGTCCACATCATAAACTGGAAAATCCAGTTTATGATAGCGAGGAGCATGCCCTTTTGGTGGTGCCTCTTCGTGCTTCAGCAGATATGGTCGTTGCAAGATGCCGTTGCCGAGGACCCTACTATCACTGGGCATGGTGTTCTTGCTGTTTTCTAGTCAACCAATGTCCAGGTGGTCTGTCTTCTGTTGACCATCGAGGTCATCGATCTTGGCGTCCATTTTGTCGAGCTTTTTCATGATGGCCACTAGTTGTGCGGCCATGGTATCAGACCCTTCACTATAGCCATTGTAGGGGATTATGCAGCGCCTAGCTGTGGATTAGTTTAGGTTGTTAGCTGATTATTGAGTCAAATTGTAGCTTATTAGATAATATGAAGTTGTTGCTTATTAGATAAGGTTGTTAGCAAGTGTTAGCTAGATCTTCATTATTAGATAAGGTTGTTAGCAAGTGTGTTGGGACCCGAATATGCAAATTCGGACCCTCTGTGTATACTGCACTAGTCCAGGATCACGCTAGTGCACACAGTCTAAACATCAGTGCATATCACAATCATACACAACGGAAATAAAATAAAAGACATCATATACTAAATATTACTAGTTGCATGACCTTATGGTCAACTTACATAACAATGCCTCACAAGGCTGAACAACAAATTAAACTGCAGTGGAATGAAGACGTAGATAAACCCCTCAGTATACCACAGGCAACTGACAAGGCTCGCACCCTAAACATTCGTCCCTTCATGGTACACCTTCTTCAGCACTGGTGATGTTGTAGGCAAGGGTGAGTACATAAAGCACTCAACAAGTTGTGCACAGAATGCAGTTCTAACATAACTATATGCAAGGCTTATTCCAAAGAAATGGCTAACAATGGTTATTTGCAGTAAAGCAGCATTTATGAACAAGTACAGTATATAGATTGAAAAGACAGTAAAAACAAATAACAGTAATAGATAGATTCAGCGTTTCTCAAGTAAACCAAGTTTCCCATCCTAAGTCAAGATTCAACCTCCCATGGCAACCTGCCATCCATCCTAAGTTTTTATTTTGCAAAAGTCTAACCCTTGACTGTAATTCCTGAGCTATGCTCAATACCGTGAGCACGACTATTCGAATAGATTGTACATTCTGCAGAGGTTATGCACTTTACCCACACGACATGATCATCTCTTGTTGCCAAACTATTGGCACACTTCCTTTGGTGTACCGGTAGAGAAATCATGACAAAGCCTTTACAATGCTCTGCCTTAACCCAGTACTACCCGCTGAGGTTTCAACATTGATGGGCTGAACCACCACAACAGGGCCCCCCTCTTGCGCCATGTGAGTTGATCCGTGAACCCAGACTCACACCACCAAAGCAGTACTAATGCCAAGATATTGCAAATTAATCGGCTAGGCTGCCCCACAACAGACATGTGGTTGCATGATTGACTCAGGTCAAAGGCTCGCAAGGTTAAGTCCTTAGGGTTGATCAAAGCAAGACTTGCACATACCCTTTTCCCATCGGGCCCACCCAGGCACACTTGCCCTTGCCACTTGCTCCGATCTAAATCATAGCCACCCAGTTGATTACCAAGCACCACATGCCATCAACAATTCAATATCGTTGCGTGACATCCATTGCCACAACAATTTAATCCCATCATGTGACCACACATGACACACAAATTCATAACATTGTTCCATATTCCATTAGTCAAGATTATTTGTCAATGATTCAAGTACATGTGATGATGTGGCATGGCTAAGCAATCTAATCTGATCTAACCATCCTATGTTGATTTTATTATTGATCAACTATAGTAAACCAATTTAGGGTGACAATAGATCATGGCATACAAATGACGAGGTAGGGTGTAGATCAATAGGTATGTCATCTAAATCCCAAATTAGATTGAAATCATTTATACACATGAAATAATATGCAATATCGTAAATCAAAATAGCAACTTTGCAAACATGGGTTCAACATGATGAAACCACAACTTGCCTTAGGAAAATCCTTATCCTTGCTCTGGACCTCAGTCTTGAGTTGATGAATCTCCCTCGGAAGTGTCGCACAATTTATCGTCTATGCGAAACGAAAGAGAACGCCAAATAAATACCAAAATAGAGAGCAAACAAACTCCAAAAATCAAATAAAATTCACCAATAGATAGATCTCAATTTTACAAATTTTTAGAAATTTGGATCACCTCAATCGGAGTTCGTATGAGGGAGAACGAGCTCTCGGAAGATTCAAAATCCAAAAAATTCAGAAAATTGGAAAACAATAAAATTCCTAATTATTTTTATAAAATAAAATATGATTTATTGCATCACCGTGATGTCATGTTGATGTCAGCATCGGACCCGAACCAACCGTGCATTGACACGTGGCCTCGGCACTGTGCTGTGGGCTCGGTTCACCGTGGGGTCGGTCCACTGTGAACCCACGGCACTGTGCCGTGCACCGGCTGGTGTCAGCGATGACGCCAGCCAACGCGTGTCACCACCCAATTGGCTCTGCTCACAATGCGATCTGGACTGCCTGATCAAATCCGACGGCCCACAATCAACGGCCACATGGCGAAGCGACATCCACCTGATCTAAATCGAATGGCGAAGGGTACCCGAGGAGTTTCACTATTCCAGAGGGCGACGTGGCATGATCCGACGCATTGAGGAGAGATTCGACAGTCGAGAAGCTTCGAGCGACGCGATGGCGGTGCGACGGTGGATCTTCGCCGGACTTGAAGACGAAGGAGGGGCTTTGGCGTTCCGGCGACCAATCGGTGAAGAGGAACGGCGGGGCATGCGCGGCTCAACACGAGGAATCCAAAGGTGTGCTCGGTGCTGCGGAAGACAGCTTGACGGCGGCGGAAAATGGCAAGAACAGTGGCGGCGCGACGACAAACTTCAGCGAGGACTCCCTAGCTCTCCGGTGAACTCCAAGTGGTGGCACAACGACGAAAAGGTGTGGCGGCTTCTGGCAAACCTCGGAGGACCCGCCCCGCTACTTATAGCCTCGGCAGTAGCGCAAAAAATAGAACCCTAACTCTACACGACGGTGCCTCTGACACAAACACGGACTCCGGCGGCGGCTCGGAGAAGGACTCCTCACGACCGACCGATCGGGAATCGATGGCTAAGATTCAACGAGACGTGGCGCTATCTGAGCCAATGACAGCAATCAACGGCGGCAATTTGATGATGGCCTTCACTATAGCATTCGATCCGGAGCGTCCATCGTAGATCCAACGGCTATCGTCCTTAGGGTTTCCCACGCATGCGATTGATCCGGGCCATCCCTTGACGATCCAACGGTGGCTTCGAGAAACCGGGCCGACGGCCAGACAAACAAGACGAACGCATACACGACAATCTTTGGGTTCGCCCAAGATTATTCACGTCGGATTTTCAGGGTTTTTTGGATTTAAAATAATTAGATAAATTAATTTGATTTATTTGAGCAACCAAAAACTCCAAGAAAAATCTCAAAAATACTTTGAGACATTCTGGACCCAAATAAAATATTTTTAGCAAAATCTTATTTTAGGATTATCTATTTATAATTAGTTTTTGGTAACAGGTTAATATACTTAATTTAAAATAATCCTAGTAAATCTCAGAAAATCCAAATAAATCCAGAAAATTCACAAAAAGCACAAATTGCAATAAGACACTATTAACTAAATGAAAAGCCAAAATTTGGGATGTTACAAACCTCCCCCTTAACAGAATCTCGACTCCGAGATTCAGGGCTATCTAGGGAATAGGTTTGGGAATTCTGCCTTCAGGTCTTCTTCGCACTCCTAGGTTGCTTCGCTCTCTAAGTGATTGCTCCATTGGACTCTGCAAAAGCGAAAAGATTTGTTTCTAGTCCTGCGCTCCATCACATCCAGAATCTTGATCGGCTGCTCTTTGTTGGTCAGGTCTTCTCGCAACTCGATTGCTTCTAACGTCGTCTGCTCTGCTGGCACTTGAGACACTTCTTGAGCTGCGACACATGGAACACATCATGGACTCCTGCTAATGACTGTGGCAACTCCAACTGATAAGCAACCTCTCCTCGACGATTCAAGATTTTGAGTGGCCCAACGAACCTAGGTGCAAGCTTCCCTTTGGTATGAAATCTTTTTACACCTTTGAGGGGGTGACTCTGGGATACACAAAATCATTGGGCTCAAAGCTCAAATCACGACGGCGATTGTCGGCATAGCTCTTCTGCCTTGACTGCACTGCTTTCAATCTTTCCCTGATTATGGAAACTTGCTCCTCGGCCTCCCTAAGAATCTCAGGCCCAAACACTGAACGCTCCCCAGTTTCATTCCAATTTAACGGGGTACGACATGCACGACAATATAAGGCTTCAAATGGTGACATCTGTAAACTAGCCTGGTAACTATTGTTATAACTGAACTCTGCATATGGCAAGCACTTATCCCAAGATGTAGCATAAGCTAACGCACAAGCTCTCAACATGTCTTCCAGAATCTGATTAACTCTTTGTGTCTGACCATCCGTCTGAGGATGATATGCGGTGCTGAAATTCAAGCGAGTTCTCATTGCTTCATGTAACTTGTTCTAAAGCCTCGAGATAAATTAGATACCTCTATCAGACACAATCTTCTTGGGCACCTCATACAGTCACTCAATCCCTGACATATACAGATCTGCCAAATGACCTTTTGAACACGTAATCTTCAGTGGTATGGAACGAGCAACTTTGGTAAAGCAATCAACGATGATTCATACGAAATCATATTCATTTTGAGTTATGGGAAAATCCTCACCACTATAGATCCTTTTGCTGGTTTGCCTCCTACTTCCCCTTAGGGATCTGCAACGACTGTAACGAACCAACAGGTCACCAATGCATTGCCTTTATTCTCTGACCCACATCACATAGGGCATCCTATCCAATAGCTTCGCATCTTCATTTTAGACCACCAATACTTTTTCTTTAGACCTCATTACATCTTGGCACTTTCTGGATGAATCGAATACTTAGAATCATGGGTTCCCTCATGTATCATCTGCTTAGGATCTTCCTATCCGGCACACTGGTTCGGCCCTAAATCCTCATGGTATCCTAATCGCTCAAAATTCTGTTTCTTGGCTAAGCCTTCTTCTTTTCTTGACTTGATTTTGTATTTCTTCTCCCTTCGAACTTCCTGTGATCTGATCTTCTAATGTTGGTTTTATTTCCAAGGCAGCTATGAAACTTTGTCTAATGACCTCCAATTTCAGCCTCTCGAATTCTTTGCATAACCCTGGTTGACCGCTCATTATCAACATATTTGCACTGCGGCCTCACAACTCAAACGTCGACTACCACATTGGCCTTACCAGGATGCACATGGATTCTGATACTAGAATCTTTGATCATTTCTAGCCATTTTCTTCGTTCCATATTAGGGTCTGACTGAGTAAATATATAATTTATACTCTTATGATTCACATCTATTTTCGTTGAGATAGTGACACCATTTTTTTAATTGCACACTACGACAGCTAACTCCAAGTCATGTGTAGGGTAATTCCCTTCATACTGTCTCAATTGCCTCATCGTATAAGCAACAACCTTGCCTTTTTATGTCGATTCGCATCTCAGATCATGTCTAGAAGCATCACCATATATATCGAAACTACTCCGCACAGCTAGAAATACTAACACAGGTGTTAATGTTAACCGCTTCTTCAACTTCCGAAAACTCTTTTCACACTCTGGCATCCATGCAACTTTTTCTCTTCAACAATCGCATAAGAGGTCTAGCTGTTGTCGAAAACCCTCCTATGAACCAGCGATAATATCTTGCCATTCCCAGAACTTCGAATCTAAGTAACGAACTTTGGTTGCTTCCAATGTAACACAATTTCTACCTTGCTTGGTTCAACAGTAACTTCTTTTGCAGCCTTTGCGTGGCTAACGAGATTCCACCTTTTTCTTCTAGAAATCACACTTGTTGAACTTTAGCGTATGACTGCTGCTCTCGCAATAACTCATCTCAAGGTTCTGCATGTTTTCCTCTTGTCTTAAGAGTATACTAGAATGTCATCTATATGGCAACCATGAATTTATCCAAATAATCCATAAACACCTTAGTCATCATGTTCATGATATATGCGGGGGCATTGGTCAATCCAGGAGATATAGCCAAAACTCATACTGTCCATATCGCGTATAAAACGCAATCCTAGAAACACCCTTCACATGACTCCTCAATTGATGATAGCCGGAGCGAAGTTTTATCCTAGAGAAATTCCAACTCTCTTCTCAACTGTCCAAACACGTTGTCAATCCTAATGTTGGATACTTGTTTTCGATCTTTTCTTCATTTAGAGCACGATTCAGTGCACTCTCCCATTCTTCCATTTTCCATTTTGATAAACAAGAGCTCCCATGGTGACGCACTAAGTCTTCTCAAAACTCTTCCTAGTAACTCTTCGTTATGCCTTTCCATTTCCCACTAATTCATTAGTAGACATTTGACATGGTCTTTTCGCTATTGGTGCTGTACCAGGCACTAATTCGCTCATGAACTTGATCTTTCGATATGACGGCATACCAGGCAAATTCTTGGAAAATATATCAAGGTATTCTCTGACAACTAGCGCATCTTCTAATTGGCAAGTTCCACACTATTATCCATCAGCTGGCTAACACGAACTGTCATCACTTGAAACCCCCTTCTTTTTCACATTCAGGGTTTTAAATCGATATACATTTCACCAAAATAGCTTTATGTTTGAGCATCCAACTAATTCCAGGAATAACGTCAAAGGTCTAATATCCAATCACAATATGATTTGCTTGGAACTCTACTCACTCAATAAGCCTCGAACTCTCAACATCCGAAACCCCTTCTTTTCACATTAGGGGTTTTAAATCGATATACATTTCACCAAAATAGCTTTATGTTTGAGCATCCAACTAATTCCAGGAATAACGTCAAAGGTCTAATATCCAATCACAATATGATTTGCTTGGAACTCTACTCACTCAATAAGCACTGAACTCTCAACATCCTAGTTAAATCTAGCACAACTGAGCACTTACTGACAATGACAAATCCTCTGGTTAACAAGATCTTGCTGGGTACCACTAAACTAGCCACCATTGCACATGTATCATTTTCAGGTGAACCATAGACGCAAGAATACTCTTAGAGAAACATCTAATCATCATTTTACATTATTGCTTTTCATTCCAATACTCCGTATACCAATGTATCAACCATTTCTGCTTTATTTCTTTCAACAAGGAAACCTTTACATGGAAGTCATCACTAATCTCTTTACTTTACAAATAGGGTTACAACATTGCACTAAGTAAACTCATGGCTCCTGACTTCCTTGATTTAGCATTGGCGCTGGGGCTTCGATAGGGACGGAGTTGAAATTGACTTGAGCCAATGCGATTGCTTTCCTTTGAGGGCATTTGCTGGCAAAATGCTCAGGTTTGTGGCAAATATAGCAGAGTTTAGGGTGAACTTTCTTTCTTAGCATTCATTGATTGGAATGGTGTCTTTACCTAGACGCCTTTTCTTCAATTGGTTCTCTCGGCAAATTTCTCTTGCAACTTCACCGTTCACTCTTGGCGTTATATATCGGACTGAGGTGACTTTCGGTATGTCCGCGATTGTAGAAAATATTTGTCTTCTCTGTGGACATCGGTTAGCGTAATGGCCTTTTCTGCAACAGTTATAGCAATCCATGCTGCTCTTCTTGTGATTCCTTACTTGTTGCTTCGCATCACATCCCCTGGCAAAACAATCCTCTTCCCCATATGAGAGACCTACTGTGGGTGATGGCCACTTACTGGTTTCCTGATTAAGGTCGACAGGTTCAGGAGGGTGCGTTTTTAATTCTCCAAGCGACATCTCTGTGCATTAACTTTCCCCTCTTATTGATAATTCTCGAGCAACTAGGGTAGTAGATTCTTAGTTGATCTTTGGATCACAGCGATAACTATCGGATCGAGGAACTTGAGGTGGGCAATGGTCTCGTCCTTCACAAAGGTAACATGTGATGTTGCTCATAGGACATTCTCCAAAGAATGGCTTCCTTCTGGCTGGAGCAATTGATCGCATGCTTGTCGTGGTATGTCCTATTCTCCTGGCGAATGCGCATACGATCTTCTAACTTGTTTGGTTAGCGACACTTCATAGAACAATGTCTAGATTTTGAACAAGATCAGGGGTAGCGTCCTTCTCTGAATTCCTTGTGACCATACCATTCCTTGGTGGAGCAAAGAGATCATGAAGCGACAATAAATTCATTCCAAGTGATATACATGGGGCTTCATGGTTAGCACAATAGCCTTTCCACCATTCATGGCAACTCCTCGTAACTAATATGAAGCATACAAGACCTTCTCATCATACGCACTTAGTTATGGTAGCTTCCTTTCAATGGTCTTGAGCCAATCTTACGCTTCGAAGGTGAAATATTTCACAGCGTTGGCGGGTGAGTCCTATGAATTCGATAACCTTGAGTCGACCGAGGATCATTGATAATAGTTCGAGATGCTTTCTTGACATTAGCTTGATTGGTCATAATGCGTACTTGCTTCATCATTACTGCATTAGCGTATGCGAGTAGCCAAAAACTCTCTAAAACTACGCATATCTATACGTAGTAGCGGTTGAAGAAGCTGATCCATCCTTGGAGTTTCCGAGTTGATTTCCACTTCCTTGGCTCCATTGCTATCACTAATCTGAACCATACTTGATTACCTCAAAGGGGTTAGGGAAGAGGAAATAGCATAGGTAAGGCGAGAATCTTAACACGGGGAGATAGGTTTAACCCAATCAACAGAGCAACTATATTAATAACTTGGTATGGTTGCTTATATAAGCCTAAAAGCTTTGCAACACATACTGCACACCCAGCAATCAAGAAGAACCAATTCAACCTAAACACACAAAACTACCGTCTATATGGGCGACACTCCTATCATAGGAAACGCGACTCCCACACATGAGTCTCAACTGGCTACTTGAAGCACTGAGTCTTTTAGCTCTTGATACACTTTATTGATCCGCTCTTCCATGAGCTTGATGATTCTTTCCTTCATGATCATTATGGTAGCAGCAGGCACTCGATGCCATCTTCTAAAGCGTGGTATATTGTTTTCTACTCAAGATAACTTAGGTAAGATTTCAACTCAATTTAGCAGAGGTAAGAGAAAGAAATTTCAGCAAGGGAAAAGAAAGAATTTTTGGTAAGGACAGAAATAGAAGAATGAGATAAGTCAAGAACACATTATTCTTCTAGGTTAGGTCTTTTGCTTTAGAAAATAATTTTGAAGGACCTATAGAGACGACCAACCATCTAGGGTCAAGACCTACAGTCAGTATGGCTTTGATACCACCTCTGCCGGGACCCGAATATGCAAATTCGGACCCTCTGTGTATACTGTACTAGTCTAGGATCACGCTAGTGTACACAGCCTCAACATCAATTCATATCACAATCATACACAGCGGAAATAAAATAAAAGACATTATATACTAAATATTACTAGTTGCATGACCTTATGGTCAACTTACATAACAATGCCTCACAAGGCTGAACAGCAAATTAAATTGCAGCGGAATGAAGACATAGATAAACTCCTCAGTATACCACTGGCAACTGACAAGGCTCGCACCCTAAACTTTCGTCCCTTCATGGTACACCTTCTTCAGCACTAGTGATGTTGTAGGCAAGGGTGAGTACATAAAGCACTCAACAAGTTGTGCACAGAATGCAGTTCTAACATAACTATATGCAAGGCTTATTCCAAAGAAAGGGATTTGATAAACATCAACCGGATGTTTTTTTGGTTGAAATCACCCAAATCTAGAACCATTGGATCATTGTTGAGATTCGGGAGTATCGATTACATCTGATCCTATGATTTGATCAACGACGGTGAATTTGGATCCGATCCTATGATTTGATCCAACGGCGGTGAATTTGGATGTTAAAGAGTATCGATTATATCCGATCGTATGATTTGATCAACGGCGGTGAATTTGGATCGAAATCAATGGTTCTAGATTTGGGTGATTTCAACCAAAAAACATCCGGATGATACCTATACACTCCCCAAAGAAATGGCTAACAATGGCTATTTGCGATGGCGACATTTATGAACAAGTACAATACATAGAATGAAAAACGGTAAAACAAATAACGATAATAGATAGATTCAGCGTTTCTCAAGTAAACCAAGTTTCCCATCCTAAGTCAAAGTCAACCTCCCATGGCAACTGCCATCCATCCCAAGTTTTATTTAGCAAAAGTCTAACCTTAGCGGTAATTCGAGCTATGCTCAATACCGTGAAACACGGCTATTCGAATAGATTGTACACTCTGCAGAGGTTATGCACTTTACCCACACGACATGATCATCTCTTGTTGCCAAGCTATTGGCACACTTCCTTTAATTGTCTTGGCGGAGAAATCATGACAAAGCCATTACAATGCTCTGCCTTAACCTAGTACTACCGTGAGGTTTAAACAACGATGGAATTTGAACCACCTACAGAAGTGTAACATCCCAAAAATTTACTTTAAATATATCTATGGCACTTTTGAATTATTTGAAATTTTACGGAATCTGTTTGAAATTTATTAAAATTAAGCGAATTTGAATTTATTATATAAAATAATGATCATGCATTTAGCGTGTAACAAATTTCAAATTTAGTTTAAAATAATAACATCTGAAAAATAAGGATATTTCTTTCAAATACCCTCAAAAACTTGTTTATAGATTTAGTTTATCGATTTTATAAATAACTTAGTACAAGTGTACGATCCACTAAAAAATTTTTGCAGAAAATCTATATATCGAAAAATCATAAAACTAATTTTGTTAAATTCCAAATATTCCCTAGTATTTTAGAGAATTTTTCCAAGATTTGTGGGACCATTCTACTATTTTAACTTGAACGTCTTTTCCTCTCAGCACTATTCAAATTCCATAAATAAAAAAAAACACAGGTGGCTGCACTGTAGATCGTCTTGTTCGTTCGAAGCAAATCCAGAGCAAAACCATTTCTCTCTCCTCCATTAGAAGGCAGGGAAACCTTTGAGATCACCTCCAATAAATCACCAAAAATTTACTAAAAATCATAATCGAGATCCACAACACATCCTTAATCTTCCACAGCTGTTAGAAAAATTAAACACCCACTAACCCATGTTATGAGTAAAGAGCTTCCAGCCGTTTCTTTCCTCCATGCGCCGGCCAAAGTCTTTCCATGCATGAACTAGCAACGCTATGAATTCCACACACACATGAAGCCATTACCTTTCCTAGCCGTTCCTTTGTTTTCCAGCCGAAACCATTTATTTGTCGTTTCCTTCCTCCCATGAACGCACATGCATGCTAATCGATTTTTATTTCCATGCGTGTATGGAGTAACAGCAAACGGCTGTTTCCCTTCATTTCCTGCGCACATGACTCAAGTCCTGCCTTCCTTCATTCCAGCCATTTCTCGTTTCTTCATTCCAGCCGTCCCTTCCCTTGAACGCAAGAGCCTGTCGCAAGAGCCTGGACATCTCCACCTGCGCCATCGTTCGCCGATCAGCCGACTGCGCATGCCGGTGCCCTCCAGCCACGCCTCTTCCTACACCGACGGTCTGCGCTGCTGCTTGCCGCCGATCGGTACTTCCTCATCTTTGTTTTGCGCGCACTCTGTCTGTCCACTGGTTGATCTCACCTATGCGTAATTGTGCACGTATGTTGTATTAGGTGAATGTAAGTATATATGTATACACAACCGAATGCATGCATATATTAGGGGAAATTTTGGAATACAGTACAAATTACGTTCCGTAATTACAAATCGATACAACATATTTGCGTATTTACAAAAACCCAGTCTTACGGAACCTGAAAATCCGTGTCGCATGCGGAAAACCAAATTCGGGGTAATCTTTAGCAGGAAAATCAAATTCGGGTATGGGGCCCCACCCATACCGGAAATTCAAATCGGCTATGCCATTACCGGATTTTCAAATTCGGGTATGGGGTGAGACCCCCATACCGGAGCAGCATTTTTCCGTTTAGGACCGATGCATGCGCTGGCGTATAAAAATAAAAAAGGACCGTAACGATGTCAAAAAATTTTGAAATTTTTTATGGAGATTCCTGATAAATCAGTGATATTACCATAAAAATTTCAAATGATTTTAAGATCTGAAATTTTTAAAATTCAAACAATACAACTGTCTGATAAAAGCTTATTTGGCGACAAGTTTGAACCGAATGAAAGATGAAACAAACCACGTTAGAAAATTTTAAAATTTTGTCCATGGTTATGATGCATCACTAATGTTCCTATAAAACTTTCATATAATGATCAAGCTCTATGAATTTTTGAAGCTATGCGAATTTTTAAAATTTATAAATCTTGTCGAATATGGTAGAAAAATAGCAGGGAAAAAGCAGGCGGCCTCATAGCGTGGCATAACGCCAGTGCTGGCAAGATGGTCGGACGTTGGCCCGGCATTTTGTTACCAAAATCGGAAAAAGGCACTTTCGCGAACGCAAGCAGCGTGTCGTGGCCACTTAGGGGTTTCGTAGCCTGCAGGTGGTAGGACATGGTCCAAAAATACAAAAAAAAATCAAGGCGGCCTCGCAATCGGGCTACCACTTACGTATGGGCGAGATAATGGGACGTTGCCTCGGCATTTTGTTGCGAAATCGGAAAAAGCGCTTGCGCCTGCGAAACCATGGAAACTTTTACGGCGTCGAAAAATTTTGACACTCTTTATGGAGGTTCTGATATATCGTGATATTACCATAAAAATTTCAAATTATTTTAAGATATGAGAATTTTTAAAATTCAAACAATACATATATAAGGGCACATACACGAAAGTTCGGATGATAAAATAAGCAATAGATTAGATGATATTACAAGGGCATTACAACGATGACGAACTACCTACTTGAAAGCAGCAGCATTGCGTCATGGTGGAACAAATGATCGTTCGCCTATCTGAGTGCTGACGAGAATGATGTCATACATTTTACGCATATTACGACCCGTTCTAGTATTGCGACCGGTCATCGGACACCGCTCAATCCCTACTATGAAAGAACTCCATGGGGTTCCGCGATTCTCCCGGTATGCGCCGATTGGGTGGCCTATCCGTCGTCTCGGTGTATAAGACTTAAATTTTGGTTGTTGTTTATGTGGATTTACGCCCTCCCATATGGGCATGTCACCCCGATTCGCGGCGTCCCTATGTTAATACCACGGGTTCGCGGATGGTCTCATAGCGAGTCAAGGATTTGATCGTGTTGCGGACCTCGGCATTGCTTCCTTGTCCCTTCTTGAGAAGAGGCACCCTCCTGCACCTCTGCTTTGTGTTGGCCGTTGGCGGAGACATGCGGAGAGCGCTGCTCTGTTTCGGCTCGCCTCCACTATATAGTGCAGGAGGTGTGTGTTGGGCTTATGCTTGGACAACGAGCGTGCCTGCGATCAATCTGATATGCCCGCCTTGGTGGTTGCATAACACCGTAAGCGTACTAAAGTCAGCTTTTACAGGCGGTAGTGGCACCACGGAGAGGTTGCTCCCCGATTATCCCTTGCGAGGTTGCACGAGATGTAGGTGAATGCGTCTCGGGTCCACCAGTTGAAATACCGACACCGTTCATCCTCGGCCAAGAGGCGCCGGTAGAATCTCCGGTCCGCTAGATCACCTTGGCGGTATCAACCACTGCCTCCGAGGCCATGTCACATAAGCGTCGGGGCTTTGGGTGGTACTGGAGGAGGTTCCTCCGTTGACTTGAATGTCCTTTTGAACTCTCGTAATGCGATGAAGCTGTTTAGAACTACTAATTTGTGAGTTTAACAAGAGTATGACACATGAAACTCACCGATTAGTTGGCCTTGCACACCGGCCTGAGCTCTGGCGATCTAGAAAAGGACATATCTGTCGGCCTCTCCCACGGGTGAAGTTCTCGGGCGAAGCGGGGTAGGCATCGTGGCGATTGTTGAAAATTAAGTGATCCGTCGTTCGACCCGTCGATCCATTGGAAGAAGCAACACGGCCCTCGTCTTTGAGAAAAGAAAAAACGATGCATGAGGCGGTAGTGTTACCTGTATTGTGTGGGCCTTGATGGGTTTACCTCGTAGAGTGCGACCCACAATGATGAATGTGTGGCGGCCGTGTCTCCATGGGTAGATTGCATCATCTTCGCGGTGAGTTGCGATCGCATTTGGGTCGGGACAACTCCGTGCGAAGCTGAGGCGTCGGCGCAACTCCCATCCGGATATTGAGGCGGGATGACTTACGCTTCTTTGAAGGCGTGATGAAACGACATTGTGCCCTAATTTGTGTAGGTCGGTGGCGTTTATTCTTTGGTTTGGTTTGTGTTGGATGTCTACCCCTCGGACTGTTTATAGTGGTGGTGAGGGTTACTCCACACAACTACAACACTTGTCCATTCTTTGGCCTAGCATCCTCTGTGAAAAATTGCCTGACGTGTCACCCATCATCAAAATTGCCACGACACATGCGCCGTGAGATTCACCACCACCATCCAAATTACTTGCATGCGGCTTTGATGATGTGTGCCAGGTCATGCGGCTGATGATGTGTAGTGGTGCGTCCCCCTCTAAACGAGGGCGTCCCGGGCCCCCCCGATCCACCTCGGCGAGCACGTGTCCCCTACGCAGGGGCGTGGCGAACCCGCGGCCGCGAATGAGGGCGTCCCGGGCCCCGCCCGATCCACCTCGGCGGGCACGTGTGCGCCCTTTGCGAGGGCGTGGCGGGCCCCCATAACATGAGCGAGGGCGTCCCGGGGCCCCGCCCGATCCACCTCGGCAGACGCGTGTAAGCCCTTTACGAGGACTTGTCACTTTCTAGAAAAAGCTGCATGACTTGTCACCCATCATCAAATCTGCGACTGTCACCTTTGCTGTCGGCTGAGATGGGTAGTCTTTGTAATAAACGGTGGTCTGCGAGTTTTGTCGAATCATTTTGAGAAAGCTGAAAGTAACTTTCTTTGTCACATCGCATTGCGAAGGTTGTGGTGTCGTCGTCTATTCGTCCACTCACGAGAAAGTGTCTTGAACCAGACAAGACATGGGTGATTTGACATTCTTGCGAGCTACAATTAAAAATGTCGACGACTTAAGAAAGTGGCATCAACGTATTCTGAAGATGACAACACATGAGTGATTTGACAAGACTAGTAGATACAATAAATTAAGAAAGACAACGGAGAAAGGCATCGATTTATTTCAAATTTGGCTGACACAAAGTGATTTGACATGATGGGGCGAAGAACATTTCACACATAATCAAAGCCAAATGACTACATCTTTGGGTGGATTGGGGCACCTCCTGATCGTGCCGGGTTGTTTACATAATTTGCATTTTTAAGCAAACCGTCCACCGCATCGGCCGCGCCCATGTCACCTTGCAATCTGGTGCCCTTGGCCTCCCATGTTGTGTCGTCTAGTCGCGGGATATGGTTTCGAGTTGGGCCTTCCATAATCTTGTAGTTAGCTCCGTTGTGAGCGAACTCATCTTAGGGCGCCATGTGTTCTTCAAAGCATCTTGCGGTGTAGTAAAGCGAGATGAGCTGTGATGCATCGTTCCCACCCATGTCGCGACATCTGGCGAGCACATGGAAGCGCGGAATGTGTTGAAGCTTGGCTTGTTGCGCGTGCATGTCACGGTGTCCCCATGAATACGGATGCATGTCTGCGCTTGCACATGACCTCAAATTTATTCGTCCCGAGTCATAAATCCTTGTCGCGGTGGAAGTCGCCTTCTTCCTTCTCTCGCGAGCATCTTCTCCTCTCGGCTGCGTCTGTGATGGCGCATGCCTCGGCGCGTTACCACGATCTCGGAATGTCAGCCACCCGGTAGAATGTGAGCTCAATGATTGAACACAGCGGAAGCGCGCACACCCTTGATGCGTTGTTGAGCGCCTCCGCTATGTTCGTTGTCATCACGTTGTACCTATGATGGTGTCATCGACATATGGAAATGAATACAAGAAGGTGAGATGATTTGCATTAAGTTATGGTTCGTCCATACCTCGCTCCGTTAGGTAATAGTGGAGTGGCGCCCACCGCTCATTGGTTTCCCGCGATCCTTTGGTGAAGGTGGGCGGTCAGAAACCCGCATGCGGCCTCCACCATTTCTTGACAGATTCTTTGCTCTGGATTGGTCGTCCTCCATCATCTTACTGTGTGGTCTCGTGTAGGCTGCGTCCATATCGCGTTGAACTTGTGTGTTTGGTTCTGCGGGCACATAGCTTTGAATCTCTTGACGGGGCCTTGTTCTTGTACCTTGTGTCTGAGTTCGCACCAAGGTGGCGCATGCACCATCTTCTCTCGACATCGGGCGGCTAGTCTCGGAGGATGTCTTTGTCGTGCATGACATCAGCGTGGAGGATGCCTTTGTTCTGTCGAGAGACAACGCTGGCGCTCTCGGGTGCAAGCGACCGGCTCTTGAGTAGAGTCGGGAACCACAACCAAGCTGTCATTGTTCTCGCTCTCGGCGAAGCGGCATATGGGAGGATTTGGTTATTTGCATCGGCGGCGAGTCACGATCGGCGGCGTCGTGGAACTTTCCACTAAGGAATGTCGATCACGCATATGGTGGTCTACAATACTGAAAGCTTGATGCATTGACCGAATGACCGAGGATATCGATGAGTACCGATCCGCCGGTGATGGACCCATCTTCTAGTATGATGGGCTCATCGACCCGCTATGACGAGTGCGGGTTAAATCATGGCGATCTTCGCGACAACCTAGGGGTATAGTTGAAAGACTCCTCGAATCCCCGAACAACATCTTCAATGCCTATACGCTTCACTCTCCATGCCGTATAGTGCGTGATGACCATCCAGTTCTAGTCTGGACCTCCTCGATAATTTTACGAAGTCATCCTATGTCGTTCAACAATGGTCACGAGGTGAGCTATGAACCTCGCGTCCACAAGTCGGTTCATGTTCATATGGACTCCTCCGTGCGTATGAGGCCTATTTCTACTTATGACAAAGTAGTCCTCGTGCTTGGATGCGTGAACCCGTACATAGAAGGACAATCAGGGAACCGTGCACCTCACCTCATCGAGGAGGGCTCCGGCCAGGAGGCAGTGTGCTCCGTCTTGTCGTGGCGGTATAATTGCTAAGAAAGTGAATGGCCTCGCCTTATTCACGAAGCGTTGGCGGTTTGGACATCGTTAAGGAGTACCCCAATGCGGATATATTCTTGTAATCCGTGAGGTACAATCCAAGCGACCGATGTACTGAAGTATTGTATAGCGGTGTTGGGTCATCATTGTCCGCGCTTCTTCATCCCTTCGCCGTCTTCATCATCCATGCATTCCCCATCCACCTCCGCCGCCTCAGCTTCTTCTTCGCCTCCCCCCGATGCCCCTCCTCTACAATTGATGGTTCGGGTGGTGCATGTGATATGTCATGTTCTACTACTCGGGAGGTAGAGGCCACCTCTCGGGCTCGTCTTGGTGACAATATCTCCACGTATACTCCTACCTCAAAATTCTCTTCACCGCTTTGCGTACATACAAAAGCCGCGCTTTCATTCCGTAGCGGGAAGGCGTGTACACAACCATCGGTTGTTGAGGACAAGCCGTGGGCCGAACCCCATCGAAGCGAACTCTGTGCGTCTCAAGGTTCTACCTTGATGAAGTGATGACATGTGATTTGAGTGCGAGTTCATTAAGGTGGCTATTGTGCTATCTATGTGTGAAGCGATTATCAGCGCTCACGACTCTCCGTGCAAAACTACGGGCGTTCTCGAAAATAAATTTTAACGAGGCATGTCCATCTGTAGCAAATATCGCACTATTAATGTACTAAATACCTAATAACACAAAAAATAATACACACTCATAGCGATTTCTAACTAACCTTCTCAAAAGGTATGCGAAGTTCAATAAAATTTGGAGCAATGTGCCAATAAATCTTCACGAAGATTACGCAATATGAGAATCCCGAATGAAATAAATAAAAAATTTTGAACTTTGTGAAAATTTCAACAAGCTATGAGTACCAACACACTAATATCTAGTCTCAGGTCTCTCTGTTTGCCTTGCCTTGCCAACCGCGCTCTCTTTGTTGTGAGCGTTACAATGCCATCGCCAAAGGATTTATAGCAAGGAAAGGAAGGGCGCGGCTCATAGGAATCCGTTCGATCGGTGCTTTGGTAGCGATGATCGCAGTGAGATTCCTGCCACCACCATCAAATTACTTGCATGCGACTGTCGCATGACCTTTGCGAAAGCGTGAAATTTGGGTATGGGGACATAACAGGTCATGCGGCTTTGATGATGTGTAGTGGCGGTCGTCTGATTTGATGGCGGGTGGTGAGTGCGTGCGAGTTTGATGATGGGTGACGGTCATGCGGCTTTCATGATGTGTAGTGGCGGTCGTGCGGCTTTGATGATAGGTGTTGAGTCGAACCCATGGTATGAGGCATAAATCTGCATCTAAGTGATTTTGTGACATAGCATGGGGGCACAGGGGCGTCCTCGTTCGTCTTTGCCGGGGCCTTGCCCGTCCCGTGTGAAGGGGACCGTGCCCGTCGAGAGGTGGATCGGGCGGGGCACTGAGGGCGTCCTCGTTAGTGCTCTATCATCTTTACCATTGTTAGAGATCTATCGTAAAATATCTCGAAACAAGAGGTTGATATTCTATAACCTTTGCTCTATCTGAAAGTGCTATATACTTGTGACCAAATGTGCTCTAGATTTGTGACTCGAAATGAGCCATGGGCGGGCACTTTAAGGATCTAATATAGTCCTCGGATAGCTAATATAGTCCTTAGATAGTACATCTTCTATCTTATTCTGTAAAATAAAGAAGAGGTATTATACGACATGACCTGAGATAAAAGACACTTTTGCCTCAAAGAGAATACTTATTGGGAACAAAAAGCACTAGAAAATAGTGATGCTGCAACCCATCCTTGGTAGAGAACAAAATAAACATGTTTTGAGTCCATTTCTTGTGAGGAATGATTCTGACACCACATGCTTGAAAGCGATACTTTCTTTGTTTTCCATTCCATAAAACCATAAACGGAAGCGAGCCTAGATCGGTTGGTGGGAGGTGAGGTTGTATACCCCCTACCACCCAGGCTCGAAGTCCTCTTCAACTTCGATTTGGGTGACTATTTCTTCTTGACTATTTCTTCTTGACCAAATGGCACACAATGGCGGGGCTACCAACTTTGCACCATAACATCATCTGCTTTCGGGCGGGACTATTGATCGAGCAGGCATCTGGTTCGGAAACCGCGGAGCCATTGCTTGGGACAGGAGATATCAACTTCAGCGCGATCTGGTTCGCAACTCGGAAGAATCCGTCGAGATGGGTTCTCAAGCGCCATCCTAGCGAGGTTGGAACCACGAGGAGCAATCTCTCTAACATAACCCTCATTGTCTTGCAAACCCAAATGAGTCATGGACTCGGCCTCCACCCTAGCATGGTTTGAGTCTGAAAGCGGGATCTGACATGTTGTCATTCGATCTGGCGGGATCGGCGTGTTGTCGTTCGGTTTGAAGCGAGTGCGGCGTGTTGTCGTCTCGGCCCGGGCGTGGTGCGAGTGGTGTCGTCTCGGTCGATAAAGGTAATAGGTGTGTGACAAAGCTAGTAGGCGATGTAGTATATAGTGCGGATGAAACACATCACGGAAGCGGATGATGTACCAAAGTTAGGTATTCTTGACTTTTGGACTCGAGATAACCACTAGGTGGTCCAAATCAAATCTGGTGGTCATTTGTCGGCATTTATAAATCTGATCAATCCTTCTGCCTTTTCTTTTGTGGCATGTGTTATAATCTCGGCTTTAATAGATTTGTTGATTATATGATTCACTGCCATGTCGATGCTTGTCGGCTTATTCATGTAGATCTAGATGTCGGTGACTCTGAAGGCTTCGATCTCAAAAGATAAACACATGAAAGATTTTGAAGGCATGGAGGAAGACTTGCAAGCAACCATAAAAAGCAGATGCAATTAGAAGATAGAGAGGCAAAAATCATAAGCAAAAGGTTTCATTTTTTATGTTTATTCACATAATTAGATTTAATTAGTGTCGATTGTTTATGATAATGCTTACCAATCTAGTTTTTTCACGATCTTGCTTATCTATCCGGTTGTTTACGATAGTGCCTATCTTTTAATTGTCATAATTCGGGAAGGATTAGTGGCGATGAAGTCCCAAAAAGAGAGAGAAGAAACACAAAAGGCGTGTTGGTATGATACTTTTTCTGTTACATTGCATGTAGTTTTGTTCTTACTTCAATTTGCGGAAATATACTTCTTACAAAGGATTGCACAAAGCTCCTTGCATTTCCCATCTTATGACATAGTACGATGGGTTTTGCAAAGTTCTTCGTTGCTCAGCGCGTGCCAATTCACGAGACAAAGCAAAGGCCAGGCGGTCACTTTTCTTTTTTTACTGTCTCGTCTTGTGGCCTTGAATCGAATCGATTCTCTTGACCCGGCCCAGCGTGCAGCACCTAGCGAACGCAGCGCCGAGACGTTGCGGCGGACGTCGAGCGGACGAGCTCTGAAATCTCGGCAGCGCAAACACCGGCGGACGTCGAGCGAGCGGCATGGCGTTTTTCCGCGCCGATTTTTCATCGGACCCGGCTGTCCTCCTCGCGTGCAAAACCCCCATCCACCTCGGCGGGCACGTGTCCCCCTTTACGGGGGCGTGCGGGCCCCAACCTGAGCGAGGGCGACCCGGGCCCCCCGATCCACCTATGGCGGGCGCGTGTCCCCCTTCACGGGGGCGTGGCAAAACCCGGCGGCCGAGCGAGGGCGTCCCGGTCGCCCGTCCCGTGGGCGCCGAGGCGGCGGCGTCTCGCCCTGCTCGCCGGCGCCCGTGGTAACTTTTGCCCGGCGAGCGTGCTTTCGCCCGCTTCGCCAAGCCGCCCGTGGTTAGCATGCGTAGGCGGCGAAGCGTCTCGCCCGCCCTCTCGCAAAACGCCGCCACGTGGGGTGCGCGGCGGCGATCGGCGTCTCGCTCACACAGGCTGGTGGGCCGTGCTTTCATCCCGCCGTATATAGATACATCTGTACCAAGCGGTTTACGCCATCTGCTTCCTTGCGCCCTTCAACTTTCACTTCTTCATCTTCTTCGGTCTAAGCCTTTTGCCTTCTTCGTCTCCATGGCAGCCTCCATCCTGCCTCCACCGCGGACTCATACGGTGAAGGATAGCCATCATCGTGCGAAGGGCACCTTCGCTTTCGTAGGGGACCTCCACGCCCTTGTGCCTCTCAAGGCGAGATCGTCGTCCACACTGGCACTAATGGCTGGCTTTGGTCCGCCTTTCTCCGACTTCTTTCTCACCGTCCTCCATTTTTATGGGGTCCACCATCTTCACCTCACCCCCAACTCCATCGTCTTCCTTTCCATCTTCGCATACCTCTGTGAAATGTTCATGGGGGTGATGTGAATCTTCCCTCTTCGCTCCTTCTTCATCTGTCGTGCCTCCGCAAACCAGCGAGGTAGTGGGGCTGCTATTTCCGTCTTGGGCCGGGATGGCCTCCCTACATTGCCTTCGGCCAGATCAAGCTGGAAGGCATGGCGCGGCAATGGTATACATCAGCGATGCCAGTAGTCGGCGCCTTGGGGTGCCTACTTGGGGCGGCGGAGGCCTCAAAGCTGGAACTTCGCCGGTCGAAGAGATGGCGAGCTCCTCGCCATGGCGGCCAGCGTCAATAAATGCGGGGCCGCTGGATTAGCGCCAGGGCTGGTGACGGGACTTCATGTCGGAGAATCGGCCCCCGCCGTCGCCAGCGTCATACGCCCAGCAATATCTGAGCGGCAACGGCGCAGCGCCGCGTGGCTGGCGTAAATCTTAATTTTCCTTTAGCTTTTCTCGCGCACATGCTTCTTTACGGGGTTTCGTACCAACGGCAGACCACCCTTTGTCTTTGCGGTAGCGAAACACGGAGAGTCGATCCTCGGGAGATGGGTTGTCGCGCTAATCTGGCGAGGCCCCAGCGGCCTTGATTTTCAGCGGCGCGCGACGCTTCGCCGACTGGAGCCGCGGGCTCTGCGGTTGTCGAGTTGTTCCGCCGATGGACTCCACGGAACTGCCGTGGTGCCACCCATGACGGCCTGGTGATTAGGGATCGACCACGCCAGCGATCGGACCCACGAGCAAGCGGCCAGTGCCGGGCGCCCAGGCTCGGACCCCAAGAGGTCGGGTCACGGACAAACTCTGCCGCCCCGGCCACGGCGGCGGCATCTTCTAAAGGCGGCGCGAGCCGCCCGACCATGACTTCACCTCGGTCTTGGCGCCTCCGCGGCGCGACGCCGGTTCCTTCGCCGACACTTTCTCCCGGCGCCGGTCCCAGCGGCCGCGGCGCCAATATCTTGACCACGGGAACCCGAGCCACGCCCGTCGGGGTGGCCTCACGCTCCGATAGCGCTCTTAACGAGGTGCCGCCAAGGCGGCCCTCAAAACGCCGCAAAGCGCCCCTAATGCTGCGGCGGCGGATGCCTCCGCCCGAGCGCCTCCCGCCGCTGCGCGGTGAGGAGGCGAGGGCGTCCCGGCCAGCGCTCCGGACGCCTTGCCCCTCGCGCGCGCCATTGCCCCGCCGGCGCTTGGTGAAGCTCTTCCGAGTTTGGCGATATTCATGCCGCTCACAGCGCGTCATCGCTTCGCCGCGAGCATAGAGCCCCGAACGGCCCGGCAATTGGCGTCGATGGCGAAGTTGGGCGGGAAGCGAAAGCGGCGGCGGCTTTAGCGCGAGAGAAGGCCAACCACGCCGCCATGCGGCGGCGTGCGGAAAAGCGAAAGCGGGCGAGGGCGGCGGCCCGAACTTGAACTCGAGTCCTTCCGCTGCGGCGCAACCTCGCCATCATGCTCAAAAAGCCTTCGGTATACGAAAAGGTGCACAGAACCCTTGGGAGTGGCGCGAATCGCCCGCTTCGAGACTCAGCTGCGGTTCGCCCGCGACCAACCGGGCAGCGGAGGCACTCCGGCTGCTGAAGCCCTTGCGCCCGCTCTGCGGAGAGGCGGGAGTCGCGATCATGACCGCGACCTACGGCTGGCCATTGCGCCCGGTCGCGGCGCCGCCGCCGATCCCATGGCGGTGGTGACGGCCAAACATCGAGGAGGCAGCCGGAGGCGCGGAGTGGCGTGGCCGCCGAACTGCGTGGCGGGACTGCTGCAAGTAGATCGGCCGATCATGGGCGTCTCCACTCCGCTAAGCCGTGGAAGGCGATGATGGCGCGAGCTCGACTTTAGCAGCGATCGTGAAGGGCACAGCAACCTTGTTGTTCTTTTTAGTTTTATTTCCTTTTGCTAACCTTGCTGCGTGTACAAATACTTGGGCAGAATTCAGCGAAATGTGGATATTTCTTAGTTAATGTTACCTGCAAGCTTATCTGTTTTGTATGCTCGAATTTGCCGGGTTAGATCGTCAGGCGACCAAACTTTAGATAAAAAGCGTTCTTGCATGATCTTACGTTCTTGCATGATCTTACGTTCTTGCATTTTAGTTCATTAAGTGTTTGCAATTTAATAGTTATAATATCGAATTCAAGATGCAAAAATTATTTAGATTAATAGAATGAATCCAAACATCAATTTGTTGTATGATGTACATGTGAATAGTATTCATTTCTTAATTAACATTGCATAAGATTTAGTTTGAATACACTAGACCTATTATGATGAGTTCTTGCTTATATCTTAGTGCTTTTTAATAAGATTACGGTAATACAAACATCTTAATTATAGATTTCTTCATTGTTATGGAGTCATTAACTCACATTACCAAGTTTGGCAATCATAATACTTTAGGTTATTACGCTACTTGAGATTAATATTTAAAGCATAACGGAATAAGATTATTTGTACATAACGGAATAGGATTAATATTACGGGGTATGTTTACGGACCATTTTCCCCAAAATTTATGTTTAGTCGAGTAGTTTTACAAGCCACAAGAAAAGGCTTAAGTATTTACGAAACTCCGCAGTTTGTGAGCGTTCACGGTTCTTGCTTTACTACGATTAGAAAAAGGGCAATTTATAATTGACATATTATTCGGAATATGGTATTATCGTACTAAACAGCTATTTTTAATATTTACCTTCAAATTTACATTTAGGCGACATACATTACATATTGTCGAAAAGGTTTAAGTAATATGGTTTTAAATGCGGTTTGTGCTCACCTAAGGTATTTGCGACAACAAGTTTTATATGTGAAGAAGGTTATAAATGAAATGTTTCTCCAGATTATGGTAGTACATATATCATATAATGCTAGTGAACTATCTTTCACTATTTTTCCTTTATATAAGATATTTTACGGGTTGCCAAAAAAGCTTATATGACCATTTTGACTAGTTGTTGGCTGCAATGAAGTCGTGAGTTCAATTGATTCAAAAGTGGTCTTAACAATTTCGAAATTTTGTAGAAATTTTGTTGTTGAGAGAAGAAAGGCATATAGTTTCCATTTCTTTTGGTTTCATCCCAATCCCTCTTGTGGTTTAAGAGTAGTAATTCATCAAATTTGACAGATTTTATTACAGGTTTTTAATTTTTGAGCTCGTAATAAATTGCAAAAATTTTGTAAAATTATATTTATGCATCTTATGTGTCCTATTATTTTATAAAATTATTTTCTTTAGTATGTTGTTTGATATTTGCATGTGTTTCTTTAATGTATTACTTTGGGTATTTAAAGTCCTTAATTCAAAAATCAAACCCGCCTTAAAAAATCAAATCACTTTATTCATATTTCTTGCATTTTGGGATATTCTGATCTTGTAAAAAAATGTCATTGTCTCCTTGGCGCCGTCCACCCATATACAGTGAAGTCCTCAGGGTGTATGAGTGCAGGGCATGTGTCTCCCTCAGATCCGCGACACTGATGGCCGTACCTCCCGTGCTGCGGTAGGTGAAATGCTTGTCTTGTGGAAGCAGGCCGGTTGGAATGTGTCTTGTCCTCGCTTCGCATGGATCTGGTTGTACCATGCACTTGCATCCTCTGTCCCTAGGGGCCGTATAAATCGTCGGCTGCTCCATGTGAGTCCCGCCTCGTAGGGAGGAGGTCCATCTTCTTGCACACCGACAAGTAGCCAGCGATGAAGGTAAGGCGGACATGAAGTCAAACTCAAAATCTCGGCCGCTCGGTGTTGTGTGTGACTCATATACATCCCGAAGAGTGTGATAAATGGGGCACCTCGGTCGTGAGAAGGGCCGGGTCGCCGTCGTGGTGTCGCGAAGGCCTCGGTGAGTACTTCAGCAGAGGGCGAAGCAGCGTCGCGATGAATGGCTCGGTGCATTGGGCGTGGATGCCGGCGTCGGCGTCGTGCGTCGGCTGCCGGAGGGCGACTCTTGCGGAGACCGCTGGCCTATGAGTTCTGGCGAGGTCCATGGGAGCATCTTCATAGGCTGCCGGCGGGAGGGCGTGAAGATCCTCAAGGCAGCGGATCGTTGAGAGGAATCGGGACCCCCTAGGCGAGTACCGTCTCATCGATTTCTGGTGACGAGAGCTAGAGGTGCTGCGGTTTGGGCATAAGTTGATCGGCAGGAATATAGCTCCGATGCCTCCTGAGTGCATGGCGATATGGGGGTATTAGAACTTGGGTAGAAAATTCTGGAAGGCATTAGTGCGATATTGGGAGTACCAAAATATGGACTTGTCGAGATCGGTCCTCTGGATAGGCCATGGCTCGTTCCTCGACCTCGACCTCCCGCTTCGATAAAGTGGGGCGGCGTGCGAACTGCGGTACCATTCAAGGTAGTTGTCATATTAAGTCGAGGTCATATGGCCCGGAGGGATGGACAACCTCTGGCAACTCTCGGCATCCATCGTGTAATATGCGGGCGTGGGCGGCAGTCCGATTCACTGCGGCCGCACTTCCTCGCGCTTCTCCTATAATCGCAGGGCGTAAGATTTTGAAATTTGCATATAGGGGCAAATATTTAAAATAATTAAATGCATACCCATGAGAGTCCCGGTGTCATGGTCTTTGGAGCGAGGACTAGTTGCCGCCACCGAGCGCCTCTGGATCCGTTCGTGAGTAGACCTCGACCACGTTCATGTACAAAAGGAAGCGCGTAGTCATCCACAAGCCGTGGTCGACCGTGCAACAAGAAGAATCTGACCGTCGATCGCCAAGCTCTTGGCTCGTTCCATAGCCCATGGATCCCGGGTGACATGTTACTGCGGTCGACAAGTCCAAGTCGGCGATAAACTGCGCATGTAGCTCGGCGTGGTCACCGGTAGACAACCATCGTAACTTGGCGTGCATCCAGCGGTGCCCCATTGTAGAGGCGAGTGGCCTCGGCATGTCATCTTCTCGACAACGGGGTAGTACCTCGTCACGTACCTCCGTGAGAAGATCGGAAGGTACTCCCAACTCCACATCTGAAGGAGTTGCGGGCATCGATAATAGTGCCCTGTAAGTATGCCGTTTGCATGCATCGCACAAACCACGGTAGGTGTCGCTAGGACCGCGAGATCGGTATGGTGGGATGTCGTGGGTTGCCGGCTAAGCGGCGAGCAATCCACGATGTCTTGGGAAGATGATGTCTCCGTGATCGTCGTGAACATGACACCACCCGACCAAGTAGTCTGGTACGCCGTAGTGGCGGCCCGGTAACCGTCGGCATCGGGAGGGCATAGATTGTATTCTGTAGTCCACAGCCAAGTCATGGAACACCATTTTCATACATTGCGTATGGGACACGAACACGCATGAACTCCGGATTAAGAGAGTCCATAATATCGTGCACATTCTGGACATGAAATAACGTTATGTCATGTAATACCTCTCCGCGATGTCTTTGCGAGAAAATCTTTGTTTCTTTGGGTGCTTAGAAGAACCAGCAATTTGTCCCACGATGGGCGGGCGGTTAGCATAGCCACATCCTTCAAAGTGATAGACATCTCACCAAGCGGTAAGTGAAAGGTGTGTGTCTCTGGCGCTCATCGATCGGCGAGACGGTGAGAAGTACTGTCGATGGCGAGGAATGGGCGTGGTCAAGCCTCCTTGGTGAGCCCCATCCATGAGGCGCAAATGGTAGTAGACACTGCGAGCTAGTGGAATGTGGAATCGATAGTCGGCTTTTTATCTTGTGCGGTGATAAACTGCGAGAGGGGCAAGCTGAAACATTAACGACAAAGTGGTTATGTATCTTCAAAAAAGTGATGTACGTAATATAGTGTCGTCGGACCATAGTTCTGCGAAATTGGCCTCGCCGCGATGTCGGGCATCGGTGACTCAAGGAGTAGCTCTGGGGACGCAATGGCGCCATCACGTCTTTGCTCAAGCGAAGCGGCTCGAAGCGCTCTCTTCTCTCGATATCTCTCTTTTCTCAGCGCTTTCGCGGCAATTGCGAATGATCTTGCTCTGCGTATGGTTGAAATGCTCTGCGTCTGAGTCGTCACTTATAGAGCAAACCGGTACTTTCCGCGCGTGAAAAGCAAACCCGACTGACAAATAATGGAGCAAATGAACACAGCAAATAAATCGTTTACTGACTTTGGTACGTCACATCAATTCAAAAGAAATTATTTGCTTTAGCGGGCGGAATGCGCCGTTGTGTTGCCTAGCAGCGTGTACTGCAGTGGTCCTCCATGCTTTGTACTCTCGTTCTCGTTCTCTGCGCCGAATATTTGCATCGAACAAATACCATGCATCTTGGCGGGACGGCGACATACTGCGCATATGTGCCTGTGAGGGACGGACATTGCATCTGAGCAGCGGGAACATCTGCATGCGGTGGGGTAGAAGGCTTTAGCGGAAATTGAGTTTCGGGTATGGGGCCCCACCCATACGAATTTGAAAATCTGGTAATGGCATGGCGAATTTGAATTCGGGTATGGGGTGAAACCCCATACCGAATTTGATTCGATTAAAGATTACGAATTTGGTTTTCGGGTATCGTCTGTGATTTTCGAGTTCGGGTAAGGCGGGTTTTTGTAAATCATAAATATGTTGTATCGATTTGTAATTACGGAACGTAATTTGTACTGTATTCCAAAATTCCCATATATTAGGTGGATCCTAAGGCATATATACGGTTGAATACATGTAGGAATATTAGGATGTGTACTCATGTAAAACCAAACTTCGTTTTATAGTTTTATGATTGATAGGATGCATAAATGTACATACACAATTCGGTCTAGCAGCTCGGATTGATTCTCTGATTGTACTCATGTCTTACTTGCTTGTAATCGCGCCGCAACCTTCGCCGCTACTTTGTTGAAATTAATCCTGTATAGCAAAGTGTCGTTTGTTTTCTCTCTGAGCTAGTTAGCACACATACTTGTTCTTTTCTGTTCTCGGGTGTGCGAGTCTTTCGCTTAGTAGTGGAGCACATCGTGGCAACCAAATGAGCCTGGGTTAGTGGTTCGGATTGTGTGCAAATGCCGGTGTTAAATAAACATCAAAACTACCAAAAAGTAGCGCTTGAAGGCGGCGTCCAAAAACTCTCTGAATTCCACTCTATCGCGCGTGTGTGTTTTTCCCAAAGATTCATTCGGCTTCTGTAGTTAATCCGGCAATTGCATTGATGAAGATAATCCACATCGAAGAGTGTCATCTTCTGGGTGCAAATCAACCTCTGCTTCAACACCATTCTTTATCGACTTCGTAAATCCATCACTTCGCTCACCGGACGTCCCTCTCTGTAGACAAATTTTTCTTCCGCGCGTAGCTGATGTAGAACCGAAGAAAATGAAAGATAATCGTGAGAAGAAGTATATGTATATACTCTGTGAACAGTGCCATGCAAAGATAACTAGATAAGTTTGGTACGTGAATTTGTAACTCAATTTGCAGATTTTGTCTTTTTCGTTACAAATTCGTTATAAGTCTAAATCGCATGCAACAAATTTTTTAAATTAGCAAATATTAATACCTAGCTACAGTAATTTTTATGAAATTTTATAAATCAATTTATACTGTTAAAATATTCAAGGAATGTCCAAACTTATGAATTTTGTAGCTCTCAAACTATACGTTCAAAAATACCGAAATAAATTTTATAAATCTTAGAAAATGCTAAACTAATTATCTGGAAGTTTTCATGAAGTTACGAATTAGTTTGATTTGTCACATTTTCGAATGTGTGTTTTGTCGTTGTTTTGTGTGCTTCTTGGTTCTTTATCTCATTCTGGCGTAGGCGTTGGTGTGTGAGAACACGAATTTGAGGACCAAGCTCCGACCAAGACTACATTGCTTTTGAAGGCAAGTTATGCTTTGACCATGTTGCTCCTAATTTTTGAAATATACTTTGTTTTAAACTATGCATGCTAATTCAACTAAAAATGATTTTAATTATTTTGGGTGAATTAGCTATCAACTAAATTGTTTATGCCACCTTGATATCATTTGTATGCCATGATTCCTTGATAACTTAAGTTGGGTAAATTTAGTTGGTTGATGATATTGTGCTTAACACGGGAGGCTAGGCCGTGAATAGTTGCTTAGCCATGTATGTCGTGAACCATTCTATTTGGATTACAAAATCAATCTTGACTAAAGAATAGTGAATGCTTTTAATGAAATGTGGAATGATAATGTTGGTATTAACATTGGAATGTAGAGACACATGTGGTTCTACATGAAAGATGAATATGAGCATGTGTTGCCTTTGTTAACAACTTGTGATGGGATTTGATTTAGGCTGGGGCAAGTGGACATGGCCGTGCCGAGTGGGCTGTGTGGCAACAGGGGGTGGGTTGAGTGTTGTGAGGCTGTGTGCCAAATTGAGAGAAGGATGTCTTGCCTTGGTCGATTAAGGACCTTACCTTGCAAGCCTTTGACACAGTCTCTCGTACAACCACATATGCAGATGGGAAGACCTAGTTTAGTAGGATTACGATGTCTTACCTTTGATACCTCGGGGTGGAAGTTACGAGGAAGTGGCTGTCTGAGGGCGTGGTATGCTTGACTTGGTACCCTATCCAGCGGTGTTAAATCATCCTATATTTCGGCTCTGAGTGAGGAAGTGATAGTGAAGGCAACAACGGAGAGGTTCTTGGGCTAAGATAGAAGTTTACGAAAAGCTTTATTCACGGTTAATCGCCTTTGTGGTGTCTTGTTGTATCTTGTGGGTAAAGTGTACAACCTCTGCGAGTGTCAAAACTATTGAATAAGCGGAGTCCACAGTCTTGGACAATGCTCGGGGATTCTGATCAAGGGTAGTGTTTGAAAATAAAAAGGTGGGAAACATGTGCCAAAGAAATGTGACTAGAGGTGTGTGTCCAAAAGATGTGAAATACAAATTGAGAAATATAGTGATTATATGGTTTGATGCTTTCAATCTAACTAAATATTAGTTTAAAATAATGTTGCAAAAGCAAATTAACCAATCGAGCCTTTCCTTTGAAATAAGCCATGCATATAGTAAATAGATCTGCATTTTGTGCATAACTTGTTGAGTACGGTGTGTACTCACCCTTGCGGACAAACTTACCAGAAGAAGAGACTACACCTGCCTATGAAGAAGAGTTTGTCGAGGCCAGGAAAACTAAGGAAGCAAGCCTAAGTCGGGCGTCTGTGGAAAAGATGGGGCATCACGAAGATTATTTTTAATTCATTTGTTGAACTATGTTACTCGATTATTGTAAGCCTGCGTGTATAACTATTATAAGGATGACCATAAGGTCGTACACTCGTTTATTTAAATTATTGAAGTACTTTATTTAATATTCGCTGTGTATGATGTGATATTATACCTGTTTGAGAATGCATGTGCACTAGCGATCACAGACTAGTCACGAGGATACAGTGTCGGAATTGCAATTTGAGGAACACGACAAGGCCCCCTCTTCGCCATGTGAGTTGATCCGTGAACCGGACTCACACCACCATGATACTAAAGCTAAGACATTGCAAATTAATCGGCTAAGTGCGCCCCATGAGACATGTGGTTGCATGATTGACTTAGGTCAAAGGCTCGCAAGGTTAAGTCCTTGAGGTTGATCAAAGCAAGACTTGCACATACCCTTTGCCCATCGGGCCCACCTAGGGACACTTGCCCTTGCCACTTGCTCCGATCTAAGATCAAGGCCTGTGCCAAACTCATGGCGACTTCCAAAGTGGCAGGTGCTTATAGCTTCATGTCGATCATAAGGTGCCTGCAACCCATAGCGAACAACTAGATTTGTTGTTCCTTTGAAAAGCGATGCCCATGACTAAAAGCTCTGTTGCTCTTGGTGATACGAAGTGGAGCCCATGCATCTTAGGGTGGCAAGCTTGCCGGAGTGGATTGTGTCGCATAGGCGACCAAAGTGAAGGTTGACCATCTAGAAGCATCTCCATGGCGAGTACCATGTTCCCTCTAGTTGTGTGTACCATTGTTGTGCTAATCCCATCATGTGGAAAGCTGCAAGCCACACTTTCTCAAGGGTTCACTGGCCACGAAAGAAGTGCTCGTAGTGACTAAGACAAGGTAGTGGGTCTGTCCACATCATAAACTGGAAAATCCAGTTTATGATAGCGAGGAGCATACAAATGACGAGGTAGGGTGTAGATCAACAGGTATGTTATCTAAATCCCAAATTAGATTGAAATCATTTATACACATGAAATAATATGCAATATCGTAAATCAAAATAGCAACTTTGCAAACATGGGTTAAACATGATCAAAGCACAATTTGCCTTAGTAAAATCCTTATCCATGCTCTGGACCTCAGTCTTGAGTTGATGAGTCTCCCCCGGATGCGTCGCATAATTTATCATCTACGCGAAATGAAAGAGAATGCAAAATAAATATCAAAATAGAGAGCAAACAAACTCCAAAAATCAAATAAAATTCACCAATAGATAGATCTCAATTTTACAAATCTTTAGAAATTTGAATCACCTCAATCAGAGTTCGTATGAGGGAGAACGAGCTCTCGGAAGATTCAAAATCCTAAAAATTCAGAAAATTGGAAAAACAATAATATTCTGAATTATGTTTACAAAAGAAAATACAATTTTTTGCATCACCGTGACGTCATGCTGATGTCAGCATCGGACTCGAATCAACCGTGCGTTGACACGTGGCCTCGGCAGCATCTTGTGGGCTCGATTCACCGTGGGAATTGATCCACCGTGAACCCGACCTTATGCCGTCTGCCAGCTGATGTCGGCGATAGCGATAACCGGCGCTTGTCACCACCGATTGGCTCCACTCACAATGCGATCTGGACGCTGATCAAATCCGGCGGCCCACGATCAGCGGCCCGCAGCGGCGATAGCCACCGATCATCGAGCGGCGAAAAGTGCAGGGAGTTTCACTATTCGAGCGGCGTGGCGTGATTGACGCGTTGGCGAGATCCGACGGTCGAAGCTTGGCGGCGATGGCGGCGCGGCGGTGGATCTTCGCCGAACTTGAAGACGAAGGAGGGGCTTTGGCGTTCCGGCGACCAATCGGTGAAGAGGAATGGCGGGGCGTGCATGGCTCAATGCGAGGAATCCAAAGGTGTGCTTGGCGTGGCGGAAGACGGCTTGACGGTGGCAAAAAACAGCAAGATCCGTGGCGACGCGATGACAAACTTTGGCGAGGACTCCCGAGCTCTTCGGTGAACTCCATGCGGCGGCGCAACGACGAAAAGGTGTGGCGGCTTATGGCGAACCTCGGAGGACCCGCCCCTACTACTTATAGCCTCGGCAGAAGCGCAAAAAATGGAACCCTAACTCTACACGGCGGTGCCTCCGACACAAACTCGGACTCTGGCGGCGGCTCAGAGAAGGACTCCTCACGACCGACCGATCGGGAATCAACAGCTAAGATTCAACGAGACGTGGCACTATCTGAGCCAATGACAGCAATCAACGGCGGCAATTTGATGATGGCCTTCAGTGTAGCATTCGATCCGGAGCGTCCATCGTAGATCCAATGGCTATCGTCCTTAGGGTCTCCCATCACGATTGATCCGGAGCCATCCTTGTGATCGGCAATGACCGAGAAACCGGGCGGCAGCCGCCTGATGCATGGAGCACGCCGCGCACCGTCTTGAGCTTCGGCCCGATATTATTCACGCCGGATTTTCAGGGTTTTTTTATTTAAAATAATTAGAGAAATTAATTTGATTTATTTGAGCAACCAAAAACTCCATGAAAAATTGAAGAAAAATCTCAAAAATACTTTGAGACATTCTGGACCCAAATAAAATATTTTTAGCAAAACTTTATTTTAGGATTATCTATTTATAATTAGTTTTTGGCAACAGGTTAATATACTTAATTTAAAATAATCCAAATAAATCTCAGAAAATCCAAATAAATCCAGAAAATTCACAAAAAGCACAAATTGCAATAAGACACTATTAACTAAATAAAAAGCCAAAATTTGGGTTGTTACAAAGTGTTAGCTAGATCTTCATGGTTATAAGAAGACTAGCAATTTGTGGAATAAAGGCAAGAAAGAATTATCTCTATCCTCTCCCTCCCCTCTCCCACTCTGCGCTTCTCCCCTGTCATGCACACTTCTTTCTCCTGTGCATCCTATTTTTCCCCTCCTTCCTCGTACAAACACAACTCCCACTATCTTAACATCACAGGATCCACCAGGAAGCAGGGAGTTAAGCCTCCTCCACATCATTATTGGTTACTATCTTCGGGTCATGACACATGGTGATAGGGACTTGCTAAGCAGTATTGATGTCTTAGTTAATGACTATGAGTAGACCTATGGTAGCTTCAACAACGAGCTAGCAATCATGCAACGAAAAATAAAGAAACCTCGTAAGCCCTACAAAATCCTAAGTGTATTCAATATAACATTTTACCTTTCTACATAGACATTCATATTTGGCTTTAGTTGATTGGTGGTAAGCATTTGGTAGCCATGCTTTGCCTCTCCAAAAGATTGCAAAGTGAATTGTTGGTCATTGTTGTTTCTCCTCTGGTTGTGAGCACAATTGCAGTACTTTTGAGTTTTTAAGTATTTCAAACCTATAACTTTACTATTTTCGATACATATCAAACTTAAAACTTTACCATTCTAGTTACTTTAGATTAATATAAAAAAAGAAACTAGTTGGAGCACAAGAGGTTGAATAACTTGATCTATATTCAATACAACACAAAGATCGCATCTTTTAGGTTTCAAAGGCTTTGTGAAGAAAGTGATTCTAATCCTTTAATCTTAGAAACATTTCAATTGGAGAAGATTGGACCAATAAGGACAACGAACAAGTGCATGCCGGTAACGATGATCATTTATGGGATCATGTTGATGAAGCTATCGATGCATCATCCTCCCTTCGGGGTTGCAACCTTCCTAGAAGAGCTTGTGGAGATAAAGTTCAAGTTTATGCAAGGCGTGGAGTTGCTATATCTACCCCCAATAAGGACACCGAACAAGTGCATGCCGGTAACGATGATCGTTTATGGGTCATGTTGATGAAGCTGTCGGTGCATCATCCTCCCTTCGGGGTCGCAGCCTTCCTAGAAGAACTCATGGAGATGAAGTTCAAGTTTATGCGAAGTGTGGAGTTGCTATATCTACCCCCCCCCCCGATGAGCTAGGCTCCAATGAAGAAGAGGATATTGTGTGTGATGATGAGGATGTTGATGACTTCGGTCAAGCACTTTAAATTCCTTCTCAAGAGAGCGATGAAGAAAATATCAAGGGGCATACTTTGGAGTTGGATGATGAGTGAAAATGTTACTATTTCACTTTTTGATGTGGCCTTTCACTTTTGTTATGATTTATGAACTTTGATATTTTGTTGTGCTATTTGGAACTAGTTGTTATCTTTTGTTGTCCTATTTGGAACTATTTATGCCTTTCTATTTGGAACTATTTATTTTTTTGCTTGTCATCTCTAATTTCCTTTCATATGAGCTATATTTAGTAAGAATATTTATTCGCTTGCTTGTCATCTCTAATTTCGTTTCATATGAGGTATGTTTAGTTAGATTCATGTCATATGAGATATTATTTATTATTTTAATCATCTAATCATCGTCTAGGCGTCCTGACACTCTGGACTTGCCGTGCCTACACTACAAGAAACAGGGAAAAATTCATGGGCCAGAAACCCATGAATTTAGGCCAAAACCCACGAATTTAAGTTAAATTCATGGGTAAATCATCGAATTTAGTTCACGAATTTAACTTCGATGAAATTAATCAATTAAATTAAATGGTACCCATGAATTTAAGTTAGAATATAATGAGTTCTTTGCCAAGCCACGAATTTAACTAGGAACTGAGTTAAATTCATGCGAAACCCACGAATTTAATTGATTAAATTAAATGGGCTATATTACAATTTAATCTACATTAAATTAAATAGCTATATTAGCCCACGAAGTTAATCATTAAATTCGTGGGCTCAAAAAACCCATGAGTTTAATTGTTAAATTAGGTGGGCTCAAGAAACCCATGAATTTATACGGGCGCCGAGATAAATTCGTGGGTTTTAATAACTCATGAATTTATCATATATTTATACACAAATATATATATATATATATATATATATATATATATATATATATATATATATCCATATGCATCACACTCAATACATATAACCATATCGATCGATATGCATCTCATTCAACACAACCATCTTCACATTCAATCTTATTCAACACATCACAATAAGTCCATCACAAGATTCAAAGTATTACCAACAAGATTCAAGAATCAAACTCCTAGCGAAGTTCAAGCGAGCGAAAAGAATTAACAAGCGACACACCAAACCTATTATCTCTACTAAAAGACTGAAACCAACCTTTTAACTCTTTAAAAGCGGCTTAAAACTAAGTCCACTGAAATGTACAAAATTTAGGCATGACCTCTCTAGTAAATAGGACATCCACTCGGTGAGACAAAAAATTATTTGCGGTTATAATATATATCAATCTCTCAAACCGAGAAGGAGACATTCTAGCGAGATCCTTAGATAATCAATCACACATCCAACGGCAATTTGTAAACTACGCAATGGCGTACAACACATTACAACCATAATAGATACAATCCACATTCCATCACAATAAGTCCATCACAATAAGTCGATCACAATCTATCCATCACAATCCAAATCCAACGACCAAGTCATAAAGTCCATGATAATACACCAATCGGACTCACAATGGAATTCATGCATCGGGGTTGTTGGAGTTGTGAAGCGCTTCTACCACGCACGTAGCTGTTGAAGATGTCTTCTATGATGTAAATCGTTAGAAATGCGTCTTTGGAGGCGTGACCGAAAACACTGCAAGTTCAAGACTAACTTAGGTTGTATTACAAGTAACATATCGTCGGTTTTTGCTAAATGTGCTAGAATCGAGTAAGTTTAGCAAGAGTCGCTCAATTGACAAAATTCACTCCTTTCGCGAACTTAGTAAATATCGAAATGATTTGTGCAAAACTTAAGCTATATTTTGCTAAATGTGCTAGAATCGACTCAGTTTTGCACGAATAGGTCAATTTCCTCAAGTTGACTAAGTTTGGCTCTGATTGTGAAGAATTACCTTGTTTACAAACTTAGCAACCATTGAGATGAATTTGACAAGATTTAAGCTATATTTGGCTAAATGTGGTAGAATCGACTCAGTTTTGCACGAATGCCTCAATTTGACTAGGCCTTAGATCACAATTGTCAATTTCCACACGTTTCTCATTCTTAGCAAACATTGGAATGATTTAAGCTAGATTTGCCTAAATGTGCTAGAATCGAATAATTGTTGCATAAATACCTCAATTTGCAGGATTTGACTAGTCTTGACTCACAAATGACAAAGTTAACTCAATTTGCAAACTTAGCAAACATTGAGATGATTTGTGTAAGATTTAAGCAAGAGTTGCCTAAATGTCCTAAAATCGACTAAGTTTTGCACGTATAGTTGAATTTGACTTGGTTTGGCTTAGAATTGACAAACTTAGCTCGTTTCGCAAACTTAGAATGTTTTTGACATCCATACTGTGGTGTAATCTGAAGGTGGCTGCAGGGGCCCACGGGTTGAAGTACATAGGCATTCCTTGGCACAGGCATAGGTGGTGGGTACATGTAGAAGCGGGTTTGGAGGCTAGGAGCCTGTAAGGCATAGATAGGTACATTATGCCACATATAAATCATTCGTTCAAATTTTGAATAATGAATTGAATCGATCCGTCTTTACTGTGGTGCCTCTCCTCTGAGAAGGTGGTTTGCATCTGTGGAGTGAACATGTAGAAAGGGCGAGGAGGTGGGAGCTCTGTGGATCATAGTTTGTGATATAAAGTATACAAAATAGAGTTTTTAAAAATAAAGAATGCATGAGAATTTCATATAACTTTGAGGTGCATCTCCTAGGGGTGGTGCTTGCATCGATAGGGTTTATGAAGGGCAGGGAGGTGAGCACCTGTGATGCTTCTCCTTGTGGTGGTGGTGCATGTGCGGAGAAAACATGTAGAAAGGAGGTGGTGGGATCCTATGACATAATAGTCAAGTTTGTGAAAGCGTGATTTTCTGAGCTAAGTGAATTAGAGTAATGAACTCAGAAATATCTTTACAGGGCATAACGAGGATGGCGGCTCTTGTCACGTTAGGTCAAGAGATTGTGACGATTCTTTGCATATAGATTGTTTGTTAGATTTTAATCACAAATGTACAATTGAGCGATTTGTTCAAAGTTGAGATTGTACTGCTGATACATTTCCATGTGATACGAGTCTTCTCGGTTTCTCTGAGCTTTCTCTCGTGTAGCGAGACTCTTCTCGATGCTTGACGAGCACCGCTCTCGCGCTTCACGAGCCTCCTCTGCGCTTGTGCTTCCGTCGGACCTCGGCAATGAGCACTCCCCTGTGAAAGCAAAGCATCGTGGAAGATGATCGCGATCCAAACTCCATCTCCCATGGCCCACCTACAAGCGATATATCTTGAAATGTGACCATGCAACATTTTTTTTATTCATAGGCGAAAACAATTAAAATCGGTTTATTAACGAACCTCCCATGCTTTAGGCCCCCCTCGGCGTGGTACAATGCTTCCACATCGGCGTAGCGGCCCTCAATCAAACTCCGGCCCATGACGTTGTGTCATTTGTTACGCATATAGCGCTTTGCAAAAGCAACATATTGGTGCTCACGATGTAAATTGCACAAAACATATTGTGTCATTTATACTTACCATCCTCTCACTAGCCCGAGTAAATGCGCACAAAACATCAGGGTTGCTGTGGATCCTCACCTTGGTGCCCCGGATGTAAACTTCCACAAAAGTGGGAGTACTCACTTCGGCCCTTTCCATGTCTTCCCTTTTCCATCTTACCATCCTCTGGAAATGTTTATTTTTTTTCCCCTTTTTTCCCCCCCCTTTTTTTTTCCCCTTTCTTTCGGCCCCCCCAAAAAAGGGGGGGGTTTTGGGCTTTTTTTCCCCCCCTTTTTCCCCCAAAAGCCCCCAAAAAGGGCTTGGGGGGGTTTTAAACCGGAACCGGGTCCCGGGGGGGAGGGGGCCCAAGCCCAAAAAAAAGGGGGGGGGGGAAAAGGGGGCCCCGGCCGGGGGGGTTCCGGGGGGGGGTTTTAGGGGCCCCCTGGTGGGAAAAAACCCCCCAAAAAACCCGGGGCGGGGGGGGTTTTTTTTTTTCTTTTTCCCCCCTTTTTTGGGGTTTTTCCCCCCCCCCTTTTTTGGGGGGGGGGTTCGGAATTTGGGGGGGTTTCCCCCCGGGGCCCCCGGGCCCGGGGCCGGGGGGCCCCCGGGGGGGGGTTTGGGGGTTTCCAAAAAACCCCCCCCCCCAAACCCCGGGGGGGGGCCCCCCCGGGGGGGGCCCCGGGGCGGCCCCCCCCCCGGAACCGGGGCCCCCGGGGGGAAAAACCCCCCCCGGGGAAACCCTTTTCCCCCCCCCCCCCCGGGGGGCCCCTTTTTAAAGGCCCCGGCCGGGGGGCCCCCCCCCAGGGCCCCACCTCCCTTTGGCGCCCCCCCCCGGGGGGCCCCCCCCCTTTTCCCCTTTTGGGGGCCCCGGGCCCCGGGCCCCCCCGGGCCCCCCCCAACCCGGGAACCCGAAAGGGGGGGGGGGCCCCCCCCCCCCGGGGCCCAAGGGCCCCCCCCTTTGGGCCCCGGGGGGGCCGGGAGGGGCCCCCCTTTTCCGGGCCAAAACCCGGGGGGGGGGGGGGGGCCCCCTTTTTCCCCTTTGGGCCAACCCCCCCCAAAACCCCCCGGGGGGTTTTCCCCCCCCCTTTTTTCCCCCCCGGGGGGGGCCCCCCAAACCCGGCCCCCGGAAAGGGGGGGGGGGGGGGGCCCCCCGGGGGGGCCCGGGGGGCCAAACCGAAAAGGGGGAATGCTAAAAGAAAAGACATGAAAGATATAAGCATTTTGCTCCCATGTAGCTCTATCAACCTCCTATCGGGGGTTCTTTGTCGGATCGGGATACCAAGCAAGAAGTGAGATGGGGGTTAGTGAACGGGACGGATGCGCTTTGCTCGAGCGAAGGCGGAGGAGATCCGGCGTTAGTCGAAGCAAGGCGACAGCGAGTGTGGGAGGTTTATAGTGGTTCGAGCCTGTGGAGTAATAGCTCTAGTCGATCGCCTTCTGGCGGTGTTTTGCTATTTAATGCGAGGATGTGTTTCGGCTCAAGTTCAGCAATGGCTCGTCTAAGCTCGAGCTATAGTGCGTTGTGTGTTGTCCGTGTCCCATGAGAGCTGCGCATCCTTGGTCTTATACCTCCTCTGCGCATAGCGGATGGGAGAGATTCAGGAAGTGGCCTTCATGCGTTGTGTTGGCATGACCCAGACTTGTTGCGCTCTGCTTCATCCCACGACAGCGCTTTAGCACGGTCAAACCTCGATCCAAATCAAGGGTGGACTCTGACGAGCGAGAGCCTCTGGAGCTGAGTCGTCTGAAGCCGTCTTTCGGGCCCAGTGCGCCCTAGGTCGAATGCCTCGGCACACCCAGTCGTGGTCGGGGTCCTCCGAGCTTCGAAGTCCATTGGTATCTGTTGGCGGTCAAGGGCGCCCGAGCCTCGTCGGCTAGCCCCGGCTTAAGGTAATGGCTGGAACAGGGCGACCTTGAGCCTCTGCGGGACTAATTCTGGAACCCTCGAGTTTGAGGTCGGGGTGGAGCAGCATGCGCCGGTAGTGATGAAAATGACACTGGCGCCTCTTGATCTCCGGAACTCGATGCGGATACAAGCGGTTGATGGACACTGCTATGTCTCGGAACCAACCCGGGTAATTGCTCTGTCAAATCGTGGCAGTAGCGTCCTTGGCGCCCTTGGGCTGGATTTGGCGGCAGTGAGGCCTATAAACTCAAAACCCGCGATTGAGAAACTTCCCGACCAGCGCCCCGTCTTCAAGCCTCCGTGCCCAAGCAAACCTCCTCCAGCCCTCGACGGAGAATCGCCGATCGCCATGGCCAAAGCTAGGGAGGAGCACATTTCGCTGCAAGGATGAAGGAACTTCGAGACCACAGGTTGCTCTATCCATTCACATGCGGTTTGGGGGCGAAAGAGCCCCCTGGGGCACGGATCGTTTGCCAAACACTCGTCCTCTTGACTGGGACCCGGGGGCGAGTTCCTCCAAGTGGTCCTCCTGTTCGGAATCGAGCTTATAAACGGTCGAACTCCATTCTTCTCGCCATCTTCTTGTGGGGTTCCTGAATCCTCCCAACCCCTCGCTCTTCTTTGGTCCGCCTCTTACTCTGGGAAGGACCCGTGGTGGATGCCTCTCCGGGACCCGGGGCTCAAGTGGTCCTTCCCCAAGATCAAGCTCGGGACTCCCTTGAGCCATGGTCGGCGGTGGTTCTACGAAAAAGGGAACTTCGGCCTTGTTGTCATATGAGAAAGCCCATCGGCGGGAAGAAGGGGCCCAGGCGGACAATCTGGGGATGAAGGGCCATCGCCGCCATTCTCTCCTTTGGCGGTCTCACGGCGACGTCTGTCGACTTCCTCTGGAAAGGTGTCCCCCTCGGGGGCCGCCCGTTCTCTGAATCAAGGCGTCGACTTCGACCGGAAATCGTCGGTATGCCTCCTTGCCTCGTGATCTTCTAGTCTACCCCTCAATCTTCTCGAGGTCGTTCCCTTTCTGGGAAAGTCTTGGGTTGCCACCGGGATGAGCGAGATGTTAAAGGCGGCCTCTTCTCCATGGCGACTCCGTCCGTGCTCCCCGAAAGGCGAGGTAAGCCATGGCCCTTTCGAAACCCGGGGTCCTCCTTGATCCTTCGTGTCGGACCATCGGGAGCTGCGTCTGACGGCGGATCTCCCGCCGGGGGCAAAACAAAAAAGGGGCTTTCCCGGAAAGCGGCCGGGGAAAAACCTCATGTCAAGTGGGGTGGGCCCGCCATGGTAGGGATCCCGGTGACCCAGGCCCATGCTCGTGTGCCTTTTTGGTTGATGAGTTTTCCTCTTTTAGGCGGCCGGGCCGGAGGTCTCGACCCTCTCCCGCTCGGACCTCATGCTCGAACTCGCAGGGGCGTGGAAGCCGACAGGGCTCGACACCCCGGTCGCGAGACCTGGCAGGTGCCCCAGCCTTGGGGCAACAAGCCCGACCCTCCGGGGTGGTGACCAGGTAAATTCCGGCTTCGGACTCTTTCATCCCGCATCCAAACAGTGTATGTTTTTGATCGCGGACCTTGGCCAGAAACCCCGTTTGCGATGGGTTTGTTGTCGGCGTCTCAGGAGGCGACTCCTTCATGTTGGCCCCGGACCCTCGCCGAATCACGGACCCCACGGGGTCCCGGAAACTGGTTTCGGATTTGGCGGGTGCTCGGCGAGAAGAGCTCTAGCCCTGGAGCCCGGGTTCAACATGGCGGAGGGGAGCCAAACCCCCAAGTCCGTGGAGGGAGCACCAGTCCGGCCAAAAGAGGCCCCACCCTCTTGCCCTGGGTGGGATACCCGGAGGGCCACACCGGCGCCTCGGGCTGTTCCCAGAAGCACTGGGGCGGGTCGTGATTCCCGGGCCACGGAGGATGATCTGTGGCTCGGCCAAATCCTCCTGGGAGGCAGGGAGCCCGCCAGAGTCAGTCAATGCCCCCGCCCCTCCTGCCCGGTGAGTTGGGCCCTCGGCGGGATCGGTGCGGCGTGGGGCGAAGGTCCGCTCGGCGTCTGGTGGTTTGGGACTTCACCCGGGGGGTGGGCCAGGGGAGAGATCTCCGTGATCGTGTCGGCGATCGTGAGAGTACGTCATAAGCAAACCGAGTTGGGTGGGACTCCTCCACATACCTTGTAGCTTT